>LPNX010033662.1:61488-100331 GCA_001517045.1 Pseudotsuga menziesii
CTTTTGCTTCTGCCCCCTCTGCCTCTGAAATTTCTTCTTCCTCGTCCTCTCTTGATGCAATCTCCCTTGGAAGGGTCTTTGGATTGGTCTTTGCCAGCTAGGGCAGCACCAATACTAGATGCCAAAGAGTGCATCTTTACAACCGTTAGTGTAATTTACAATAATAAACTTGATATGACAAAGAGAAATAGAAAAAATAAGAACCTTGTAGGTCTACAGTCTCTGCCAAGGTGATTTACAATCTCAACTTCAGGTTTTAAAGTAATACAATGATAGTATCGCAACTTCAATTCGCAGCAATTCAGGGAGAAGAAATTCAGTACCAATTCGCAGCCTTCAAGGTCTTTATGCAATTGGTAATGGTGTGAAACACAAGGATGGATCACAAGAGATGGCACTCTTTACACACAACACTTCCACCAGTGCACTAATCAGCATACATTATTTTCAACGCAGCATACATATATCAGTCACAATATATCAGTCAACATATATATATCAGGTCACAATATATCCCATGAGAGAGGTGTAGGAAGACTCAGCTTCATGCTCATGCTCAGTTTTCCAACCCTAACTGCGTTGCATGTGCCTCATCAACTTCTACAATGGCAATAATATTGTAAAACTGGCATAATAATTACAAAAATAATTATATGAATACCAGCGTTTTTGCAGCAATTTGACCCTTCAAATTCACAGCTCATCCTCCACTCAGTCAGAGAGGGGAAGCTCCAATACACAGCATGCGCCAGAGGTAGCAGTGACTCCATGCAAGGAATTAGGTCAAAAATAGGGTTTTTGCATTTTCACCAAGTAATATAACAAATTACCTCTATGCATAAATTAACTCTGTGCATTCAGTCTTCAAACACCATCCAAATAGCAGTCTTCATAGCAGCTCCACATGTTCAACGCGAGGGTCTCGGCCTTCAACTCCAATACATAGTATATGCTCATACACAGCAGTCACAATTTATATGGCAAAGAAATTGCAGCATTAAAATTAATGATTTCAAATCGCAGGACTTCGTATTCACGGGTCTCCAAAGAAATTTCAGAGGTCTATCAGAAATACGATGCATAAGCATGGATTACACAATATATATGAAGTTCAATACTTTAATTTATACTGAAATGCTCAGCCACGGCTCTCAGCAGAACGATAAACAGCACAACACTGATCAGAAGCCTGAAGAGGGAGCGGAGGCACGCCAGGCACACAACCAGCAGCAAGAGTCTTCAACATGACTGTCTTCTCACCGGTCTCCACTTTAACGTAGTCACGATTCAACAGTCAATCGTGGTCTCTTCACGCATTATCTTTAACACTGTCACCAACAGGCTCTCTAATATCCCAGCCACAACATATATCACCACGCTTTTAAAAACGGCGTTGAATATACACTTTCAGTCTTCAGAAATCGAACTCCCGACATGAAATCGCAGCTCTAATATTTNTATACCAGCCACAACATATATCACCACGCTTTTAAAAACGGCGTTGAATATACACTTTCAGTCTTCAGAAATCGAACTCCCGACATGAAATCGCAGCTCTAATATTTTGGCCGTCTCCTCTGATATTTCCATCGCCTCCAGTCCGCAAACGATGGCATTAATCACCGCGGGAATGGAAATTATACGCCAACTTCAGGGCCCATTACATGATGTATTTGTACCAGTGCGTGGAGGTGGTCTAATTGATGGGATTGCTGCTTACATAAAGCGAGTCCGGCCTGAGATACGGATAATTGGTGTGGAGCCAACAGATGCAAATTCCATGGCTCTAGCTTTGTATCATGGGCAACGAGTAATGTTGGAGCATGTATGAGGCCTTGCAGATGCGGTAGCAATTAAGGTTGGAGGAGATATACTCAACGCAGTAATAATAATAATACTGCTTCTATGCTGCTGTAGCAACATCCAGAGCCCAGATATCACCGAAGCTCCAAACTCTGGTTCTAAGACAAGGGGAGTGAAAGGAAACCCTAATAAACAGTAAGTGGCACAATATACAAACTCCTCATAACGCAGTGGTGAGATATCAGTTCAACGACAAGATTAAATTTCAAAGGATGTCTCCAGCGTTAGGGTGCTGCAAATTAGCGTTAGGTAATTCAAAAATTTTAGCAGAGAATAAACGCAGCAGATGGAGGAGTAACGCATACACTGCATGCTACTCAACTGGCAGACTAATGGAGCAGTCTGGTAATGGACTGGCAAGCAGAATGCCAGGAATAGGCAGACTGGCAACAGGCAGGAGTTATGGCAACGCTCTGATACCACTTGCTGGTAATAACTCCCGATTCAATTCTATTCATGGCTAAAACATTTATTTATACATTACAATGTGGCCGTTGAGAACCAGCCAATTCACCTTCCTATCTATTCATATTCCTATTTATTATTTATTTACAATAATCCCGACGGATTATTCTAACAATTGGGACAAAGAGATTCAGTTTTGGTAGATGGAGTAGATACACATAATTTCATTGATGCATATATGGTGGAGAAAATAAAGATACCAATTTAACCATTTGATGGCTTCACAATTGTCATTCCAAGTCACAACACAATGCAATGCAACACATGAGTTCCAAAGCTGCAAGTCACCATAGGTAACTATACTTTTGTTGATAGTTTTTATGTGTTTGATGTTGCTGATACTAATGTAGTATTGGGAGTGCAATGGTTGTATTCTATAGGATATAATTCAGTAAATTATCAAATTCTTGAAATGAAATTTCAAGATTTAACAGGCATACTAAGGGTTGTGAGAGGGCAGCACACTTACCCAAAACAAGTAGTAAATTGCAATAGTATGAGATATATATTGATGCATGGTGATATATAATGGGATGATGAATTTTATATCACCTCTCCGAAGCCAAAAATAATATTTTTTAAACACCCAAAGGAGATAGAGACACTTTTGCACAAATACGAAAAAAATTCAGAGATCTTCCACATGGTAGACCACCTGATAGGGGGGTTGAGCATAAAAAAAATTTGGAGGGTACTTCACCCATTCAGATACCACCTTATAGACATCCCAAGAAGTTCATATATGAGATTTATAAGTCCATTTAAGAACTCTTATATTTGGGACTCATTATACCAAGCTCTAGCCCTTATGCTTCTTCAATAGTGTTGGTAAAGAAAAAAGATGGAACTTTGAGGATGTGTATAGACTTTAGAGATTTGAAAAAGAAGACCATCAAGAATAGATATCCTATTCCTAGGATTCATGAGCTCATGGATGAGCTATTAGGAGCTAATTACTTTTCCAAAATTGACCTTGGATATGGTTATCACCAAATTCTAATGAAGGAGGAAGATGTGCAAAAGACTGCTTTTCGATGTCATTATGGTCACTTTGAGTTCCTTGTTATGCCATTTGGGTTGACTAATCCTCTAGCTACATTTGAAGCATATATGAATAGAATATTTTGCAAGCAGCTTAGAAGGTTTGTTTTAGTCTTATTTGATGATATTCTCATTTACAGTAAAACTTGGGAAGAGCACTTGCAACACCTAGAGATTGTGTTGAAAACTTTGCAAGAACAGTCTTTGTATGCTAAGATGTCTAAATGTGAATTTGGGGTGAAATAAATTTTATACCTTGGGAACATTATTGGGAAAGATGGAGGGAAAGTGCACAATGAAAATATCAGGGCTATCTTAAAATGGCCATCACCAAAAAACATCACAGAATTAAGAGGCTTCATTGGAATATGTACATACTACAGGAAGTTTCTGAAAGGGTTCTCCAAGTTGACTTCTCCATGCACTAATTTTACTAAGAAGGATTGCATATATGTGGTAGTGGATAGATTGACTAAGTTTTATCATTTCTTTGATGTTACATCCTATTTTAGTGCTGCACAAGTGGCTGACCTTTTTTTCAAAGAAATCTTCAGATTTCATGGCCTCCCCAAGAGCATTGTGAGTGATAGAGATGGTAGATTCATGAGTGCTTTTTGGAAAGAAATTTTCAGATTGGTGGGCACTCAGTTGACTCCAAGTACAAGATACCATCCCTAAACTAATGGACAAACAGAGAGGGTGAATAAATGGTTGGAAGGGTACCTTTGAAACTATGTGGGAGAACAACAAAAAGCTTGGACAAAATGGCTACACTTGGGTGAGTTTTGCTACAACACCACCTTTCACATGTCAATAGGGATGTCTCCTTTCAAAGAATTATACGGTTATGATGCACTTAATTTTTTTGATATGATATTTGGTGATAGTATAGCTCCAAAAGCTAAATATTGGGTGGAAGAAAATCAATAAATTTTAAAGCTTTTAAAAGACAATTTGCAGGTTGCCCAAAATCAGCAAAAAAATTATGCAGATAAACATAGAGAGGAAAGGACCTTTCAGGTTGATGATTAAGTGTATTTGAGTTTGAATCCATACAAAAAAACATCTCTCAAAAGGAATGGAGCAGAAAAGATAAATCCAAGATACTATGGGCCCTACAAGGTAATCTGGAAGATTGGAGAAGAAGCACATGAGTTGGAACTTCCAGAAGGGAGTAAAATTCATAATGTATTTCATGTTTCTTGTCTCAAGAAATATATTGGTTAGCAAATTTTAAGTTCAGATACACTCCCACCTTTGGATGATGAAGGACATCTCACACTTATTCCGGAAAAGGTTTTGAAGACAAGGGGGAGAAGATTAAGGAGCAAAACAATCAAAGAATACTTGGTGCAATGGAAAAATATACCAAGTGAAGATGCCACATGGGAAGAGGAGAATATTTTGAAACATCCAAATCTAAAATTGCTTGAGGAAAATTGCATTGCACTGCAGGAAAATTCCATTCAAATAATCCACTACAAGAAAATTCCATCAATCCTACTAGTTCCCTAGGTTGGGTGGAAACATTGGGAAGTTAATAAGGGAGATAATAAATAGTTTTTAGACATTATAAGGAACAAATATTTATTTAATGGATTTAATTAAATTAATTCAAGTGAAAAATTAAATGGCTATGGAGAATGGAGACACATGGAGACTATGGGGCCCACTCAAGCTAGAATTCCTATGTTAAATGGCATCCTCTTCTTGCAATATCGAATCTATGGGAAGCCTAATGTTTTGGGATGGGCTATAAGGTTAATATAATTATCCATATACTTCATAGATAGAATTTTGGATGAATTGTAACTTACATGGGGAGAGGAAGAGCCAAATGGGAGTTTTATGGACACTTGGCTATATTCCCCTTACATTTATGGCATCTATGACACCAATGCTGGAGATTCTATGACAATTATGAAACAATTCAAATGTGAAGGCTGAAATCTGACATATCTGACATGTCAAGCCTGAATAGAGTATCTTAGAGGGTGCTCATGGGAGTTGGATAAGGCCAAGAGGCTCCTACTCGAATTTGGGAGAAGAGGAAAGGTGAAGAGAGATGCCACATGGCATAGCATGAGTAGCCACACCAATTAGACTCGGATTTGTTTTATGGATGGATTTGGAACCTTATAAGACCAAAATATTTTATAAAATTCAGGGATCAGCCATGAGAAGGCACTTTTGATCATTTGTGAAAATTGTTATTGTGAAGAGAGAGAGCTAGTGGATGACTAATTCATGCCTTAGCCAATTTCGAGGGTGAAAGATTCCCATCCTAGTTGGTGTTTGGAGAGGCCACTCAGGTATTTTAGGGAAATTAAATGGAGTCATAAATTACAGGTGAAAGCTATAGCAGCTCGTGGACATATAAAGTTCAGCTTGCTCTTCCTTTCATCTCAAGTTTTCTCACCATATTTCAGCTCTATGGAGTGAGGTGCACTTGGTGAGCTATTATTCTCTTTGAGGGAGATTCTATTGCTCCAGTATTTTGTATTCTGATGTAAATGCTCTGATATTTAAGTTCAAAAATATCTCAGGTATAAAGGCCAATAAATCTCATGTATCATTGCTCAATAATGAAGAAACAATCCCATTTCCCCATTACCTTGTTGTAAACTCTTGTAATCTTGATGGATTCGAATGGATGTATAAACTATTGATGATTTATGAATTAATGGACTTAAATTAAATTATATTATGGGTTTCATGTTCATTAACTGATAATTTGTGGCCATTGGGTCAAATTTCATAGCAATTGGAGCAAACTACACCTCATTTCCCCAAGGGTCCAAAACTAGTTTTTTATATGCGATTGAAAGAAGTGATAACAGCCATGGGAGGTAGATTGGTTATGCATATGAGTCTATTATAATGTCTTATACATATCCCCTACTTCAATTTAATAATTCGAGTGGGTTTATGCACATTTGGGAATTCGTTTCTAACACTTACCCTGGGGGGGATTTGAGCCCAAAATTGCCAATAAAATCATCTATCTTGTTCAAAATTTAGTATAGAATTTCAGAAGTGATTTGAGGGACATAATACATCCTTGAACATAATAATTATGTTATTAAATCATTCATAAACCTTCTCCGAATATTTGGGAGCAATTGGGCTGATTTGGAGACCAAGACACTAAAACTAGTCAAGAGCCAAAATTGGGCATTTTGGTAAAAATTTTAAAAAGGGAAATTACATTACATGCAATAAAATGAGACATTTTGGAAAATATATCTACCACAACATATATTGAATCATGACCTCTCTGAGTTCTAGGAAAACCTAAAACAAAATCCATGCTTATGGAATCCCAAGGCCTAGCTGGAATAGGAAAGGGTTGATACAATCATGTGTTCCGAACTCTCCCTTTCACATGTTGACATATTTTGCATATTTCAACAAATTTCCTCACATCATGCTGAATTTTTAGCCAAAAATAAAAATTACTCACCAAATCAAAAGTTTTATCTTGTCCGAAATGTCCAGATAGTCCTCCACTATGCTTTTCCTGAATCAAATTTTCCCTCATTGAACACTTCAGAATACATAATTTACTATCCTTAAATAGTAAATCTTCCTGCAACATGTAATCTAACCATTGTCTTCTATTATGGGTAAATGTAATTTCAAAGGCAGCATATATATCCTTGAAATCTAAATCTTCCTTATACATATCAATCAAATTTTCAAATCCCAAAGTACTAACCTTAAGTTCTTGTAATGCCAGATTTACTCTGCTCAAAGCATCAACAACTTTGTTAGACTTACTGCTTGTATGTTTGATAACAAAGGTAAATTTCTGCAAAAATTCTACCCATTTAACATGTCTATGGTTTAACTTAGGCTGACTGTATATGAACTGAAAAGCATGATTGTCAGAAAACAACACAAATTCCTTAGGCATCAAATAATGTCTCCATTTCTTAAGAGCCTACACAACAACATATAATTCTTTATCATATCAAGAATACTTAATTTTTCTTCATTTAAATTTTCACTAAAATATGCCACTAGCCTCTACTCTTGACTCAAAACTGCTCCCACTATTGTTCCACTAGCATCTATCTCAACCTAAAACACCATCAAAACTGGGCAAAGCCAAGATAGTCTTCTTAGTTATCTTCTTTTTCAACAACTTAAAATTCCTATCAGTTGCTTCGGTCCATTTGAAAAGATGTCTAATTCATCTGAAAGTGTCTATCAAAGGTGCACAAATCTAACCGAAACCCTTAATGAACTTTCCATAGAAACTAGAAATTCCATGGAAACTTCTTACCTCATAAGCATTCTTTGGAATTAGCCAATTTAAAATTGCTTGCACTTTATCAGAATCCATCTTTGGCCCTTCTTATGAAACCACAAACCCCAAGTAGACCAACTCTTTCTTAAGGAAGCTACACTTCTTCATATTTATCAACAACTTCTCCTTCTGCAAATTCCTCAACACCAACTTAAGGTGACTTAAATGCTCTTCTATGTTTAGACAGAAAATCAAAATGTCATCTAGATACACTATCACAAATTTTCCAGTAAATTCTTTCAAAACCTCATTCATCAACCTCATGAAGGTACTGGGTGCATAAATAAACCCAAATGGCATTACTAACCATTCATACAAACCATCATCACTTTTAAAGGTTGTTTTCCATTCATCCCCTTCCCTTATCCTAATATGAAGATATCCACTTTTCAAATCTATTTTGGAAAAATATCTTGAACCACTTAAATAGTCCATCACATCATCAATTATGGGTAAAGGAAATCTATACCTGATACGGATCTTGTTTATTTCCCTAGATGCAGTGCACATTCTCCGTCCACCATCTTTCTTTGGACTAAGTACAGTGGGTACTGCACAAGGAATCAAACTCTCTTTCACCAATCCTTTCTCCAGCAGCTCCAACACATGCTGCTTGATTTCTTCATTTTCTTGAGGATTTAATCTGTATGTTGCTTTATTAGGTAAACTTGCACCGGGTATTAAGTCAATGTGATGACTAATACTTCTTACAGGAGGTAAATCATTTGACAACTCATCCACAATAATATCAGCACACTCATCAAGCAAAGTTTTAACTTCATCAGGAAAATCATCTAAACTTGTAGAAGTTAGAATTACCTTTGGCTTACCAATAAGGGAAAAATGTAGATCCTACTCTTTTTGAACTTCTTGCAACAGTTCTTTGCCAGACATCATCAAAATACTTGAACTTGAACCTTCCTAAACGGTTTCATCCTCCAAGGGTGACAAAGTATGTCTCTTCCCATATTTCTCTAGAAAATAAGTATTCTTTCTCCCATCATGAACAACTTTGTTGTCATACTGACAAGATCTCCCTAAGAGTATATGGCACACATCCATAGGAATTATGTTACATAATATCTCATCTTACTAAGTACCAGTCTGGAACTCCACATTACATTGCTCATTTACCAAGAGCTAATGTCCTTTTTGCAACCAGGACACTTTGTAGGGAGTCACGATTCTTCATCCTCTTCAATCCCATCTTCTCTACCATCTCAATGGAAACCAAATTATCTGTACTACCACTATCAATGACCATTTTACAACACTTACCTTGTGACTTACACCTTGTTCTGAACAAATTATTCCTTTGGGTTGGTTCATATACTTGCTTCTCTGATTTTATTAGAACTCTCTTCAACATAAGAGATTCTCCTGCCTCTGAGGGTGTACATATTTGTTTCTTCTTTTGACTCTTCCTGAGCCTTTGCAACATTCACATTTCTTTGACCAGAAGGATGATTTCTTGGACAATTCCAATATATATGACCAATATCTCCACAAGCATAACACTTTACCTATCTGTGTCTACCTCTACCTATGCCTCCTCTGAATGCTCCTCTCTGGGATGAATGATTGCTAAACCTTTAGCTCCATCTTTGGAAGTCCTACCTCCACTATTACTAGGAGACCCTCTGCCTCTTACTATGTTTTTTCCCATGTTTCTCTGGTTCTATTTTGTCAACAGTCTTTCTTCTACCTTTGAAGATACTTAATATGCATCTTCTACAGTTCTTCAGATTTAGTAGACTGAGTTCATCATGTATATCATATCTTAACCCATTGATATACCTAGCTACTCTTTCTAGACCTCCCTCTGTCTGTCCAGCTCTAATACTCAATCTAAAAAACTCTTCTGTATATTTTTTTACAGTCATGGTTTTCTGTCTAAGGTTTTGTAACTGTCTAATAAGACTCAATTGATCATTCTTAGGAATGAATTGTCTCTTAATATTACGTGCATCTTATCCCAAGAGTTTATCTTTGACTTACCTCTTCTTTCTCGATGGATTTGGAGCTCATCCCAGCAGATAGTTGCATGTACCTTCATCCTGGTAGCTACATACCTTACTTTCTTCTTGTCTTCAATTTCTTCAAAATCAAAATATTTATTCAAAGCATTAATCCAATCCATGAGTTCTTCAACATTTAAATAGCCTTCATAAATAGGTACCTCCACTCTCGTCTGCTACTAGCCTTCATTAACAACTTCATGACCCTGACTTCATTGGGTTCTTCTTCTTCTTCTTCATGGGATTCTTCTTCTACATCATTGTCATCTGAGATTTCCAAGTGGTTCCTTCTCTCCATTGCTTCCAGTCTTTCTTCTAATATTCTCATGTCTCTCTAGACATCTGTATCTGCGGGATGTCTTCCCCAACCACGTCCTACAGGAACTCCATGTGCTCGTCCTCTTCTTGGCGGCATCTTTCTTCACAGGCTCAACTAATCAACTACGCTCTTATGCAGAATCCTTGTTCCACTCAGATACCAAAACTAATGGAACCAATATGATTCAAACTCCAAAACTCGAAGTATTGAAACAAAAAGGCCAAATGTGTCTGTGTTAAACAGCTTCCTACACTGTTTAACCTTCTTTTCACACTTTAGCGGAATGCACAGATCAGCATTTCAACTTTCAGAAAAGATTTTCCACCTTTTCTCACTTTCCCAATTTCTGATTTTGGGTTTCAGGAGTCAACTCCCCAACTTTCAGTCTCCGCGAATTCCACCTTTTCCAATTTCTGAACTTCACCTTTCTATCTTTCGAATTTTGGAATCAAATCTTCAATGTTTTGAAATGGGATTTTCGACTTCTAGTTTGGAAATCGAAACTCAACACTTGCACTTTTCGAAACCGAAATTTTTATTCTTCTGATTTCCACCCTTCGTCTTTCCACGCCGTCGATCCTCCCAAATTCGATCTTGATCATCGATCTAGTTTCAAGTGTGGATTGCAATCAGAGCTTCTTCACTCATTGTAGAATGAATTGTGGCTGTTGATCTTCACCACGATATTTCCTCACCGTCCAATCTTCTCCAAGATTTGTCTTCACGATTTCGCCAAATTGATCACAGGAAGGATCAATTTCTCCTGCTATTCGAGAACTGACAATACGAAATCATAGAATTTCTATGTATGTTTGTAAGGAGTGAATGCAGAATGAAATTATACTTTCATAAGGCTTATAAAGACATGGAGTCCGTCCAACATATATGCAGAGTCATATTGCTCTGTTCTTCATTAATCAGACTTCAAAAATATACACAGAGGACTCTTCTTTATTCATTCCTAGTTCACTCTTCTATACACTCCTCTACCTCACTCATTCATTCATATCCTACCTATCTATCTATTACATTCATTTATGTTTTATAATAACCCATAAACCTATCAGATCGGATTAAGTTGGATCGAAGAACCTAATAAAAAACAACACTATCTGCAAAGATCGATCCTTGATAAGTTCCACGCAGGGATCAAGGAGGCCAAGGCAAAATTGCCATTTATTACAAATAAAAACTAACCCTATATACTTCTCATCGAACCTTATCCATCTAGAAGGAATACATGGCAGCCCAATTTATCAAGCAGAGTTGGATGCTCCTGCATCAACAACATTTATATCCATGATACCCTTTTGTTACAAGACTTGTAATGTTATTGTATACAGATCATGTTAGCATTAAAAAACATAGTTGCATTAAAGTAAGTATGTCAAATAATGTTTTATTTAGAAACAAATCAATGACCGTGCTTATCATATCAAACTCCTAGTCATCGATAATCATGGTTGTGTATACACATGTGAAATACAATGTAAAATACCTCTCCATTGGGACGGGCCTTGATATATTATATACATGTATGCCTTCCCACGGTTGCTTAAATTCATTGATCAATGGTTGCAAGTAGACATCCATTCTCTTCACTTGTCATCTACCTGGGACTATAACAACCAACATAAGATGTTCATTCTTCACAAACAACCATGGGGGTATATTGTTATTGATCACTACCATCGGCCAAACAAAATAGTTCATGTTTTAGAGGGAATACGAGTTAACTACCTCCAAATCTACATTCAATATAATAACTCCATCCGAGTATATGCTCAATCTAAGGCTCTATACTTCATCCTTGAATTTATTGGTCCATGTATCCTCTATATGCTTCATGGCTATTGAATCTGTTGGGATTCACATAACTCCTGGATCACTTCTATGTGAGGTATGCCACTCTTGCAACATAGCTAATTGTTTGCAACAAAAGAGCCTTTCAATCCTTGGAATTATAGGCATGTGCCTCAATATCTTATCAGGAGAACCATGTTCCTCACCCTTGTTTTTTATTTATTTTTGGTACCTATCGATCCCACATTCCAAACATATCTCTTTATCTGCATATCCACCTCTATATAGAATACAATCATTCGAACATGCATGATATGATATGTACTCAACACCTAACATTTTCAATGTTTTATTTTCCTTTGAGCAATAGTTGGGCAAGACATTGTCATTTGGAAGTACCTTATATTTGAGTAACCCACAATTAGTGGGCAATAGAAATGTACACTCTCATTAAGCATACATAAAATCAACCATTTTCAATGTTCATTAGGTGACAATATTCCTTTAAAAAGTAGGGGATTGAATGGTTAGTTACCTCAAAATTGCTAAGAAACACACATTTGGCATACCATATATTGATTTCAAGTTGTACAACAACAGTGTTGTCCCCAGTTGGGTAGACCTTGCTCCATGTCCAAAGAGAGGGTGGTGGTTGCATATTTTAGGCTTTCAAAAAAATGTCTTGATTATATCAGTGTCATGTCCTAGATCATTTTGTTGGAATGCATGTAACAACATTCTCTCCATGGCATGGGCATCCTGTAATAAATAAACCATACCAACCTCTGTATCATATATTTTTACACAAAATTTAAGTTATGGGGCATACCTTTTAGAATTGACAATAATTATGTGGTAATCAATTTTGAGTTTATTATAATTAGTCGTCTTTAAGCTCCTTTCATATACTTGATGAGTTGAATCATACTTAAACATGTAAGTGCCAACCTCAATAAATAATTACAATAGTAATGCTTTCAAAAAATCATCATAAAGAATGGGATCTTACTCTTACTATCTTGTTGAGAGAAGTTTCCCACCTACCACTATGAACCAACTTTGGTTGCATTACAACAATTTACACTAAAAATTGTTGAAATTGACTAGCAATTTCCACTTATTGATTATTAATAGTGTCCTTATGCGTGTTTCCAAGTAATGAAAGAAAGACATGCCCAAGAAAATGTTGTACCCTTGAGCCTGTCCTAACATATAGTCTATTGGTTACCATTATGTGGACAATGAAAGATTGTTTTTTAAAATAAACCATTAGTCTTAATTTTGACATTCAGCCTTACTCATCTATAGTTCACCATTTGGAAATGAAAATTTATCCCAAATAATGAAGACACACATAGATATGCACATAATGTGGAGATAACCTATATCTATGTGTTATCGTAGCATGTGTCTATCTATCTCTACATTACTAGCTTTTTTCTACATTAATCATCATACTTGTAAGGCAAGGATATGCCTTAATATAACATTTATACCAAATATTGAAACCATGAAGCTCAAAAAGCTTCTTCATTCATAGAAACATGAAATTTGTGCTTGCCCACCTCCTTCCTTCGTGAAGGTTAAAGTAAAGCTAACTAAATCTACCTCCTTCGTGGAGGTTAAAGTAGAGCTAACTAGAGGTTTTCTGGTTTCTGCAGGGATAACGGCTGCATTTGGACCTGGTGTTATTGTGCGGCTTGGCTAGGGCGACCAACTACCCAGGTAACAATATATTAGCTGGTTTCTTATTCTTATCTGGGGGTGGACAGGATTGTATCGGCCGCTGGGTCTTTCATTTTCTATTCCTCGGGGTGTGTATTTGCTGGTTTGAACGCTGTGCAGTATGTTTTTCCCCACAGGAATGCGTTCTATTCTTTGGTCTGGGTAGGGTTTTTGTGCACCGGTCTGTTTCATTTGGCGAACAACAACGGCTGGAGTCCCTCCCCATTGCTGGGGACTAGTACCAACCAGCATAATCAAGTGGGAAGTAAGTTCTATTAAAACGTTGTTCTGCTTGGGTGTACTTACTTCGCTGGGTTTTTTGTGCGGCGGGGGTTTTGCGTTTTGGGGTTGACTTTTATCATTTTTGGAAGCTTCTGATTACACTTACAGTGTTGACCCACCTTTTCATTTGCTTACTCCGTTTCGGTTATGATGGGTTTTCTCTTGGGCCCGTGACTCTGTGTGCTTGTGCTAACTCTGCGGTCCCTAGCTGGTATCTGTGTGGTGGGGGTATTAGAGGTGGGTCTGACTAATTTCTTCTCTGGAAGCTTCTGAACTCATTATCAGTGTTGACCCATATTATTTATCACTTTCTGGGCTTCGGTGATGATGGTATTTTCTTTGGCTGGCAATAGTTGATTTTGATGTCCACACCTGTGTCTCTTATTTGGTATTTTTGTGGGTGTTTTACTTGCCTCAATAGGGGGCTGATTCTTGATAGGGGTTTATTGTTTCTGGGGTTTACCGGACTGCGGGTTTTCCGGGGGTTGCGGTGGGTCATGAGGGTTTGCCCTCGTTCCTGGTCTTTCTGTGTGTGTTTTTACTCGAAGGGCTGTTCACCACCTTCTGTGTTACATTATGCAAGGTCCATCGGCGCGACCGTCATCGGTAAAGGTTGATTGTAGTAATGCCCGTAATCGTCGTCGGCGCCTGAACAAAACCCTTAAGGCCAGAGAGGGTAGACTTGGGTACGTGGTTGGCAGGGATGTTTATCTTGACAGGATTGATGCATTATGTGCCCGAGCCCTCATTGGAAGACTTGAATATGCAACATTGGATAAAAAACAGTGGGTGGAGTGGGCTTCGGAGAGGTGGAAGCCTCTCATTCAGTATGTACCTACAATCAGCCTTTTGGTGAAGGGCTGGATTGTGTTCATTTTTTTGGAGGCGGATCATGCATCTACAATCCTGGACAGGCCGTGGAGGATAGGTAAAGGTTCCTTGGTTCTCGAAAGATGGCACGTTCATTTTGACCCGTCCAAGGAAAGAATAAAAAAGAGGCATCTGTGGACTTTATTACCCGGTCTGCCGTTTCCCCTTTGGAACCGGTCCATCCTAGAAGGTATTGGTAACCAGATTGGCAGATTTATTGCTGTCGACAAGGATTGTTTAAATGCTTTCGACAAAAGGATAGCTAGAATCCTAGTCGAACTTGATATATCCATCGGGCTACCTGCCGACATAGACTTATTCTGTGATGCGACCATATTCTCCCAGCGTATAGACTATCAGGGGGTACCTTTTAGGTGCAGCTGCTGTAGAAAGACTGGCCACTTAAGGCGGAGTTGCCCTTCTTTGCGATGGCCTTCTCGTTCTTCGGGTTCTCCCGATCGTCTGGTGGAACCTTTGTCTCCTTTCTCGGCGCCTAGGTCAGAACAGGTTAGGCATCCATCGATACTCCCTATGTCCTCTTTCGATAATATGAAAGATGCATGTGTATTATTTGATGATGCCTATGACACGGAGATAGCCTATCTGGATTCCTTTGCTTCTAAATCTGACCACCCCTTATCGCCAATTCCGGGTCGTCCTGTCACTGGCTCTACTTTCCCGTCTGTGGAGGTTGTGGAAGCTGGGACCGATGGTTCTGATATTATTCACACTATACCATCTTTGAAGGATTTGTGTGGCGGATCTATTGGAATTGATAGGACTCATACTGATTCTGCTTGGCATGAGCAGTGCGATAGGAGTGAGGGTACGGCTATCAGTGTCAGGGTTGATGGAAATGTTAGTACTCACGTCGACTCACTTTCGACGGCTCCTATTTGTGAGGTTGGAGGGACTGATTCTACTTCTTTTTCTCCCTTAGAATTGGCACATTGTTCACTGGCATCCTCTGGTCATGATTCTTTGCCATCCTCACCATCTGCCGCTATTATCAGGGACAGCCGAGTGGATACTGAACTGCACCATTCCACTCTTGATCGGCCCCATACCACTGTCTCTTCCCCTTATGATGCTTCCCATTCTCAGACCCTAAGGCCGGAGGAGGACCGTCCACCATTCTCGCTATCTGATTTCCCGCCCCTTGTTCCTACTGACCCTCTTACAGTCTCTTCTCCACAGAGTCCTTCGGATGCTCCCTCATTTTCTGATCCATCTATACACAAAACACTTAACATCTTCTCGGATAGGACTCTGTTGACGCCTTCAGTTCTTCCATTAGACTCTATTCGTTTCGAAAATGTTACTATTAGAAGAAGGCGAAAGAACATTCCTAAGTCGACTGTACCTGAGTCCATTGCCCCTGCTCCCCATACTCCTATCTCCACCCGACTGAAACATGCGGCTCGTATGACTGTATCCACTGACCATGGGGTTCTTAGAGCTTTGACCCCTCCCCCCTCGGTTCCATGATGCGTATACTGTCTCTGAATATTCGGGGGTTGGGAGGCTCAGCCAAACAGAAAAGCCTTCGTCTCTTACTGAAGACTCTTTCCCCGGATGTGGTGCTCCTTCAGGAGACCATGACCAGTACCTATCCGGCTCTTTTTGAATTCTCTAAGCTGTGTCCTAGGTGGGAGTTTTGTGCGCTGGATTCTTCGGGTCTCTCGGGAGGCATCCTCTCAGGATGGAACCCTAGAGTACTTCGATGTAAAGCCTTTCACACACTGGAAGGCATATTACTGAAAGTTAATTTGAGGGGGTTTAATGTGCCTTTCTCCATTCTGAATGTTTATGGACCTTACTCACACAGAGACACATTCTGGAATGCGGTTGCTGAGGGAGGCCTCCTTTCTACTCCAAATCTTATCCTTGTAGGGGACTTGAATTTCACCCTGAGTGCCTCTGAGGTGTGGGGTACTAAAGCTCTTATTGACCCCTTGGGCCCTTATTTTTCCTCCTTGTTCTGTGAACATCACCTTGTGGATATTGCACCATCCTATGCTGGCCCTACATGGCGTAACGGTAGGGCGGGGCTTGAGGGCATTTCTAAAAGACTGGATCGTTATTTACTTTCAGCTCCTCTCATTAACATTTTACCAAGACATCGGGTGTGGGCACATCGATGTGAAATATCTGATCATTTTCCGGTATTGTTTGAATGGAGTGAGCAGCGGAGTCCCTGTCTTTATCCCTTCAAATTTAACCATTCATGGTTAGGTCATGAAGGTTTTGATGATTTGATTCGTCATTTTTGGCCCGCCCTTCCTCTGGATTCTTCATTAGACTATATGGTTTCTTTTACTTCACATCTCCGCCTTTTGAAAGAAAAAGTGAGGGGCTGGACTAGAGTGGAGAATAATAGATTAAAGGAAACTTCATTGCATATGGTTAATGAAATGGACTCCCTATTACAGCTTTCACATTCTGCGATTTTGCCCCGGGATTTACAGGACAGATTGAACTATTTGAAGGTGGAGTACCGTAAATTTCTTGAACTTGAAGTTAACTCGGCCAGACTTCAGAGCAGAATCACGTGGGCTAAATCTGGGGACGCCAATACCAAATTTTTCCATTCGGTGGCCTCTGCCAGAAAAAAATCAGAATTCCATTTGGAGTATACAGGACAGTAATGGTGGATGGATTTCGGATGATTGTGGCATTAAAGCACTCAGTGTTGAACATTTCAGAGATATATTTTCCGATGACGGGTTGACCACACTTACTGCTCAGCTAAAAGTTATTCGACTTTTTCCCTCCTATGTTTCTGGGGATGACTCATCTGCTTTCACCAGCCCTGTGTCTCTCTCAGAAATTGAAGAGGCACTGAAGTCATTTAAGAAGGATAAAGCCCCTGGTCCTAACGGTTGGACGGTTGAGTTTTACTTATACTTCCTTGATATTATGGGCCCATCTTTGGTTAACCTGGTGGAATCCTCTCGTACTCTGGGGAAGGTTTCTTCTGCTTTAAACTCGACCTTCATTGCCCTTATCCCCAAAGTTGAGCACCCTACTTGCTTTGGGGATTTTCGACCCATTTCATTATGCAATCTGTGTTACAAACTGATCTCTAAGGTGGCGGCTACGAGGCTAAAGCCTTTCCTGGATTCCCATATTTCCCCCCAGCAGTTTGGTTTCTTGAAGAACCGTTTGATTCATGAGCCTGTTGCCATTACACAGGAGGTACTTCATTCTGTGAAGCTGATGAAGAAATCGGCTCTAATCCTTAAACTGGACTTGTCGAAGGCTTTTGATCGGGTTAACTGGACTTATATTAGGCTGATTCTTATCCAGATTGGGGTTCCTCTTGTGGGTGTTAACTGGATTATGGGTGTATATCTTCTGCTAATTTCGTTGTCCTGGTTAATGGCTCTCCCTCTTCTTTCTTCTCTGCGTCTAGAGGCATCCGTCAGGGTTGTCCTCTCTCCCCTCTACTCTTTATACTGGTCATTGAAGGACTCAGCCTTTTAATTGAGGATGCCAAGCGAAATGGGGTTATCAGAGGTATTCAGATCTCGGCTTCTCTGTCTCTCACACATCTACTCTTTGTGGACGATGTTATCCTATTTGGGATGGGGACTTTTGAGGACTGGATTGCATTCAAGGCTATCCTTGATATTTTCTGTGATGCCTCTGGAATGAAGATCAACTTGGATAAGTCATGCTTCCTACATCACGATCTGGATGAGGCTCTTCTTTCCAGAATTTCAGGTTTCATGCCCTACAGATTCGCACATCTCAATCTTGGATTTACTTACCTTGGTTTTTATTTGAAGCCCTCGGGTTATCTTATCAAGGATTGGTATTGGCTTATTACTAAATTTGAGAAACGTATCTCTCATTGGTCTAACAGATTTTTATCTATGGGTGGACGCTTGGTCCTTGTACGTTCTGTTCTCACAAGCATGCCGGTCTATTGGTGTGCCCTGTTCCCTATCCCTTCTTCTATTCTGGACAGGCTCAGGAAGATAATCTTTTCTTTCCTCTGGGGTACCTCGGCCTTAAAAAAAAACTTCCATTTGGCAGATTGGCATCTATTGGCCAGGCCTATCACTCAGGGGGGCTGGGGTATTAAAAACCTCTCTCTTTTCTGTCTATCGCTGAGGATGAAGAATTTCTGGTTTACACTAAACAGTACTGGCATTTGGAATCAGCTTCTCAAGGCTAAATATATGAAGAATCTGTCACTGCAGACTTGGTGTAGACTCAAACATTTCAGAAATTGGCATATCTCTACTATTTGGAATGGCTTCTTAAAAGCGCTGCACTGGATTGGGAAAGGATTGATCTGGCAAGTTGGAGATGGCTCTGAGGTTCGTGTAGGGGTGGACCCAATTGTTGGATTAGGATGCTCTTTCATCCTACCGGATGAACTGAGAACCTACCTTGTTGACTATGGCATCTGCACATTGGATCAGGCAATCAATCATGCAACTGGTAATTGGTTTTCTGCGGAGGAACTAGATTTATGTGAGGAGTGGAGTCATCTCTGGAAAGCATATATCAGAGGATTGAATTATAGTAGAATCAGACTGAAGGAGGAGTCTGATAAGGTTATGTGGTCTTTTGGCAAATATGTCAGCCCTATCAGTGCAGCTCTAGGATATGATAGCATGATCCATAATAAATTATTGGAGGAACAAAACGGTCTCTTGGCTATGCTGTGGTATTTAAAGTTACCATTGAAGGTAACCTGTTTTACTTGGCTTTTGGTTGAGGACAGAGTCCTCACCTGGGATCATTTTCTTTCGAGAGGATTCGCTGGTCCCAGCAGATGTGTATTATGTGAAAGTGATGTGGAGGACTGTTACCGCCTGTTCCTTACTTGTCCATTCTCCGTGAAAATACACAACCACTTCTCGTCATGCTTGGGATACTCTTTCTTACCTTGCAGCTCTGTCCATTCTTTTTTGTCTCTTTGGTTTAACACCCATGCCTCCACTGTGTCTTTTCTATACACCCCTTTCGTTGTTTTCTGGCATCTGTGGCTACTTCGTAATGCTTGTCTATTTGAATTGGGTAAACCATATGCCTCCCTGCTCATCTCCAAGATTGAGAGTTTTCTCACTCTTTTCCCGGTGCCTATCACATCACACAGAAGCAGGCAGATTGGACCTAAACCTGTGCTTACCTTTCCTGCTGGTTATTTTGATGAAGCAGCCCAAATGAATAAGGGAGGTGCTGGGTTGGTGATCTACTTAAGTGAAACCCATTTTCTTTGTTTTGTTGTGGGCTGTGGGTATAGCACCAATACCCGTGCTGAACTGTTGGCTTTGTGGTCTATTCTTCGTATTTGTATCTTGTTGGGGCTGCCCTTACAGATGATATTGGGGGACTCAAAGGTGATTATTTCCTGGGTGAACAGACTTTCTTCCCTGAATTTACCCCATTTAAAACATTGGAGCGAAGAGATATTATCTATGGCTAAACACTTTCCAATGGTGACCTATAATCATATCTACCAGGAGCATAATAGAATGGCTGATGATCTATCAAAAAGGGCACTCGATTTAGAATTTGGCTCTGCTTATTACTCGGAAACTTTTGATGGGAAGATCATTGATGATGGCTATTATGCACTATTTGATTGATGGGCTGTTTTGGCATCTCTGACAGCATGTGATTTTCATGGTTTATATTTACTTCATGCTGCCTGTTTTTGATAGATGTATCAGCTTGCTACTTTGCTTTCATGGCATGTATGTTTGAAGGGCACTTTTGGATTGCAATATCTGACCTGAGTACTAAGGAATGATGAGAAAGTCTGAATATGATCAGGCTTTGTCTCTTTGACTGTCCTTCTTTGGCTGCCAAGCTTTTGGTTGCTATATTTACTGTTTGGATGTAGGAAGGACTGTTACATTGTCAACATCATGTATACTGTTTAAGATGTCTTTTTGTTTCAATTGAATATCAAAGACTGGTATTTTTTCTTCTGAAAAAAAAAGTAGAGCTAACTAAGCCTATTTGACTAAGGGGGTGATGCCATTGAAAAAAAAAATTAACACATGTAGAGAGCATAGTGGGTCAATAACCACCTTTTTTACCATACCTTAGAATCGAAATAAGCACCAACAAAGAAACAACATCGAGCACCCACAACAAACGGGATTGTCAAAGGCAAAGAAACAACATGAAAAAGCAAATTCCAAACATCATTCCGAACACAAACTTATTTTTGAGTTCAAATTATGCTACATAGTATGGAACTTTAAATAGAATGTAACCTTATCCCTATTATATAACTTTAAATAGAATGTAACCTTATCCCTATTGAGTCAATCAAATCCATATATTATGGGTTAATTACGAGGATGGGCATTTTTTTTTCCTTACGGTGGTTTTTAAAACGAGACAGTTTAATAAGCCGATTAAGATTTTTTTTTTTAACATAATTTACTTTTTACAATAATCCAGGAATAATGTAATAAACTATTTCGGGATTCCATTATGCTACAAATCATGCAGGGAGACCTCAACTTCATGGAAAACTTTGATTTTCTATTTTTTTCCAAAGAAAAAATGCGTAAATATCTTTATTTACATTCTACAGATGGCCCAAAAGTTCATTAACACCAAAAGTCCCAACCTAATAGTTGCTAATTACAATCAAGATAATGTTCCATAAAGAGCTCAAAAATCCAAAATTATATTCAAAGGCATACAGCCATATCAAAAATAAACAGGTCCCAAAAACCAGAGAATTGCTCAATCAGAGCTCCAATCTCTACATCATCTTCCAAAAAGAAGTTGTCTCCTACAATGCCAAAGATGATCCATGTCCAAAAAGATACTGTCCTTCAATACCAAAATATGATCCATATCCAAATCTTTTTTAGTATCAATCTAATGCTCCAAACGTGCACAAAGACCAAATATGCCAAAAGCATAATATCAGATTTAATAAACAGTTTCATAACTGCTCAAATATATGTCCATATACTTAATCATCAACACAAAAAGACTGTTCAATAAGTTTCAAGGTTGCACTGTGTATCAACATCCAAGCTAAGAAGAACAAGGACTGTCTTCCACTGTACCAAAGACAAAAATACACACTGCTTTACCCCATATCCCAAAGATCCTTGTACTTTTGTTTTTGTAGAAAACCTGAAAGGTTTCCACAACTGTATCAGCTCGATGTTCCTTAATTGACCAGGATCCTTCCAATATCCTACCTCCAGCTGTTGCCAAAGCATCTGCAGATGAATTCATTTCCAGATAGATATGATTGAACGAAACAGATTCGAAACAATCAGTAATCCTGTTAACATCCTGAAGAATCATGGCTAATTTTAAATTCATTAATCGGTACTTACCAGATGCCCAGTTAATAACTAACTGAGAATCACCGAAAATCTAAATTTTATCCAAAGAGTTCCTTCGAGCCAGAGTAAGAAGTAGCTTGAGGGCACATAATTCTGCAAAATTATTAGTACCCAAACCTAATCTAGCTTTAAAAGAAAGAAAAAATGATCAACTGATAAGTGTAGCATACCTCCAACTCCACAGATTTTTGGATCCCCAACTGTAGATTCATCAAAAAAAACCCATGCATAGGTTTTATCAATAACTTCCACAAAGATAGTTCTAATCGAAACCACAGATTGCTTCTGCGGAATATTCCTCATCATTCCCAAACTGAAACTAGATACCCGTGAAGGAGTTAAGGAAAGATCTTCGAAACAAGAAAAATTTCTGGCCTTCCAGATGAACCATAAAACAATGATAGTAAATGGTCTAATATTTTCCACTTTCACATTCAAACACCAATTTTTGAAACATGTTGTCACTGTTTCTCCATGCCAAAGATTATTGAGTTTCAAATTGTCCTCAATAATTAACCAAACAGACTGAGTAAAAGGGCAATCCACTCCAATATGAAAATTGGATTCACATTCCAATTTGCACAAAAAACATCTACCAGGTCCTTCTCTACCTTTCAAGATAAGAACATCCCAGGTCAACACTTTACCAGAAAGGAGAAACCAACAAAATAATTTTGTCTTGAGAGGACATTTCAGCTTCCATAAGACTTTCCACCACTAAATATGATCCATATCCCTGATCATAAGCTGAGTGTATCCTTCTTTGGGTGAGTACCTGCCAGATTTAGATAAATTCCAAACAAGAGCATCATCATCATATGAAAGCTTAACATGACTAGATTTTAGAATGGCTACATAACCATTCCACACATCAATCTCTTGAGGATTAGTAAAACCAATGGAATCTACTGAAAACCATTGTTGAGCCATCACTGCAGTCAATCCATGAGATCCAATATCAGATAAAAAGTAAAAACCAGCCAAATGTAATTTTTCAAGCATGGAAGACAGTAAATCATGTCTCCATTTACATCCTATCCAAGGATCTATACCAATACAAACAGTAGTACCATTACCAATATTCCATACCAAAAAATTCCCAATAATATCAAAAGCCCATAGAACAGCTTTCCAACAAATTGATATATTCTTATTCTTTTTGACAGGGGATCTAATCCATTCGAGAATATTCAAAGGCTGAATATATTTCTAAAAAACAATCTTTACCCCTAACCCCGTGCCATGAATAATATTCCATACATTCTTTGCTGCAAGAGCCTTGGCAAAAACAATAGGAACTGTAAGTCCCCAACCACCCAAAGACTTTGGATTAGCCAAAATCTTCCAGGATGTCCAAGGTAAACCATAAGAATTTTGTTTACCAGACCAAAGAAATTTGAAACAAAGCTTTCTAATTTTTTCAATAATCTCCATCGGTATCCAAAAGTGCATCCAGTAAACCAGAATGGCCTCTAATGCTGCTTTAATTAGTATCAACTTAGCCCCCTTTGATAACCAACGAAAGCTCCAATTGTTAATCCTTTTTTCTACCTTTATAATCAGTCAATCCTAGTCCTTTAAAAGAGATTTTCAAGGTATTAGATAGAACCCAAGGTACTTCATACCATTTTCAATTCTGTCAACCGAAAATGCAAAAATATTCTGTAAAGTAATAACCTCAGTTTCTTCCAGACAAGAAAAATATAAAGAAGATTTATCATCATTTATCTTTATCCCAGATGCCTTACATAATATCATTAAAATCTCATATAAAGTAGAAAGAGATTGTTCAGAACCATCATTGACCATAACTATATCATCCACAAAAAGAACATGAGTTAAGACAATATCATTACCAAAAGATAAACCATGATAAGTCTCACTTGCTATGGCAAATAGAATAGCCCTTCCTAAACCTTCAACCACAACAAGAAACAATAAAGGTGCCAAGGGGCATCCTTGTCTAAGACCCCTACCAGCTTTAAAGAAAGTAGTTGCTACTCCATTTATAAGCAGAGGAGAGGCTACTCATGACCCAAGTAATAAAATTCCCTGCAAAACCCAATTTGGACAGTATGACCCGAAGATCGGTCCAGCTTACATGGTCATAAGCTTTAGATAAATCAATCTTTATCATTACAACCTTTAAGGATTTACAATGCATAGTATGCATACCTTCCTGTGTGACCCCAACTGCATCATGAATCTGCCTACCCAGCAAAAACCCAAACTGTTCACCAGATATACACCTACCCAAAACATTTCTGATCCAAATAGAAATAATCTTACCCATAATTTTGTAAACAAAATTACACAAAGAGATCAGTTGAAAATCCTCAAAAGATAAGGGATGATCAATATTTGGGATAAGAGCAAGAAATGTTGAATTGAAAACCGCAGGAATTTTACCACTTATCCGAGAAAGCTCAATAACTCTCAGAAAGTCCTCGCCCAAAACATCAAAAAGACATCTGTAAACCTCTACAGGAATTCCATCAGGTCCCAGACTCTTGTCATTTTTGCTAATGGAAAGGATATGCTTAATATCTTGCATAGTAACAAGCTTCATAAGCTCACAATTATCTTCCTCAGAAACAGATGAGGGAAAAAAGCCTGCACTTTGCACAATCTTAGGAAGATGAATATTAACTTCTTCCTTAAACAGAAACTCAAAATGCTTAATCGCAACCTCAGCAATAGCCTCAGCACCTTCAACAAGATTTCCATAATCATCATGAATTTTCCAGATAGTATTAATATTTTTCCTATGGGCAGCAAATTTATGGAAAAAAGGGGTATTGTCATCACCACAAATCATCCATAAAGCCCTACTTTTTTGTCGAGCCTCCTTTTCCCGATAACATAAAATATTTCTCTTACGAGACTCAAGCTCAATCAAGTATATTTTATCCTCCTCCGAAACAAAACCAATAATAGCCCTATCAAAATACCTCTTCATATCACTTTCAATATCAACTAAATCCTTTATATCCTGAGCTTTTTTCTTCAAGGACCACTGTATGGATAATTTTTTAATTCTTTTAAAGTTCGCAACAAATTGGGATGTAGGGGAAACCTCAGACATAGCATCAAAAATCACCCAGGAGCCTTTTAATAAGTCAACCAACTCATTGTTTTCTAACCAACATGCATTAAACTAAAAGGACAGTAAGACTTAGGAGTACTAGAAGAGATTTGTAAATAAATAGGTTGATGATCAAAATCTCCACCACATCCGATCCATTGTTTGAGAAAAAAATCACTATCCAAAAAATCAGCTGATAAAAGAAGTCTATCCAACCTTTTACAAATACTCTCAGAACCAACTTTGCGATTAGACCAGGTTGGAATGGAAACCAAGGGGGTATTATCAACAAGCCCTAGCCCTTCCAAAAGATTAATAAAGAAGTCGGTTAAAGCATCCACACGAGCTTTAACCCCCCAAATTTCAGAAAGACCCATCCACACGAGCATCCAACTTTGAGTTTCTATTAAGATTGTGCCTCTTTACTATGATTCTTAAACCCCTCATGTTCACGAATAACATTTTCATGTGAATCTTAATAGCCTTACACTAATATTTATGTCGAAGGCGTTGTTTAAGGGGACGGTTCCTCTGGCAGCTTCATCATCTGTCGACAACCTATGAGGAGCCACCCCTTGTCATGTCAATAGGCAGTTTTAAAAGTAGTGATGAGTCATAAGCAAAGGCAAAGCTAGCAGTAGTTCCCGGTCAGATAGCGGGTCCAGCTACAAACAAATCCAGTTAAACAATATTATCTCCGCACGGACATAACAATCGGAACTACAGCGACCTGAGAGAGTAGTTCCATATGTTGATTCTTTACGAACAGGGATACGCTAGGAAGCAAAGACAAAGGCAAGGAACTTAGTCCAGCATAATCGAGACCGATATAGCATATATAATACTGCTATGATCTCATTCTCATAGCAGTATATGTTTCTTCTTGGATCTCATTCTCTAAATTTTCCACCATTCTATCTTTGACCAATTTCGAGGGTGGAAATAAGAAGGATAAGGGATACGATGTTGGTTCTTGTTCCAGGGGTGAGCCTCGATCAAAAGACTCGACATGTTCTTCATATCCGGGAGAAGAAGCAGCTTATTTCCCCAAGCCCTAGATCCACTGCACCACGAGGCGCACGAGAAACCATGCTTCTCAGATAGCCTCTGCACATGGAGGCAAAATGCGAGCTCTAAGCGCGCTCTTAGTTCGCTTTGTTGTAATCATGACGACTCTCCAATAAAATGTTGTGCAACACTAGCACGGCTCGGGCCCTCTGACAAATAACCAGAAAGTACGTCGACAAAAGTTTAATTTAAGAGAAGTACATCAAAAATGTTAACTTTTAGGTTAAATTTTAATTTTTTAAACAGAAAAATACAAAGCTAAAACGGGCTCACTCAAACTGCATGTGCATGAACCCATGGTTTTAGCTATGCTGACATCATAGGAAGGCGAGCTATGTAGAGGCTCTCCTCCATGCATATGCAAAGCCTAAGGAAAGATGTAGGCAATGCATAAGAGCGCCAATAGGAACCTGAGCGTGGGCCACAAATCTGACCACATGACGCTTGTGGATGAGAGCGTTAGCCACCATGTATGGATATCAAGTCTATTAAAAAGCATACAATGATATAGTTTATATGCAATCCACATCCATTACATTACATTACAGTGTATAGTACCTTGGCATAGCCTTCTTCAACGCCGTGCGGTAGGGACCTCCTTAGCAGCTTACAACCCAACTTCAAAATTTGCAGCCCGGACAGATGCAAAACTGATTCCCTACTTCAAACTTTGAGGTGCAAAACCAAGCATTTAACTCGACGAACGATTTTTGATGTGCAAAACCAAACATTTAACCAACCCAACAACAAATATAGTCAACAATTTTTGAGGTGCAAATCCAAGGCCAGAGCTATCCATTTAGCTGCAGAGCATTTAATGCTGTTGCAGCAGGCTTGATGACCCTTGGATTTTAAGCTGCTCAAGATCTAACGGTCATCAAGCTTGCTGCAGCAGCATTAAATGCTCTGCAGCTCAATGGATAGCTTTTGCCCAAATCCAAGTGGTGAAATTCTCAAAACCAAGTGGTTTAATCGTCAAAAGGTTTAATGCTTTAAGTTATTAAATAAAAGGATTTGTTGGGTGAATATATTTAAATTTATTAAATGTTTGAAATTGATGGTTCAAAGATTAAATGTATAATGTAGATATTGTAAAAGAACTTTTTATAATGGAAAAGTGATTGTTTATGTGATTAAATAATGAGAGTTATATGTTATGTATTACGAGGAAATTAATTTTGATGTGATAAAAAAAAATTCATGGTGTGAAGCTTTTTTCAATATCAAATATGATTCCAAAAAAAATGTTTTTAATAAACCAAAGAAAAAAAGTATTAACAAAACAAGTAATCAACATTATTGTAAAAATGACAATACTACACTAATACCCACATAAATCCATTTCAAAATGAAAATTTCATACTTAAGAAAAAGTACATCATATTTTAGTAATATATGGCAATTGGTAGGATAAAGGATAAAAGGAGAAATGGAAAATTAATCAAAATTGAAAATTTCCTTACCCTTCCTTTCATTTGGTCGATCAATCAATATACCTTGCCCTCAACTAAGAAAAAAATTTATTTTTTCCAAATATAAATTTGTTTAGAAAATGAGTAGCTTTACTTAATCTAGTTTTAAAAATATGTTAATGTTTTCTCTTAATATATTGGAAATTAAAGCTATTAAATCATTTAAGAATTATTTTTATTTAAAATTTTATTAAAAATAATTTAACAAAATTAATAATTTAATTGTTTTAAAATTAAAATATATTCAAACAAATCAAATTTATAAAAAACATTTAATATTAACTTTTATTGAGTCTCTCCTTATTAGCTTGTGAGTTGGATTCATAATGGTCTTTACAATAAGACTCTAACTAACTAATTAATCCCTGGTAACTTATTATCAACTATATATTAAACACTTATAATATCTCTACAAAACAGTGTTTCCTTTTTATATTGAATTTAATGAAAAAAATATTTAATATAATGTTCAATTCATTCCATTAATTATATATAATTTTATTCATATAAATTGTTTTTACCCTATAGGTTTTACCTTAAATGTTTTATAAATTTAATATTATATTTATATATATATTTTTATTCTTTATGGTATATATTTAAATTGTTATGTTATGTTTTATATAGTTTATAAATTTATTATTATTTTAATTTAATTTAACATAACAATATATCTTGTAATAAAGGGATTTATCAACTTATTCCATCAATTTTTAATAAATTATTTTGTTTAAAAAAAATTATTATAGAATTTCTTAAGAGTACATTTTATACACTGGTTTTTTAATACACAAATGTTTTATTAAGATTTATATCATAAAAATAATTTTAAGCATGTTATGAGCATTTTTTTAGGAAAATATGTGGAAAGTTAGTAATAGGCATTTTTTTGAAAACAAACATACTTACATTGCAACCAATACACCATGGTGTTAGTAGAGAGCACCCCTCCCTTGTTATTGCCCTCATTTGTTTAATGATCATGGTATTTTAGGCCTTGTATATTTTTGTGGACCACTTCTACCAACAAATATAAGAGATTAATTTTGTATAGAGAGATATTTTATGTCATAAAAACAATTCCAAGAAACATATATTTGGCATGTTAAAGGAGAATATGTAATATAGTAAATGAGAACATTTCCAACAATACTCAAGTATGCATCTCAAACTAAAATATAAAATATATATTTTCAATGAAATATTTAAGGAACAAGGCTAAATGTTATAAAATCTTGATACTTTGTTATTTGCCATCATTTGATTCGGATCATGAACTTTTTACTAAAATTGTAGTTCTTGGTTGTTGAGGTTGATTTTGACATTTTTTTGGTTTTCCATCATTGGAATCGGATTTGCAATGAACAATCTTGCAAACAATCATAACAAATACATGCTCCAAGCATTGTCTATGTCTATTGCACAATGATTTGCAAATTTCACCAATGGTTTAGATGTACAACAAGAATATGATGGGATTTCTATGTGTAGGGAAGCGAGCAATGTTATCCTACAATTTATAGGTCCAATCATTATTAGTAAATGGTGCCCTTGGATTGGTCATGCAAATTATATATACACATGGATCTAGCCCTCTTAAGTTACCAACCTATGTTGTCATGGCATTTGATAATTACATTGGTATTTATGGGACTAATCTTAACCAAAGCACATACCAATTCCACCCATAAATTGAAGTAACAAGAGACAAATCCCCCTCAAGATGGATTGGGAATTTACTATCCATAATTATCAAGGATTAACATCAACAAGGCCAACCATTGACACTAGTAACAATGAACGTCAAGGATTGACCTTCACATCAATGCCACATACTACAACATTAGAAGAAATCTAAATTACAGTGTCGTTCTCCTTCAAACACTATGCAAAGATAATAGACACTTCATATTTCTCACTTCGAAAAAAGCAAGAGGCACTCCTTCATTCCCTGACCCTTTCACACTTAAAATTTCAATCCTTAGTCTCTCCACTCTCCCTACCAAATGGAAATGCAATGTTGATTTCCAATATATTTAGAGCCAAACTTGATCACTACCTAGCCCTTTATTAATGTTTCTCACATATGTATACCTTTTTGTATGGAAAATTAATGTACAATTCATTTGCCTTGCCATCGATTACATCGGTTTCTATTTGTTGTTTATTAGTACAGAGTTTTCCTTTCAATTTCATCGACCACTGTCCCTATCATAAATTAGCTAGATTTGCTTTCAAACACATCAAATAATATTGTTTTATGTACACACAACTTTCTCTCATTTTACAACATGTCGAAGTTCTTCTCAGCGTTTCATTCCCCCCACATTGGAGGTATGCTAGTGATAGGATTCTCCTTGTTATGACTGTTAATCGCCTTATCTCACAAGGTGGATATGTTATTCAATATTGCTTTTCTTAATATTAATCGCCTTTAACTCTGAAATTTGAACCATGGACAAAGTTCCAGGAGGTGGAGAACAAAAAAGAAAGTTGGGAATCAAGCACAGTTCCCATTAAAGGTGGTTTGAATATAGAGAGATGGTTATTCCTTATGAAAACAAAGCTAAAGCTAAATCCAATGCCCTGGATTCACATGTTTGGACTTGTATTGAGATATTCTCTTCATAGTGTTTATAGTAGAGGTTCTCTCGTATCCAGATATTCTCTCCATAGTGTTTATACTATACATCACATGATGGCTTCCTCTTGACTCGAGTCAACTTCTACTTTGAACAAATCTACAATGTCTAATGTAGTAGTGTTGCCATTCATTTCGGTAAAATGTAGTAGTGTTGCCATTCATTTTGGGAAAATGTAGTAGTGTTGCCATTCATTTTAGGAAATAATTTATGTTGTCTATGCTTTTTTATTAATCGACAGCCAATGAAATATTAGTTTTTTATTGTTTTTTTGACCAACCAACAACCAATAAAAGGAGCAGCTTATTTATTGTACATTTTCGAGTTTATGGTGGGTTTTGGTCAAAATTTGGTTTTTTTTTTGGAAAAATCCAATTTTAAAAGTGTTTAAATTGTTTTTTTGAATCCATAAATAGATTCAGTGCCTTTGAATATCCCCTCTGGAGCTCAAATTATGCAATTTCCATAGCTAATATACGTGATTCCAAGGATTTTTAAAGATTTACAACCTAACTGTTGGAGACATTTACCACCATACACACTCATTTTGGTCAAATTGGCCTAGTTAAACCACTATCCTAAGTATTATTGACATTAATTGACATCAGCGGAGCATTAAATGACATCATCCAGTCACACCCACGCCTACCTTCAGTCAAGGAGGCTAACTTAGCCTTCTCCTACATTTGGGGAGGCTAACTGGAGCACTCTGGGGGTGATCTGAGTGTCATTAATGTACTTTATTGCTAACTGATTGTAACTCTGGGGGTGATCTGAGTGTCATTAATGTACTTTATTGCTAACTGATTGTAACTCTGGGGGTGATCTGAGTGTCATTAATGTACTTTATTGCTAACTGATTGTTACAATCAATTAAACAGAGTAGTGAAGGCACCTCCTCTCATTAAATTGATTATTTAATGTACTGGAGTCAACAGGGGCGCCTCCAACCACCTCTGATGTTCAGTTCCACTTCAATTAACCTCATCGGGGTTTATTGGAGTCATTGAAGCGCTAGAACTTGATGGTTGGCTTGATATGACATGTGTCTGATATCTTTCAGTTGAGACTCAGTCATTTATTGCACTCCGACTTCAGTTAGGGCTCAGTGGAGTCAATTATGGTTTTGATCAGTAGTTAAATTGAGTGTTAACGATGGCTTACATTCAGTTAAGCTAGACTCACTTATTCACTTTGAATAACCTCCTTAGGAATTTGAATTGCTTCTCATTCATGCTTGTAGCATGACATTATATTGTATTACTCATTCTTTGTGTGAATATTACTCATGACTTATTATTATTAATCTTTGATGAGACTTGTGTTTAGTCCCTAGATTACTGTGGCAAATTAATATGGTATCAGAGCTCACGGTGGGAGGAAGCTTAGATATCTCAAAAACAAGGTTTTTGACAGATCTTGCATGAAAAATTGAGCAATAGCTCAAATATCCAGCACTACACCAGAAGCCAAGGCTTACCACTTAATACCCCAAGTAAGGAAATTGTTGATCAAGCGTCCTCGATTGACTATGGTGGGTGTGATGAAAGCCTAAAATGTGCAGGTTGTTCGACTTTACGGTGCCCCTTTTGTTGTGATTTGCAGGTTTTAACAGGTACAACTTTGAATGGACTCATCAGTCCCTCTTCACACCCCATTCACAAGCTATTCAGAATGGAAGTTAAAGATGATTGCATCTCTGAAGAGACGAGGTCTCTATGAGGTGTCTATTGGACTTGGAAAAGAGTCTTATGAGAATGAGAATGACTGGCTAAATGACAGTGATAGATCCTTTGGAGCAATATGTCTGACCCTTTCTCCTAGCTTGCGATGCCTTATTGGTGCTGCTGAATACCCAAAGGATCTCTAGACAAAATTGGACGAAAACTTTGGCAAGCACAATGAGGATCAAAATAGCACTTTGGAGATCACATCCAGCACCAGAAGAGTACTTTACTCAAAATTCTCGGTCTCTACTCTCTCTGATGAAGTTGTTCAAGATGAAGATGAAGCAGAATCTTCTACACAATCAATTCGAATTGAAGAAAGTCTCCATGCAGTGACTCCTTCTCCTAATGCTCTAGAAGTTCATGAGATCTCTAATATCTCATCTCCTCATATTGTTGAAATAGAAGAAGAAATTTGAATCTCTGATATTGAAGAAAAATACTACTGTACTTCCATGCAAACATTCACCGATGATTTTCCTTTGAATTCTGTGCAAAATTTGCTAGTAATTACTTCCGAAAGTGAAGAGAAATTTGATTTTTCTCCCTCTAATGTTGATGCTGGTGTGAAAATATGTAAAAACTTGGATATTTTGGAAGAAATATCAGATTATAAGAGTGACATATTCACTCCCCATGATCTAGATCTTCCAGCAAAATTCTGCAGGATTGCATGCACAAAAAGTTTAGAATTTTTAAGAAAAAGACAACTGTGCATCCACCATCTCGGTTGACCATACTTTTGGATCTGATATGAACCTTACTGGATCTAATATGATATTATTTGGATCTGATCTGATATTTCTTGGTTCAATATTTCAGGTTCATAAGATTTCAATACTACTTGTAGCTGTTCTCATCAACGATGTGAAGAAACAAGTACCGCAAGTCTCCTACAAAATTGGTGTTGGGGATTTGATTTCATTTCACAGTTTTGGATTTGTTGTGAACTTGTTTAGATCTGATTTACTTTATGATCTGATATTATTTGGTTCATATTTTAAAATCCAAAAACTTCCAGTCATGCTTGTAGCTACTCTCACCAATTTCGGTGTGAAAAATCAAGTACCGCACTTTCTTTTCAAAACTATTGATGGGGATTTGGTGTTAGTTTCCTCATATGAGGTTGCTGATATTTTATTATGTGATTCCTTAGCTATTTTAGAAGCTATATTAGATTATGGATCTCAATCATTCGCTCTCCACAGTCCTAGGGCTTCGCTACCTTTGGTCACATGCTCATCTCCTCACATAACTAGTAAAGAGGAAGACATTCTGCATCCGCTTGGACACTTGCTCCTAAGAATTGGGGCTGATTTTACCACTCATGTTTTGTTGTTCAAGGCTGAAACATATCAGTTTCTTGAGTGTGCCACACATGGTTCGAATCCTCAAGAACCTTTGCTCTCTCTTCAGATGATTCACTAGAGGAAATTTCAACTCAAAATGGGCCTTTTAACTTTTATTCAAATTCCATGTCATCATGTGTTAGCCAATGAAATTGCTTTAAATTTGAAATACCGTATAGGTCTTAAACACTTTTTTAATATAAATTTGGGGATAGGTATCATAAAAAAAACTACTTTTTTTGTTTGTATTTTTGACATATCTCCCTGTGTTTTTACTCAAATTTCGATCCAGAGAGCTCGTTGGATGCGGAATTAAATTCCGCATCCAACGAGTACCCACTCGGCATACTTTTGATGGACCCCACTATCTCTCCATTTTTCAGGTATTTCTTGTTTTGGGGGTAGCAAGGTCCGTCAAAAGTATGCCGAGTGGGCACTCGTTGGATGCGGAATTTAATTCCGCATCCAACGAGCTCTCCCGATCGAAATTTGAGTAAAAACACAGGGAGATATGTCAAAAATACAAACAAAAAAGTAGTTTTTTTTCTTTTCTTCCTCCAAAATTAATAAATATTATTTTATTATTTAACTATTATTTTATTAGTTCATTTTAGGAGGCCCATTTTGAGTTGAAATTTCCTCTAATGTCAGCTACTCTACATGGGTCCAGTTGTCACCGTGCAGTTGTTTATATTTCTGATTCAGTTGAGTGCATTGTTCTTCTTAAAAAGTGGAAGATTCCTCCAGACATATTCATTTAGTTTGGATTCATAGGTTCATATGCACAGTCTCAGGATGTTGCTGCATAGAAGAACCAATTCTTGATTTACTGCTTAGTTTGAGGGGGGTTATTTTTCCCATGATGTTTTCCCCGTTTCCTTGGTTATATTAAGCAGTTACTTTATTGTACAGGGTAACCTATGGCCTTTGTTGCTAGGGCCCTAGCATTCTTATGCACTTTATGTTTTCTACTCTTCCTGAGTATAGCTTAAGGGGGGGTGTTGGAGACATTTACCACCATACACACTCATTTTGGTCAAATTGACCGAGTTAAACCACTATCCTAAGTATTATTGACATTAATTGATATCAGTGGAGCATTAAATGACATCATCCAATCACACCCACGCCGACCTTCAATCAAGGAGGCTAACTTAGCCTTCTCCTACATTCGGGGAGGCTAACTGGAGCACTCCGGGGGTGATCTGAGTGTAATTAATGCAATTTATTGCTAACGGATGGTTACAATCAGTTAAACAGAGCAGTGAAGGTGCCTCCTCTCATTAAATTGATTATTTAATGATTATTTAATGAACTGGAGTCAACTGGGGTGCCTCCAACCACTTCTGATGTTCAGTTCCACTTCAGTTAACCTCATCGGGGTTTATTGGAGTCATTGAAGTGCTGGCACTTGATGGTTGGCTTGCTATGACATGTGTCTGATATCTTTCAGTTGAGACTCAGTCATTTATTACACTCTGACTTCAGTTAGGGCTCAGTGGAGTCAATTAGGGTTTTGATCAATGGTTAAGTTGAGTGTTGACGATGGCTTACATTCAGTTAAGCTAGACTCACTCATTCAATTCGAATGACCACGTTAGGAATTCGAATTGCTTCTCATTCATGCTTGTAGCATGACATTGTATTGTATTACTCATTCTTTGTGTGAATATACAGAGCGGATACTCATTTTGTAGCCCTATTACACCATTTTCATGACTTATTGTTATTAATCTTTGATGAGACTTGTGTTTAGTCCCTAAGTCCCTAGATTACTGTGACAGATTAATACTAACTCCAAACAAAATAAGACGAAAAATATGTTTAGGAAAAGTTGAAAACTTAGAATATTTAGAGTACACCCCGATAAAATATTAGTTTTCTCTCCTTCTTGACCAACCAATAAAATAGTAAGCCCTCACAAATGTCTCTATGTCCAATGCAATGCTAAAATCTTATACCAGGAAATAAAATAGTGAACAATACACTACCAAAATCACAACAATAAAAATACTTCCAACCTATATCAATAAAATACTTTCACTTGGACTACTAAAATCTCAATAAGCTCACCAATCCACCCATATCATTTCTTATGTTCCTCTTGTATCATATGACAACATCTACATCCATGTTTACTTCCCACGGGAACCTGAAAACCTCCTATATCATTTGACAACATCTACATCTTTATTTAATTCTCATGAGAGCCAAATTCATAGCATTTGACAACATTCACATCCAAGTAGATTTGTAAGATGATGACTATTAACATGTGAAACCTAATTTTTTTACATTTCCATGAATTCTAATTGAGATAAACTTGAAATACATAATTATAATTTATAGAAATCTAAATTTTATATAGTTATAAAGATGGTAAAAATATTTAGATTAAATTAAATTAAAATGTTTTTAAATAAATACTTTATTAAATAATAAAATATATAGTATAAATGGTATATAACATACATTACAAAGTAAAAGATTCAAATTTAAAAAAAAAATCTTATCAAACCAATCCCAGAGTAAAAATCTTAATTAAAGCTTTTTTTCTTTATTGCATGTGAATGGACTGTCTTATTTAAAATCAATAAAAATTGATAACTGCTTTAATCTTGTTTCAGCGAATCCAAGAGTAACAACCTCTATTCAATCTTTTTTTCCTTATTGCATGTGAATGGAGTGTCTTATTTATAATCAATTTTTATTGAGAACTACTTTAATCTTGTTCTTAGTGAGAGGCTGCATTATGGCTTTTTCTAATGGTCTTATTTATACTTTTATTTTTATTATGGCCTTCTGTATTCCATAATCAATCAATAATGGTTAGATGAATATTTATTTTTATTATTTTTTTACAAGTAAAATTGTTTTGAATATTTTTAAGGATTTTAAACATAGTAAATTAATAAAAGGAAGGCATCAAAACATTTTTAATTATCTTTTTTATTATCAATATATAAAACTTGCAATACATAATCTAAAAACTCAATTTTGATAGTGATACTTAAATTTATGACTACTATATTATATAACTAGTTATCTTTTAATTATCTTTTTCATTATTGAAATAAAAAACCTACAATGTGTAAGCTAAGTACTCAATTTTGATAATGATAATCAAATATAAATACTATAGTATAGATTTATTTTAACCTCACATCTATCAATAAAGAGGTACCAAAACCCTAAAAATAGAATCTTTTTAACTATACAAAATGTTTGTACTACAAAGATTTGATGTCTTATTGTGTTTAAAAGGGCTATGATTAAGATTGATATAAATTGGTTTTAATATATTTCTTTAGAATTAATATAACCACAACATTTTTTTACTCGCTTTAAGAGAATTAAAATAAATGTAGTTATATTCAACTTAAGTAATTCACAAATAAACATTTTCAAAATAAAGCATCTACTTTAACGAGCTAAATTTAAAAAGGATATAAACAGTTTCAAATACTTATAATGGCACTTAAATATCAAAGCCAGAAAGAAAATGGAAGCATCTTGTTTCAAGGATATTGTGTTCAATCATGTTCTAAGAGAACTCAATTGGTAGGTGGATATTAAAGCCAATAGTTCATGTATACTTAACAAAGGAATGTAGATAAAATGGGTGGAGGTTTCACTTCATTCTATCCCCTAGGTGTTTATTTGCAACCATGGATCATATGGTGTCTTTCATTTTAATGCCAATATTTTGTTTTCAAGGTATTCTAATGCAAGATTACATGGAGAATCCGAAGTGAATACAAAGTCATATAGAAAAAATTATTTAGTCAAATTTCAACCAATTTGCCAATACTTTACAAGGATTTATAGTTCAATGAAAGGTTAACCAAGAATTTACAAGATTTTATAGTTCTATGAAAGATTCAAAAGATGCATCCCACAACTTAGTGAAACGTGTTAGAGTGTCCTTTGTTGATTTCATAAAAGTGGGGGGGGGGTGTTGCATCCTCGTGTAACATTGGTATAAAATGTTGATCTGCTACTCCATCTAACATGATAACTTGTATGTGTGACCCTTAGGAAGTCAAACAATTATCATCTAGGAATTGGTTGACTCCCATACAAACTTAGAAATCCCCCCTTTCATGCATGGTTCACCTAGGAAAATGAGATGTTTAGAATCTTGAAAATAAGACATGTGAAGATTCATTTGTCAAGGAATATGACTCAATGCATAGCCATGATAATTTAGGTTTAGTTAATAGAAATATTAGTTTTCAATCTATAAAAAATGTAAAATATAATGGCTTTCATTGGAGGTAAAAAGAATAATGTTGGGCAGTTTTTCAATACTATTATATTCATTGACATATACAATTATGAAAACATGTAAAATGGTCAAATACCAGTCACATAATACGAGGGTCAGACTGTTCATTTTTCTCAGAATCTAATATAGGAATTGTTGATATAAAGTGTGATTATCTCTCTTTTTCAACCTTTATTTACTAAGTATAGTTTCCATTATTCATCTATATATGAGCCATTTCCATTGTATTTTCAACATCTCCTCTAGATATGTGGCAAACAAGAGACCCCATTCTCAACTATCAATATTACATCCACATGCTTCACCAATCAATTTTGGGTTAGCCTAAACAATAGATAATAAATCAGAACTTTCCCAAAGTCTGAGACAACACACTAGTACAAGTTAAGGGTTTCTTCCCTTGCACAAGTTAGGGGATTCTTCCCTTGCAAAAGTTAAGGGTTTTAACTACAATTAATTGCTTTCCATATCAACACTCATTCTTTTGCATTTACAAACCTACAATCTTCAATAGTCATGGGATGATGATTTTTCATACTTCAATGCAAAGAAAATAAAGAAATGTTGGTGCTTCAAAAACGGTTCCTCTATCAAAATTTCATTGAGTGTAAGGCCATCGATTTACTCTTCAAAGAAGTCATCAACATGTTATTTCCAAGCTAGAGATCGAAATCATGAAGGATCTTCAACTATAAGTATGGGTTCAAATATGAAATAAAATAAACAATTGTTGGTTCCTTAAATTGAAAATACATCTAGATTAATAATATTTACTGCAGTTTTGACATAGATCTAAAATGGTGTACAAGAATGAATAGCATTCTCATCTAGTGCAACAGTAATGCAACTAGTTTAATAAATTTCAATTCGATTAAAGACCGAGGTTATTGAGGAATTCTCAACCAGGACAAGTTGAGAGACCATTTCTAATTGTTTGGATTAGTACAACTTTAAATGAACTTAAAAGTATCATTATATTTCAGAGACCTCCATGAGACCTCATGATGAAGCATGTATTTTCCTTCATCGTAATCATGTCTAAATTTTGTTGTTATGCATGCATTGATTGTGAGAGATATGGAAGGTTGTGACCCCATGCATTGTATATAAAACTGGTGATGAGGATTGTGTTTTCCTTCAACATAATCATGCCTAAATATTATTGTTCACT
>LPNX010033662.1:101274-170934 GCA_001517045.1 Pseudotsuga menziesii
GCACATTTCATGAATGGTTAAATATTTTTCAAATTTAGTCACATGGAATTCACAAAGGCAATTGACGACATATCCATTCTCCTAAAGGCGATACAACAATTTGCAAATATCAATCATAGTTTGGTCAATAGAAATTACAATTGTCAATTTGATTATAAGATAGTCTTCTTGATATTAAATTGAATGCATTACAATAGCTCTTCGAAATTAGAAAAAGGGTTAGTTGTTATCCAGTTTCTTACATTTACATAAAGTTAAAAGATCCATGTAATATCTCTTTGAAATTAGAAAAAGGGCGAGTTGTTATCCAAGTAATCTATCCTTTTAATGACATATAGGATGCTTGACATGAAATTAATCTATCATTGGAGAATGTGATTTTGACCCGAGTTAAGTGTATGAAACATGCAATATCAAACCAAGGTGAAATATAATGAGAAGAATAAATGGGCATGTTTATAAGAAAACACATCTGTTAGAAGGATGTGATTTATATCAGAAGCTTACAAACAAATAAAGTGCCCACCTACAACCAAGAAATGATTAAATAAACTTGTTTTGGGGTAAATGAAAAGCTACTAGTTTGTTCAGGTTTAGAGCTTGTTTTCCTTCAAAGCGAGTAATCCATTGGTTTGAAGTGGTAGATTGCACATCCAAGTGAGTGATTTGTCTTTTTTGGGGGATCCAAGAGTTTGTGTGCCTCCTAGGTCAACAATTTTCTCTTTTGGTGTGTGGTCTGTTGATAATACTAAATGAAGCCATCACTCCTTTGTCTTAGAAAAGATAAGTCAATGAGGTTGAAGGTTGTAGCCTCCTTGCATTATGGGGAGAACAATTTGTCTCATTTGTCTCCTATATTTACCCCTTCATTACCCTTCCTTGCAAAACTTGTTCCTTGTTTTCTTAAAGTACAATGCCATGTCTACAACAACTTAATTTTAGTTCATCTTTTCATCCTTTTTTACCCTCCAACAACAACCTATCGGCGTCACTGTTGCACTTTCTTGGGGCAATTGTTAGTCTAAGTTCTATGACAAACTTAATAATGATACGGTTATTGAGGATTTTTTTTTCGTTGTTGAACAATCTAGGTAGTCTCATCTAAGAAGCCACTCCTTGCTAACTCCATGTTGGAGAGATTAACTTTGCTTTACACAAAAGATTGAACTCACGACGTTGTGGTAGAGGACCAGCAGCTTGGCAGCCGAGGGCTCCATCCAACTAGACTACCTATCACGGCTAGAGGATATATAACTATTGAAAAAAACAAAATAAAGAATAATAGTGAGCTTACTAAAAGCATATAATGACTTGAATAATACATTATAAAGTAAGTGTCGTTACTGATAATACCATTCAAGTTAGGCAATCAATCTACATCTTGCTGTGGGGCATTAAATGCACCAACAAAATGCATATATACTATCAAATGTGAGACATTGTCGCATCCAGGCCTGGAAATTCAATTTTCTTATGCCTGTCAATAAATTTTTAATGACGGTTTCAAGTTTTTAGTGCCTATCATTTGACGGTTTAACCAATTTTGCTGAGTGTCAATTTATTTTTAATATTATATATAGGTGTGAATAAAATATTTTTTTTATATTATATATAAATATGAGTAAAATATTTATATAAAAATTTACTAATTAAGTAAATTTTAAAATTTACACATACACGGAAATAGAGAAGTCTAGCATTTATGTGTTCTTGGATTAAAATTAAGAACAGCCCAAGACTTGACCCAGCACAATGACCAATGATTGTTAGCAAAGTTTTAGTAGTTAACATAGGTGTTAAATTTTTTGACGGATGATTTAAATTCATAAACGTCAAATTGATGTTTCAAATATTTTTTTACCTGTCAATGTTGACATGTTTATAAAAAAGTTACATGTCAAATACACATAGAAATGAAAAAAACATTCTGTGAAACATCAAATTCCAGGCTTGGTCGCATCCAATAATTTACATACACCTCATCCCCATCGATGCATTAAATACTCCCAACATAGTGCTTATTCGTCACCTTTAAGTTGAGAATAAAGAAAACTAATACCAACCACCTCGTGGCTTTGACCTTATTCATCACCTTCAAGTTGAGAATTAAGAAACTAATACCAAGAGTAGCCATCTCGTGGCTTTGACCTTGTTAAATGTAGTTTAAGATAAATATATATGGTAAATATATATATGTATATATAGTTTTAATTGGTTTCATTTTGGTGGTAAAATAATAATGTTACTTTCTTCACGTCTCTCCAAAAAATTAACACTTTTTAAAATAAATTACTATATATACCTATATAAAAAGTTCCTTCACATAAGTCTTTGTGTTGAATGATAGATGTAAGGCCACTCTTTCCAACTTGGGACCCTAACACTTTTTTTAAATAAAATATTATTTATATAAAAACTTCAAATAAGTCTTTGTGGAATTGAATGATAGGTGTAAGGCAACTCTTTCCAACTTGGGACCCTGTGTACGGTCGATGCATTGAGTGTACCACGGGTGGGGTGCCGTCCAGATTTGAAACACATTTTTGTCAATTCCAAAGTTTTGAGTTGTTCGTTTCTTTACGTCTTTCTATAAAATACTTGAAATTCTCCCAATCGTGATGGGATCATTGGGATGGGATGGGATGGTACAGCTTTTACGGTCAAAAACAACAAAAGGTGCCCTGCCTAACCTTCTGTCCACGAAATTTCTCATACCAACTAAAATAAAACGAAAATTTCGTTTTCATGGTTACATATCACAATCACAAATCTGAAGTATATGTTATCACATTTCAACTTGAAAACAAGGAAAGGGCACAAAGTGGCAGGGAAAGATCTAAAAGATCTAAGTTGACATGAGCTTTAGTGTTATAAAGTCAAGTTTGAGCTTCTTAGAACCAAATGCTATTGCAATGTGTTTATTGACTGATAGCTTGTTTATTTAGTTTTTTTTTTCGTGTCTCTAGGGATGTGGAGATGGCTTCAACATTTATGAAAGCTAGGATTTGACTTGGATGGCAGTGGAATAAGTCCAGAATAGCGAAGTTTTTTTTTTCATGTCCCTAGAGATGTGGAGATGGCTTCAACATTTATGAAAGCTAGGATTTGACTTGGATGGCACTGGAATAAGTCCAGAATAGCGAACATTGACTCATCTAAGTGAAAACGATGCCAACAAATTGAAAGTATTCAATGGATATTGTTGTTTTGTTTTTCTATCCACTACCCATTTGGAGAAATGCAGCACTATTTTTGGTGGACAGAAAAGGAGCTCTCCAAGACTTTGATGCAAGTTTCGCTATAATTATATCTTGAAATGGGCAATGTCAGTTCAAATGCTAACGATGTCACCAACGTTCAAAACTCAACCCTTCACAGCGCTTCCAAAGGGTTCTAGCCCTTCCCAGAAGTGTAAAGTTAAAATTGCCCTACAAAAAAAATTAAAATCTGAATTTTACCCTTCCAATCAAGAGGGGCATAATTTATATCAACATTTCAAAAGAAGGGCAACATTTGAAATTACCCATCCATATAAATGTGTCAATATGTTGAAAATCCTATGCTATAAAGTTCAACTCATCATTCAAAATATTGGAAATATGATAAATTATAGTCAATCACTCACTCATGTCATGCACTAACTGCTTAGTTGTGCAAGATGGCCAGAAATCATTGATGACTACGAGGCACTAGCCATCGAGATGTGACTCTGACTACCAAGTCACTTGGGGCTGCAATCTAAAGTGTGACAATGTGTCAACAACTATAACTATAACAAAAAATGACAACTACTAGTCTACTACTAGGCTCGAAACAAGATCAAAACTTTGTGCCTACTATCTATGTGAACCTCAATACCAATGTCCACTCTTTTTCGTCAAAATGAAATTAAAAAGGTCGGTTTTATAAGTCCTCCTCTACAATAATCCATTTCTTGCATGAATATCATGGACTCATGACAACTATAAGCAAATACAAATAATGGCATGTACCTAAGATCACAAATTGCGGAGAGGTCAATTTATGCATTGCTATAGAGAGGTGTCATTGGGCACACAATATGGAGAAATAATGGTTATTAATGAAATGAAAAAAATAATTGTTGGCTCAAGAATAGTCTTCAATTTGATGGGTGGCATGATCATGATGTAATCTCCCTCCATCATTCCAAACATTTGTGGTTTCTCACAACATTTGTCCTCGGCGCCACCAAAATACATGTAAAATTACTTGTCTTTACATCCTCTTCACTTTAAATCCTCATCTCATAGACATAACTAAGGATTATTATGCATGCAGATCCTCACCTTATAATACGAATTGACGCAAAGAATAAGAGACAACTATAAGTAAGTCTTATATTAAATTTACCATGTAAGTCTTTAATTAACACTGTCAACTGAGATTTGACACGTTGGATTGTTGTGATCTTCTTATCACTCCTTACCAATGTGATTCAATGCATTCTTTGAAGGTGAAGTCCTTAATTTTAGTTCTTCTTCCTCATTATCATGCCTTTTGGTAAGACAATAAAGAGGGTAGTGGCCCGCATCAGCATGGAAAACGGTTTCGACATAGAGGTTATACACATTAATTGTTTTCATTAAATAACTTAAATTCCTATCCATGACTGTTGATTCAGTGAATCGTGGACTGGTATGAAACACAACAAATTTTAGAGCCTCGAGCCCTTAATTACTCGCACCTAGAAATTCTCAAATCTAGCCATTAATAAACTTATTTTGGTATTTTGGTTCAATCTAAAAGGCGGACTATTGAGACTCAAACATGTAGTGGGTTTCAATTGAATTAGGCTTGATTCCATTTCCCCTTCATTCCATACATGTGTGCTTTCACGACAAGTATTGAACAAAAAAATTTGATGCCCCGACCCTGGTTATGCCATCTTTGCTAACTTGCTTGGTATGCAGGAATTTTTCTTTTAATTTTTTTTAGTTGTGTATTATTTTTTCTTAAGTGCCCAATCCTTATCATTCTTACATCTCTCAAGCTTGGATTGCACGTGAATGCCCCAATGTGGTTATGGCATAGTCTATGTAGTTTTTTTGTATAATGAAGTGTGCTCCAACTGGGAAAAATACAATAGAATAGTTGTTATGTTACTGAACTGTAAAATTAATGATACACATATGACAACTTAATGTGTTCAAAATAAGTTTTATTGAAAATATATCATTTTTTCATTTAGATATTAAAGAGTGCTCAATTGTTTAAAATTGTAAACATTTGAACGAACAATATTTGTCTTTTGCATTTTTTTGGTGAAAGGGTTCAGTTAATTTATACTTGTCAATTGAAGTACAATTATTTATTTTGCTCTTCATCTCTGAAGGGCTCAGAAAATAAATACCCTTCAAATTTGATCACTGGATGTCAGTTCAAATGCACATTTTCAGTTTAGTGAGGAATTTGCAAATTCATCTATCGCTTGTTCACATGTTTTACACCACATTAACTCGATTATGATACAACTTCACATCCATTCAATAATAAAATGCACACATCCCCTGATTCCTATCGGTATATCTGACTAATTAATTCATTACTCATTTTATTGCATATCATTCCTGGGACCATTTCGGTATTTCGGATTTCACTGGATGTTAAACCATGGAAAATATGATAAAAGGCTATTAATCAAATTTTCTATTGTAATAAAAATAATTAAATCAAACTTCCTATATTCACATATGGTTGGATTGTTGGAATTATTCTCAATCTCCATGGGTTTACAAACCAATCTCGGTTCCCTGTTCACTCCATGGATTTACAAACCAATCTCAGTATCTCATACCATTCCCCATCCTCATTTCCTGAATTCAATAGATAAATGGTTTTACAAACCAACACAAATCTTTGTGGAGAGATTGGATTGTTGGAGGTCTCGAAAGGGGAAACCTAGGACTAGGTGTTGGGAGATAGGTTCTAAGGAGGGAGATTTGTCATATATTCCACTTCTACTAGGATAAAGGAGCTTGCGCAAAATTCTCATAGCTCGGTTTTGACAGCATTCTTAGAGCACAGGATACCCAGAGTGGGGTTTCCTAGATGAGCCTCATATCGTTCAACGCATGGGTTTTTGAGGGGCACCCTAAACAGTTATCCCTCCAGATGTTACTTTCCTCATTACAACCTAATATGGTATTCCTACAAGAAACACTATGTCATTCCTACAGGGCGCTCTCGATTTTTTCCAAGTTCTTCCACGCTTGGGAGTTTTGTGTTGTCGACACAGTTGGTCAGTCGAGGGGACTATTTGCTTCCTGGGACCCAGGGTTTTTTCATTGCAAGGTGTTTATTACTGAAGTTGATATCCTGCTAAAGGCCATTGTTGTGGGGTCTCATTGCCTTTGGAACTTTTTGAACATATATGCTCCTTACGACAGCAGAGAGGGTTTTTGAAACTCTTTATCAAATTAGGGTTTATTAAATATGGATCACCTTGTCATTGATGGTGACTAACTTCACTACTTCGCCTGCTGAGGTGTGGGGGAAAAATGCCAGGTCTGATCCTTTGGGGTTATATTTTTGCAATCTGATTTCTTCATGACATTTAATCGATGTTGTTCCTGCTTGCATTGGCCCAACATGGAGGAATGGCCAGATGGGTGTGGATGGTATTGCAAAGAGGCTCAACCACTTTTTGGTGGCAGAAACCTTATTGCCTTTGATGCCCCAACATAGGACTTGGATTCGGCCTTCAGATGTTTCGGATCATTTTCCCATTATCTTGGAGTGGAAAGGCTGCAGGGAGAAGGTCCCTTATCCATTTTGAGTTAATCAGTCGTGGCTTTTGATGGGTGATTTCAAGGATTTTATCAGGTATACATGGCATTCGCTTTGTTGTTCTATTTCTGAATCTAATCCCATTTTTACTCTGCTTGAGAAACTTAGGGCTCTCAAAGCTGCCATTATTCCTTGGGTTAAAAAGAAGAAATTTGAACAAAAGCGTGCATTGGTGGAGTTAGAGGAGCAGATCCTTGATCTTTTTCTCTCGACACCTACGGGGGTGTTATCTGTCGATGAGATAGTTTTTCTATTGGAGTTGAAGAAACACAAAGAAGATATACTCTCTATAGAGGTGGCATCTATCAGGCTCAAGAGTAAGGCTATATGGATGGCTTTGGGAGATGCAAACTCTAAGTTTTTCCATCAATATGCCAATGCTCATAGGAACACTAATGTTGTTTGGGGTCTAATAGATCATTTGGGAAACTCCATTATCCATGATGATTCTTTGATGGTGGAAGGGAGATTGCATTTTGAGCAAGATTTCTGTGATGATGAATTGGTCTTTTTATAGAGCAAATTGGAGGTTCTTAATCTTTACTCTTGATTATTTTCGAATGAAGACATTGATATTATCGGCAGACATGTGACCTTGACTGAGATTGAGATTGTCCTTCATGGTTTTTCCAAAGATAAGGCCCCAGGGCTGGACGGTTGGCCTGTCGAGTTCTACTTGGTTGTTTTTTATCTTGTGGGGGGTGACATTTTAAGGGCTGTCGAGTATAGCAGAGTTCGAGGTTGCATACCTACGGTCCTGAATGCAACTCACATCTCCTTGATCCCCAAATGTAGCAAGCCATGACATTTTACTGATTTTCGACCCATATTGCTTTGTAATCTGATTTACAAAGTGATGACTAAGATTCTTGCTGAAAGGATGAAACCCTTTCTTGCCGAGTTTATATTGGAGGAATAGTTCAAGTTTTTAAACAAACGACAAATACACGAGGCGATGGGGATCACACAAGAAATCATGCATTCTATCAAAGTGAAAAAAATGGAATCCCTCATCTTCAATATTGATATGATGAAGGCCTACGATCACGTCAATTGGACATTCTTAAAATTGGTTTTGTTACAAATTAGTCTTTTGAAGGAAGTTGTAAACTGGATTATGGAATGGGTTTCTACTGCAAACTTTGTTGTATTGATCAACAGGAGGCCCTCTTCCTTTTTCTCTGCTAGCCGTGGTCTCCAATAGGGGTTTCCATTATCCCCACTGTTGTTTCTTTTGATGGTGAGTGTTTGAGTCTTATTATTCACAAGGAGAAGCGCTTGGGAAGAATCAAAGGGATCAAGCTTTCCTCAGCATTATCAATCACCCATATATTGTTCGTTGATGATGTAGTGTTGTTTGGTTTTAGGTCCTTTGCAGAGTGGAATCAGTTCAGACTCATAGTGGATCTTTCACAGCTGCTACGAGTATGGTTATCAGTACTGAAAAATCTACTTTTCTTTTTAACAATTTGTCTTCTGGTATTCTTGAACAAGCTAGGGCATTTTTTCCTTATAAGATGGAGCCACTACATTGTGGCTTTAAATATATGGGTTATTGGCTTAAGCCATTGGATTATAGGGTGACAGATTGGGCTTGGTTGCTTAAGCGTTTTGAACAGAAGATCATTCATTGGACTTTAAATTTTTATCTCTGGGGGGACATCTGGTTCTCCTTAAGTCTGTGTTGGGGGCATTCCCAATATACTGGTTTTCCCTTGTGAAAATACCCTGCTCTATCTTGTTTTCTTTGAGGATATTAATGACATATTTTTTGTGGGGTGGATCTGCTGTTAAGAAGGGCATTCACTTAGCCAGATGGGAGTCACTGACTCGACCTTTCATGTTGGGTGGATGGAATATTAAATACTTAAGAGGCTTCAATGATGCGTTAAGGGTCAAAAGTCTGTGGATTGCTAGAACCGGCAGAGGTTTATGGAACCGTGTATTGAAGGTTAAGTACTTGTGAAAGCATTCCCTTTCTGACTGGTTAAGGTTGGGTTCTTATTCTGTTCAAAATACTTCCATAATCTGGAACAGGTTCCTTAGAGTACTTGGGTGGATTTGTAAATCGTTATGCTAGCTGGTTGGGTCTGGTCGAGCGGTGCATATTGGAATCGATCCGGTGGCTGGGATGGAGGATTCATCCACATTGTCGTAGTCTCTTGTAAGTTATCTTCATGATTATGGCATTGTGACTCTGGACCAAATTTATACTCCCAGTCACGTCTTTGATTTCGGCTCAAATTGGTTGAGGGATGAGGATCTTGAATTAGGTGGACCATGGAAGGTTGAATGGGATACATACACTTCATCAGTGCGATTTATTGGCTTGCAGCTCTCGAATGAACCTGATGTGCTGAATTGGTCCTTTAACAAAGATGACAGTCAAGTTACATGTCGTATTGCATATCTTTTTATTGCAGATTCTTCTGGGGATATTGATAATAGTTGGAATTGGCAGGATTTATGGAGATGAGGATATCTGAGAAAATCAAATGTTTTTCCTAGATTTGCATGAGAAATAAAAATTGCACATGAGATAATCTGATGAGGAAGGGCTGGATTGGCCCAAATACTTGTTACCTTTGTCATTGTGATGAGGAGACCGTTCAACACTTATTCGTGGATTGTTCCTTTGGTGTGGTTTTTTATTAGCTGGGTCTGGCATATTGTTGTGGGCATGATGGGTTACTGGATGTCATTTCTTATTGGATCAAGAATGGCGATGAGCCTGGGCACCTGCAGTATTTTTGTTTATGGGTTATCTGGCCGTGTAGAAATGCATGGATTTTTTCTGAAAAAACATCATTCGGTTCAGGCTACTGTTCATCATCGTCTTGACTTGGTTGTGGAATATCCACCTGCATCTAGGAAAGTCAAGAACATAATTATTGGACCAGGAACGCTTTGTTATGATGCCTCGGGATTCTTTGATGGTGCAGCTACATTCAATTCAAAAGTTGCGGGTGCAGTATTGTTCATAAGTAGAGATCACTATTTCTTAGTTAGGATGGGATGTGGACTATGCACCAACTCCAGGGCTGAGTTATTGGCTCTCTTTGGTTATTTACATCTTGCTAGTAACATGGGGCTTCCTGGAATTACAGTTTATGGAAACTCTATGATGGTCATCAATCGAGTTAATGGGAGATGCAAGTTGAAGGTGTTCAATCTTGAGCATTGGTGCAAAAGGATTGACAATTTAGTAAATGGCTTTATCTCTTTTAAGTGCCAACATATTTACCATGAACATAATAAATTGGTTGACCGTCTATCGAAGGAAGCATTGGTGCTTATTGATGGTATTTTCATTGTTCAAGAATTCATGGAGGGAATTATGATCCATGAAGATACTATTAATCTCTTCCACTGTTAGCAGTGAATTATGAGTTATAATTTTTGGGGTTTTGTACATAGTTGGATGACTGTATTTTGTTAGTATGGTAGATATATATTTTTGATAATTTGGTTGTCGATTGATTAGCTGAACTGATATTATTGTTGGAACAGTCTACAATTTGATATAATGGATGGCATATCCATTTTTGGCCTGTAATAGGTCCTTTGTTTTAATTAAAAATGATTGAAACTTTTCCTTTCTGAAAAAAAGTTCTTGATTGTACATGGAGAGTAATAACAATATTTATATTGGTGCAATTAACATATTTGAGCAAGTTCCTCAATGTTCTTGGACTTGGATGGTGATTTAAGCAGTATTTATATTGGTGGTGCATTGTCTATTCAAAGAAGCTAGATAAAAGGATTTTTGGGGACTATCAGAATATCAATGCAAAAATGGACTCCCTCAACAAGAAGGCCATATAACTTACTGATAGAGAAAACCACTAGCTATGGAATATCAAACCACATTCCAAACTCCTTCTCCCATTCAAAAAGGTGGAGGGAATAGCTCATTAATAGAGCAACCGCTAGCTATGGAATATCAATCCACATTCCAAACTCATTCTCTCATTAAAAAAATATAGTGATAAAACTGCCAATAGTATTGGGTTTCAGTTCCACTCTATCCAATGTTAAAAAAACTAAAACAAGCTTCTTCCCAACTCTGCTTGTCGCCTGTTCTCTGTAGTGTTTTCCAATTCATATTGTTTTCTCTGAAACAACAAAACTAGAGGAATCTTGAAATGTGTTTGAAAATGCCCAAAAACTTGTCGTTGATTAATTCAAAACATTGTAAGCTTTATACTTCAAATTTACTTGTTGAAGTGATACGCTAAGGGGGCAAGATCTATGTATTGAGTTGTAGAGCATTTAATGCAGTTGCATCAAGCTTGATGACCTTTGGATCTGGAGTAGCTCAAGATTCAACGATCATCAAGCTTGCTGCAGCCGCATTACATGCTCTGCAGCTCAATGGATAGCTCTTACCCGCGAATAGAGCCGAATTTTCCATTTAAATTTTAAATGCATTAGGGATGGAGAGGACGAGTAACAGTGGAAGGAATGGAGTTAAAAACAGAGAATGATGGGACGTGGGAAGTGCCCAATCTGAAAGGTGAAATGGTCGCCTGGTTAGACAACTCCTTTTTTTTTCAACCATGGATGGAAAATGTAAATAATGTTGACACCCATTCAATCATCACCTTCACTCTGTCTTTCACTCCCTGGTTAACCGTAACCTTGCGGGATGAGAAATGAATTCAAACCTGACTATTGAAGTCGTCCCTTCCAAATCGAGATCCTGAGTTTGAATGTCAAGCTTCCTAGTAGCATTTTGAAGTTAGAAAAGTTGGTTCAAAAGCCGTAGTTGAAGGTGTTTGTTCAAGAAAGACAATGCCATAGTATTAACTAATTTATTGAGTAAATACCTCACAGTTCATCATTCATTACATCAAACCTACACGATGTAAGTAAATTGGAGTTACAGCTCTAGAGTTACTATAATAAAATTCAAGATAGTTTAAATCATGTATAATGAATAATTTATAGCTTCTAAATTCCTAGGGGCAGATTCTTTCTAAATGCCAATATAGAGAAATAATTGAAACATGAATGCAAGATTTAAAACTAGGACATCATGAAATCACTTTAGCCTAGATATCAAAATATAAGGTTTAGTCCCCTAAAGATCCATTGGTTGAGTGTACGTCCTAGTGTTTGATCTGTATCTGCTAGGTGAATGACCAGAGTGTTGATTTGTCATAAGATTGCACGGTGCCCATGATGTGATACTCAGTTTGTTCACCGTGGCTGGAGGTCGAAGGGTGGTGTAGCATGGTTGGGATACCCAATGAAAACAAAAAGGGTTAGGGAAGCTAAGTGTCTAAGTCCCACCTATGGATACACTTTAGAAGAGAACGAACCTTTAAAATATCGGTTAGAAAGCCCATTAGTCCTAGGACACACCACCCTTCCAAGAACCTTCACTGCAAACATTATATATGCAAATTATATTATGGCCCTCCTCTCTCAATTCAATGGCGAGAAAAGAAAGGCCAAGTTAGTGTTTGGGTCAAGGTTAACATATTAATAATGACAAGAGCGTGGACATTAATGACCCATTTTGTGGACATTCATGCTCTAATGATGTCATGGTACCCCAGGAGAAGGCCTAACAACCCCACAAGTGATATCTTGACCCTTGGATGTATCTTGGTGTGGTTGAGGTGGTTGAAGAAGCCTATGAATCTCATTGCTTAAAGAAGAAGCCCTGAATAATTCCTTGGACCCACACTTAGTGGTTTGATCATCTTGAAACCCTTGTTAGGGTCATGGAGCTCTTGTTTGATGATGATGACCATGTATGGTCCTTGACATTCTATGGAACCCATGAACATGTCCTTGGTATGATTAAGAATCCCATGAAGACTTGGAATCCCTAATGCATCCCTTGATGCCCTTGCAAAGGTCACAAATCCCATTGCTTGTATGATGGCATGATGAAGGCACCCACACACATGTGATGACACTTGGACACTTTCTTGCATGTTAGGGGTTGATGTGGTGGAAACACTTGCTTGTACTTGGTGATGGGGTGAAGGTGGTGTGGGTTGTACATGACACTTAACTTGGCTTACAAAACTTATACTTGTTTGGATGAAGAAGGGAACCAAGTGACAATAAAAGGAATACCTAGACCTGTATCCCTGAGGCGGATCACAGCTCTACAATTGAATAAATGTCTTAGAAAGGGCTTACAATTATATGCAATTCATGTGGAAGAATAAAAACAAGGAAAAGAGCCAAAGTTGCAGGATTATCCAATACTACAAAATTTTGCAAATATATTTTAAGAATCGCCAAGAATACCTTCTAAGAGGGACATTGATTTTTCTACTGACTTGGTTTCAGGAACAGTACCTTCATGTAAAGCACCTTATAGAATGAGTACTCCAAATTTAAAGGAATTACAAATGCATTTAGAAGAGCTACTAAAGAAAGGTTACATAAGGCCCACTGTTTCACCTTAGGGAACTCCTGTGTTATTTGCGAAGAAGAAAGATGGAACTCTAAGACTTTGCATAGATTATAAACAATTGAACAAAGAAAGAGTTAAAAGCAAATACCCCTTACCAAGAATTGATGACTTGTTTGATCAATTGAGAGGAGCCGAGGTGTTTTCAAAAATAGATTTGAGGTCGGGATACCACCAAATTAGAATTAAGAATGAGGATATCAGTAAGACAGCATTCAGAATAAGCTATGGACACTATGAGCTCACAGTAGTCCCTTTTGGTTTAACAAATGCACCTGCAGTATTCATGTGTTTAATGAATGGAGTCTTCAGAAAGTAATAGATAAGTTTGTAATTTTATTCTTGGATGACATCCTTATCTATTCCAAGACAAAGGAAGAGCGTGAAGAACATCTAAGACTAGTAATGCAAGTGCTTAGAGAACATCAACTGTATGCCAAATTAAGCAAGTGTTCATTTTATCAAGGATGAATCCACTACCTAGGGCATATCATATATGAAGAAGGTGTTACAGTATATCCTGATAAGCTAAGAGCCATTATGGATTGGTCATCACCTAAGAATGTATCAAAAGTCAGATCCTTCATGGGGTTAGATGGATACTACTGAAGGTTCATCGAAGGATTCTCGAAGTTGGCTCATCCTATCACATCTTTGCAAAAGAAAGGTGTGAAGTTTGATTGGACTTCTAAGTGTGAAGATAACTTTCAAAAACTTAAGGAAATGCTTACCAGTGCTAAAAATTGCAGACCCCGAAGGAAACTTTGTTGTATGCATGGATGCATGCAAGCAAGGCATTGGTGGAGTATTATCGCAGGATGGGCATGTGATTAGTTATGAATCTAGAAAGTTGAAGGAACATGAGCAGAACTATGCCACCCATGACTTAGAGCTTGCAGCTATCATCCATGCTTTGAAGATGTGGAGACATTATCTAATGGGTAAAATGTTTGAGTTGAGAACTGACCATGATGGGTTAAAATACTTTTTTGAGGAGCCTAATTTGAATGCAAGACAAAGGAGGTTGATGGAGTTATTATGTGAATATGACTTTGACATCAAGCATATCAAAGGTAAAAAAAATAAAGTAGCCAATGCAATTAGTAGGAAGATGCATGTGATGCATGTAGCATCTATCAGCACTAGCACATCAGCTTTGAAGGATAAGAACATTGAAGCCAGTGTTACTAATGAACTTTATCAGCAGGTGAAAGAAGGGTTGAAGCAACAGAAATTTCCACAGAAATTTGATAAGTATAAGTTTAAAGAAAATGGGATACTCATGCACAGAGATAGAGTTTATGTGCAAGATGTTGGAGATATAAGGAAGGTGGTTATGAAGGAAACACATGATGTCCCTAATGTCGGACATTCAGGTTATTAGAAAATAGTAGCAGCAGTAAGGAAACAATACTATTGGCCACGAATGAAGAATGATGTTGCATAATATATAGCTAGGTGCATCGAATGTCAAAACGTTAAAGTTGAGCATCGACATCCAGTGGGGTTGTTGCAACCCTTTCCTATACTAGAACGGAAATGGGATGTAGTGATGATGGTTTTAATCACCAAGTTACGTAAGACTAGATTGAAAAATGATGAGATCATGGTGGAATTTGCTTATAATAATGGATATCATTCCTCTTTGAAGTTGAGTCCTTTCGAGGCCATGTCTAGAAGGAAGTGTAATACTCCCATCAGTTGAGATAACCCAATGGATAGAGTCATTGTTGGACCAAAATTATTAAAGGATATGGAGGATCAAATGGATAATATAAAGTAGAATCTAAAGGTAGCTCAAGGCAGGAAGAAAACTTATGCAGATCAAAGCAGGACCGCCAAATAGTTTCAAATTGGGGATCATGTGTTTTTCAAGGTCAGACCCAAGAAGAGTTCCTTAAAATTGGGAAATTGCTCCAAGCTAGCTGCCAGATATTGTGGACCTTTTGAGGTCTTCACTAAGATAGGACCTATTTCTTATGAGTTGGCCCTACCCGCTTGCATTAGAGTACATAATGTGTTTCATGTGTCTTTATTGAAAAAGTATATACCTGATACTAACCATGTAATTGATTGGAATATGATTCGGGTAATTAGAGTGATTTTATTTTCTTTATTGATCTATATGTGTGTGTGTGTGTGTGTGTGTGTGTGTGTGTGTGAACATGGTACTAATCATGTGATTGAATGGATTATGATCTAGGTGGAACCGGAAGGGGATTTTTTCGGTACAACTTGTTGCCATTTTGGGCAGCAAGGTCAAGTTGTATTGGAATTGAGAAATCAGGTAGGTAAAGGTCCAATGGACCCATTACAGTCTTGAGGATGTCACTTGGGAGCTAGAGGATACCATGAGGGAAGAATACCCTCATCTATTTTGAAATTTTGCAGCATGTATGTAATATGCATCAAGGGAAATGCATTGTTTAATGGGGAAGGAGATGTAATACCCTAGTTGTTAAGCCCCGGACTTATGATCCTTCATGTGACTTATGTTCTCTTGCATTATGGACTTATTATATTTTATATGATTGTGGAATTTTGATCCTTTTCATGATGAATTTAATTAAGGACTTATTATTAATGTTTGATAACATGACTTTGTACTTTGGCATTATTATTAATGTTAATGTTATTATTAGAATCTTCATTATCTTTGAATGTTGTTAATGAATGATTAAATAAACAACTGGCTCAACAAAGGAAACTAAAAGAGTATGGAGGACCATGTATTCCACAAATTGAGGGGGAATGGGGACATCCCTAACACCTTACAACTTATTGTTGACTTAACTTTGTCCATCCCAATTCATATTTGCACCTTGGTGAGATTAATAATGTTCGTCACCCAAACCTTGTACAATGAACCCTATTCTCAATAATTATGGACTATGGAGATATTTTTGCATATTGTGCACACCTTAGTGGGCCCATATTGCATAGGTATCCCTCCTTGGGAAAATATTCCCTCACATTTATGTTTTTATGGTCATTTATGAGCCCTTTCCTAGTTTTTAGGACTATAAGCTATTTTCTAGCTTCTACTCCTACACCATGCATTATTGATCCTATTTTTATGCTTCCGTGATATTTATGACCCCATTGGATGCCCTATCTCACCTATTTCGACCTCCTTTATGTTTTGTAACCCCCTTCATGCATTAGTGTGCCTCCATGTGCTCTACATGGCGACACTCCTTAGTTTTTGGGTAACTCCTACTCATGGTGCTAATTTGGGAAAGGGAATCTTTTCACTAAGCCACCACTCCACTAATTCAATTTAATTCTCCATGATGAAGTTTAAACCTTACTTATATCTAATTTGGGTTGATCCATTTGGGTTAGAATGGTCCTCCTTATGCTATAAATCCATATGCCATCTCCTTGTTAAAGTTGATCTTGAGCTTTAGACCATGTGATTTATGCTATCTACCCGTGTTGGGAAGGTTCATATTATTGATAGTGTGTTGAGACTTAGAGGGAGTCTATATGTTCCCTTTGCTTCCATTATATCACTCTACTAGTCCAGGTTCTCCCACAGGAAGCCAAGAAATGGGAATGGCGAGCTAGGTCACATCCCACAAGCAATGGAGACGAACAAGAAAGTAGTAGTGGGAAGCATTGTGTCTCTCGAAAGAGGTAGTTTCGAGAGTAGTGAGACTAAGCAAGAATCTACTCGTGGATCCATGGTCTCAACTCGGGGGTGACTTGTTCAAGCAAGGAAGGCTTGACGGTGTCTATGGCTAGGAGGAAAGTTGTCCTGCTACAGCCAGTTGCTTATATTTTGAGATAAATATTTCTCTAATGCTGTGTTTTCATTACATTATTTTATTTTGGTATATGTGAAATGATGGTTGATTGGTTATTTGACTTTCCATGTATTGAATTTCGTGATCTGCATGGAGGAAGGATGAATCTCATGGAATTTAGTTTATATTCTCGTTACCTTCTTTCTATTCTTCTTCTTAATAACCAAAAAATTGTAATTTTGGCTCTATTTTATTGAGAGGGGCGCAACCATATGATCTGGTTCGACCATATATGCTCATTCTTTAGTTTTGAGACCTATTGCATTGCTTCTGGAGTAGCATTTTCAGTAAACAACACCCTTTGTTTCATTGAAAAAGCTTTCTGGATGACCAAGATATGTTTGTTTTGGTCCGATAGCTTTCCGGTGCCGAGATGAACGCACCTGTCATTTTATTGTAAATCATTTGGTTGCATAATTGTTCTTAGTTGCAGATATGAGGATGAGAGAGGTATTCTATATTTAAAATTAATCGATAGTTGGAGGGTGGCAGCCATACGATATGATTTTTATTAGTGAGAGATGATTGTAGGGGACAGTCATCGAGAGCCGATTTTGAGGGATGTAGTTGCAGACGGTGTTCTTGTTTGATATGGTTTCGATGTGGCTGTAGATTGCAGCCTATGTATGCTCCATTATATGTGGTTTTCCTTACTTTTTATGGTCACTAACAGCACACACATAATAACACCGAAAAAGTAGATTAATTTTCAAATAATCAATGACATCAATACTTGGTTATTTATAAACTATGCTATCAAGCAGACCCAAAATACACAAATTAGTTATTCATAACGAATATGATGTTTAGCATGTATTATTGATGTTCTTGTTTCAATTCTGACCTTTAGCTTGCACTTTGGAAATTATTAATCGAGTGTCAGAATTAATTATTTAATTAAGTGGCATAATTAAATAATTAAGTGTCGCAAACTTTAGTTATAATTGAATCTCTAGAATTTAATTTATTTGGGTGAATGGTTAGTCAGATCAATAGTAATTTATCTATATCCATTGTTCTTAAACCTTAGTTAGTCTTAATTTAGTGCCTTTACCCTTATCTCAAGGTTCGAGAACATCACACTATTCTCCTGGTGCTCTTAGTTCTGTAGGATATTGTTTTGAATCAAAAAACCATGCAAGTCACTAGCTAATAAATCGTATAGAACACTTTCAACTTTGTTCCCAAGACAACAAAGTCACCTATATGTGTGAGAATGGGCTGAAGGCAGAGAAATCACGAAGGAGATTCCGGTGGAATGCATTGGATAGTCGACAATAAGCATTCACACAGTTGAGGAAGTCAGTAAGCATACATTAGTCCATAGGTACCTACGCAAAAATTTTCTACAAATTTGTTGTTTATTGTTGTTACAAAGGAGTAATATTATACTGAAAATATAAAATGAAATTTTTCTCCATACTGTATGAATATCATATTTTAGGTTCATGTACACAGATTTGGGTTAACAATAAAGGAAGTCTAAAGTAATTGGCAGGAATGTGTTCTGGAGGACTACCTGTCAAATTATCTATTTTGAGACAATACAACCCAAAATTTATATGCATTCATATACAGGAGGGATGCAACTTACCTCATCAACAATGGTGACATAACTCATCGCAAAAGACCCCCTGCACCAAATTGTGAATTGAATGAGGTACATAAGTCAATTACCTACACCAAATTGCAAACTCAATTGTCATTGTTATCCCATATAAGATAACATATTTGTATTCTTGTAGCATCAACAATATAATCATTCACCAAGAGAAATACATCTTGACTCTATGTTTTTACCTTACCCAATTTGATGGGGCCATTTTGTTTTGTGTGATTATTGAAAAACATACACAAACGATGTTGTGGAATTCATTGTGGACTTTGGTGTTGCATGACCAACTTTAAGTTGTTTTCACATGCAATCCACACAAATGCAAATGTAGAACCGCAATTCCATTTCCTAGAAATTGAAGCACACACATACAATTGAATACGCCATTGTGCACAACATAATTAAATTGTGTAAATTAATTTGTTCAAAAGATTACAGGTGATATTCTTTACCTAAAATATTCTCTTGAGATAACTATGGTACTGTAAATCATCAAAATCGATCTTCATATTTTGGATGCAATGATGATTTGTTTCAATCCAAGATGCAATTTCACATTTTAGTTCCAAAGAAGGTTTAAGGGTATTGATTTCACACTGATGTATTTGTCGAAGTTTTCTAAAATCTACTATGGAACTTAAGGGTCAAGTGTAACACATGCATGTTTGAGTGGTGCATGGTTCTTGTGCACACATGTTAAGATTAATGACCAACACTTGGGTGAACAAAAATATGAATGAGGTGTATTGTGGTGAAAAGTGCTTATTTTTAAAGACAAGTGCTCATGCATTAACATATTAAGATTAACAACCAATGTTGGGTGAATAAGAATTTGAATGAGGTGTATTGTTGCGAAAGGTGTTCATTATAAAGTACAAGTGTTCATATGTTAGGACTTTTCCCAATTCATGCAAGTCCCATGAATTCATGGTTGTGACTACCTAGGACCATCTCGGGGACCTTTATTAATGCACCTAACTCCAATGAAAACGCGGTTATCACTATTTGAGACCCACAGTGATAACCATTGTTGCTTCTATTCCAATTAGAAACTCTCATCCTCACCTTGTGGTTGCTTCCAGGTACCTTGACCTTCTGCACATTTAATTCTACACCTTGGTTGCTCCTTTTTTATTTTCTTGTGTAGTTTCAGGCAAACACATGCCGAGGAACTGTTTCGTTGAGCAAGATGAAAGTCCTTTTATTATCTTGATGCATTGTGGAAACGGGTGACCCTCTTTTGTCCTCTTTACCTTTCTTCTCGCGTGCTTGTGAGGCTAGACAAGCTCACCCAAACTGTTCTCCATAACCCTTCCCTAATCAAGCGCAACTTCCTTTCTTGTCGAAATCCCGAATGTCGTCTCCTTTCTGCAAGAAACACCCTCCCTCGTGGCCTTCTTTCTGTTGTCGATTGTGCCAGGCATACACTCTCTCCAAAGTTCAAGCATAGTAAGTATCAAACGCTAAGGCATATGTAATCTTGAAAAATAATTCAGTTATTTCCAACATATAATTATCCTTTCTAGCTATATATCATAAGTTGGGTTCAATTAAACATTTCAACTACTTCACATTTTTCACAATACATTTGAGCTATTAATCTTGTCATAAATCACCCATTCCTATTATTGTAAAGCTCTACCATAGCTCCATAACAAGACAATTGTAACAAAACTTGTATTGCCTTCGGACTTGACCACGTTCAAAATTCCTCTTTATGGCATCATTGGCATGTAGTTACATTACATTACATTACATATCACAAACAACAGTTCCACATAATTATAAGCAACTTCTTCATTCAAATCCAAGGGTTAATCGTCAAATAATTATTTGAAAAGTAATTATACTATCCATAAATTTATCTTCACCTTCGTATCAACACATTAATTTTAGGTCTAGTTCGTCAATTTTAGGTTCTCAAAACTATCATTTTGGAATCATCACTGTTACTTAGTTTGCAAGTTCTAGGTTTTGGTGACTAAATATTTAAAGCATGTAAATATTTTGTCAGAACCTGTTTTTAGTTTCCTTATACAAATAATCTATTTAAATACAAGCAATGCATGTTGTTGACTCCTAAGTGTTTGTTATTATTTTATATAATATGGAAAAAAATCACAATAGCAATGTCAATGCGGCAACATAACAACCATTAAACATTCCAAAGCAATTAATTTTTTTAACCATTAAATATTCCAAAACAATTTATTTTTTAACCTAATTGTTTTAAGCTTTTTATTGAGGCAGGGACTAAGTTGCCCTTAAATCTGATCGGAACAACTTTCATATAAATTCGATCATTGAAATGGTCACCTTTAGACCTACTATAGTTGTGCTTCTAATTTTCTTACTACCTTATAAAAGATATTTGGTCCCTATATCTTCTTTTTTTAAATTTGGTTCAAAGATAAAAGGACCAATTGTGTGCACTTAAGATGGAGTACGTTAAAGTTTATGGTGAATTTTACTGAAATTTGAAGATGTAAAAGTAGTTGAAATTACACTTTCTTTGCTAGAATTTCAATTTTGAGTGTATAAATAGATTCAACTACCTCAATTATAAAAAACAACACAGTCGACAACTTAGACCAAATTTTTACCTTAAAAACTACCCAAAACATTGTACAAATAATCTAATATTTAGCTTTTTTTTTAGTCAAAAAAATCCTGACCTTGATATACATATGAATCAAAGGACATCATAAAGTGCCTCCCATAAATGGGTACTACAACTATCAGCAAAGCTAAGATCATAATCAGCAAAAGCTTTCAATGCAAAGAGTCAAAACACAGAATGACCAAGAAGAGCCCATATGTAAACCAAGTTTATCAAGGCCGCGCTAAACAATCCCAACCTAGAGAACAATGAGAGCCCAGAAAAGCTGATCCAGAGATGCCCCCCCCATACTATAAAACAGAGAGATTCAAGTCTCTCAATGCCAAAAAAAATAAGGAGATTAGCTCCGGCACAATGCTCTAAAAGAGCTCAAGTTCACCACTCATACAGATAGAATCATCAATAGTTCTTGAAAAAAAACATAGGTTACCAGGGACCAATAAGAAGGCATATTTGGATAGACTATCTACACTCTGATTGTGCTCTCGGTAGACATGTCAAATGTCCAGCAAAATAAAACTATCCATAAAAGATCTGATGTTAATACACCAATGATTCAGCTCAAAAAAATAAGTAACACTTTTTTATTTATCCAATTAATAATGAAAAACCACCATAAATATAATCCTCAAACATCAAGTATTGATGATGTCAAACATTTTTTTTTCCAAAGAAAAAATTCGTAAATATATTAATTACTTTTAGCAGATGGTCCAATAGGTCCATTGTACAAAGATAACCAACTATGAAGTTGTCAAAACACATCAATATTTGCCTCATGAAGAGCACACAATATCATTAACATGTACAAAAACTGATCCAACTGTTTAAAGTTGTTATTACATAAGAGAATACCTCATAAAGAGCATTACTGTTCATCAAAAATCATCAAGTCTAATCATAGCAGACTTTTTTCATCATTCCTGATAAATCAGGTCAGATCTGTGAAAAAAAATAGAAGGTGATCATAAGCAAGATAACCCAGAGCATAACTAGGTGGCTGAAATAGTCTCAACAAGCATATACTGTAATGTATGCTGGAAAAAAACACAGCAGCAAATAAATTGTCCTTCCATGCCATCCAATGAAGTATTTTCTTATCCATTTCATCAAAATATAAGAGGCCAAACAGCCCACAAGTCATGCTCTCAGAAATATGCTTAAAATCACCAAAGATGAAGCATATAAATCAACCATAGCATCATATGTCCTGAGTGAGTCCATAAAAATCCAGAAATCATAATCCATCATATAATCCATCAAAAAATCCAGTACAGCCCATGCATTAAACCTCCAATCCAGCAGCCGAAACTACTTTCTGAAACCCTGGTTTTCCCTTGACAGGGTGGGAAGTCTCCTAAACTGATTTCAAGCACGAACGAAGAAAATAGCCCTTGCTAACAACAAGAGAGGCCTTACAAGGAGAAACAAACCCCTGATCTTTTAGAGATGAAAATGAAGCTGTAGAGGATAGCTTCTGGAAGTTACCAATATCATCCAAAGAATTGAAAATGCTTAACGAATTAAGATTGGCTATTGGATCAAGATTGGCTAATGGATCAGGCTCATAAGAAACAGGTTGCACATCCAAATTTTCATTAACAGACGGTCCATCCTTTGCAGCAGACTGATTCCCTCCATTAAGATTGGCTAATGGATCAGGCTCAAAGGAAACAGGTAGCACATCCATAGTTTCATTAACAAACGGACCATCCTTTGCAACAGACTTATTCCTTCCATTTTTGACTCTCCAAACTTTGGAAGAAGAAAGTTTATTAAAAGATAGAGAACACCCATTTGTCAAGTTTCCAAACCCATGACATCTGTAGCATCTAAAGGGGATTCCTAGGTAATCCAGAGGCTGATGAAAGTCACTATTACCCTTTTTAATGACCAGTTCAGTAGGAAATCCCAAACAAAAGTCTAACAGGACAAGAACCCGGCCCATGCAGCAAACTCCAGAAGTCAGATAAGTAAAATCAGTTTCCAAATGGGATCCCAAGGTATTACCAACAAGTCTGAAGAAATCAGAAGACCAGAATTCAAAGGGTAAGTTTGAAAGTTTGACCCAAATAGGAACTTTGTCATACCTTTCCTTCCTCGGATCAAATAAAGGAGCCAACGCTTAAGAAGAAGGCCATCTTTATCCCATCTCCAAAATCCTGCCAAGATCTTATCAGCATCAGCCACAGAAGAGAATTTAAAGACTATCCATCCCCTTGGTAGCATATAAATCTCAAGACTAGTATCGATGCCATCAGTCCAAGCCTTATCAGCCCACCCACGCAAAGATTCAGCATTATAATTACGCCTTCCAAACCTCCCAACCAAAGTCAAAGCATTGGTGAGAACAATATCATTTAGAAGGATGTCTTCCCCCAGGGTCATTAAAACAGGACTAATCTTCTTGATGGGTTTAGGCTGCCTCTTTTTAGCCTTAGGGTTCCCCTTGCTGAAAGAAGAATGAGAAGCATGCCTATGTTCATTATCAGAATCCAACGATCTGATAGGAACATGATTTACATCTGGAGTAGAAGTAAATCCCAAATCTGAATTTAATCCTTCACTGACCTCTTGATCCATCCCAACTGCCTTGACACTGACCAATGAACATTTACTCTTTTCGACCTGAAAATCTGAACCTGAAGGATAGCAATCACTAGCACCCTTGCAATTGCACTTCATATTACCCAAAGAGTCCGAATGGGACCCCAATCTCAAAGAGGGAAGCATGTTCCCAGCCAATAAACTACTCCCAATGCTCACAGGGCAATGTCCAGTGACCTGCGAAACCAAGGGATAAGTAATGGCTTTCGAGGCAGAATGGACATCCACAGGGAGACATGGATCAGAACCGATTTCAACCACATCAGAAACCTTCGATAAAAACCCCTTCGAGACTAAATTAACAACTGGAAGACCTTTCCCAAGACCAATAGGCCCTGCTACCAACGACTCAACAAAACCAGAGACCGAAGATACCAATTCCACAACATTTTCCTCAAAAGATAGAGAGGATGGTTTAACAAATCCATCTCTCTTTAATCCCCCATCCAAGCATGAGGAAACTTGACACCCAATCTCCAAAAAATTCTCCCGCAGAGGAGAATAAAACGCAGATAAGCGAGTATCATCACCAAAACCCAACCGGGAACATGACAGATGTCCCATAGGAGAAGAAACAAAAGGACAAGCAGGTAAAGAACTCGGCATAGGTAAAGAAAAATCTGTCTTGGAACGTCCATCCGAATCCAAACAATCCACTGCAAGCTTTAACCTATCCGAAACAGAAACAACTAAAGTTTCCAGACCTGGAGCAGACCCCAAGTCTCCCAGTTTACACATAGAAGGCACATAGGACGCTGTAACCCTCTTCTCCACACCCAAATCCTGCTTGAAACAATGCAGGCAACCTGGCGGAGTACGAGCCAAAGATTTCGTCGCTCAAAGCGACATTGCTAACACAATCACTCAGATCCCCCAACCCAGACCAAGAATCATCAAACTCATTAAGAACGAAAATGGAACCATAATGCAGAATTGAGCTTGCAAATACATCCTCCAATCTCTGCACAACGAGGTCATCAATCACCCACCAAATACATCCGGCCCAATCTAATAGAACACCGCCGAAATCCACCAACACCGGAAGCCAAAAAAAAACCCCAAACAGGACAATAATGATCTAGCTTCAATGCATCATCAAAACTACTGATCAAGATACGTCTAGGAATCCAGATAAACCAAGACTCCCGAAAAGCCCTCAGAAATCTGCCAACGCTAGACGACCTGGAAGTAGACAATCTCCAAGAGCAGGAGGAATCCAGAACCCCCCACTACCATACACAGCAAGAACCAGTGATGTAAGGCTTCATACAATACTCAACACTGTCCAAAATCGATCAATAATTCGATTCTTAGCAAAGGCACACAGACAGCATTCATTACTATCAAAAATCATCTCAAACAGCCAAGAAACGCCAGAACACCATTCACCGATGATCAATGAACAATGATGACAGACTTCATACAAACCAATGATCAATATTTCAATTCATCCACCGAATTGATGAAATGCATCATACCATACACAACAAGAACCAGTGATACAGTACTCAGCATAAACAATAATAAAAAACTCAGCTCCAATGATCGACACAGCAAAACGGCCAAGAAACGCTACCATTCACCGATAATCAAAACATTGATGAAAAGCTTCATACAAACCAATCACAAACGGCCAAGTTACGGCCAAGTAGCGCCAAGAAAACCATTCACCGATGATCAATAAACACAGATCATCTCAAACGGCCAAGAACCTCCAGAACACATACACCGATGAACAGTAAAACATTGATGAAAAGCATGATCAACATTTCAAGTCATCCACCGCAATGATGAAAGGCATCATACCATACTCAGACCAATGATATAATACTTAGCATAACCAAAGATCAATACTCAGCTCCAATGATTAAAACACAACAAAAACGCAGCATCCACAGCAACACCAATGCTCAAAATTTAGCAAATAGAGACATCCACTGCTTTGAGGAAAGGCTTCATACCCTACTAAGCTCGTTCCAAATTTGAATCATAGTAAAGGCACACAGAAGCATTCACTATTATCAAAAAATAATCTCAAACAGCCAAGAAAAGTCCAGATCACCTTTCACCGAAACCAAGCTTAATACCACATCTCCTTAGAGCTAGAATAGCTCTCAAGAATAAGAAACATTAAGCGAAGAATACTGCAGAATAAAACCGAAACATACCTGCAGAGATCGCATGGAAGCCAAAATGTAGGTTCCTTCGAACCCTGCCAATGCCAAATCAACCTTCAGCAAAAACCAGTGCCTCAATAATCTAAAAACACATCCGCCAACAACCCACAGCCGCCAAATTCGTCGCTGTCCAAACCAGGCCCAGTCCTAAATCGGCTCTGTCCAAAATACAGACAGATCCTCTACGATAAAAAGGCGACAATGTACAGACATAACCACACCAGAACCACTTTATTCAGAACAAACGAGAAAAACCAACACAACTGGCAAGAAAACCCATAAATCAGTCACAAGAACGCCAATGGACTGGGAAAAAACACATTCTCCAGAAACTGTGCAAACCAGGGCTCTAAAAAGCCACTTCAAAACTCAGCCTAATACACCACCCACAAGAGAGGTAGGTCCACTGCGTTAAAAAGGCAACAGTGCACTGAAGTTAAACCACACCAGAGCCACTTCAATCTGAACTGTCGAGAAATGCCAAACTCAAAGACCAATAACCCCGAAAAAAACAGCCTCAAATCATTAAACCTCGACGCAGGCACTTCTCCAAATCTATCCTTACCTCCTAAAGGTAAACCTTACCTTCAGATGGAAGGAAACACTCCATTGCAGGCAATCGACACCCTTAGCGCGCCTTACACACCAAAATACTACCAAAAACCCTACGCACCAGCTGTCAAACATATAAACACACACCAAGTTTTCATGTGCACAAATAATATTGTCCCCTTTTACACGTCATTTAAATGCATTTTATTAAATAATAAATAAACTGTTTCTTTACAGCTCCTTCTTAGTGGCCGCTCTGTACGGCGCGTACAGTTGATGCATTGAAAGTACCAGGCCCGTCGTGCCGTCTACACTTAACTTTTGAGACACTCCCAAATTTATGATTTGTTCGTTTTCCAGATTCCCAATCTCAAAAGTCAACAATACAGTTTTTAGATTGACAGCAAAAGGTACCTAACCTTATCTACATAAAAAAAATTAAAAAAAATTTCACACCGAAAAAACAATTTTATATAAATTTTAAAGCTGTGTCATAAAATATCTGATCCCAAGTAGTAATATCCCGTCCATAAAAGAATATTGTTTGGAATTGGAGTTATTCGTTCTTATCATTTCAGCCGCTCATTGATAAGAGATACTCTATCACTCACATGATGGTGATTGCACACTGTCATTTCACATGTCACATCAGTGAAATGTGTGCCCATACAAGATAATATCATTTACACTTTTCTCTTTATTAACTATTTTCACTAAATATGTCACATAAAATTACATCTTCATTAAATAATCGTACGGATGATACCATATCGTGTAAACAAATATTATGTTATGTTATACTAGAGAGTATATTTTCAGAACACAAGTATATCGTCTAAAAAGGATTACATCTCGTGGAAATCTATCCCTTTTCTCATGTATATCCAGAGGATTACGATTCTCATTATTTATTTGTATATGATTTAAATCAAATGGTTTAGAAATGGTTTAGTATTAGATATAATTTTAAAATATTAAAAAATATATTTATAAAGTATTAAGATAAGGAGATATATATAAATCGCTTACCACCTATTAATTTTCTCATTGATTTTATAAATTTTTCTTATGTTTATAGTTTTAGATGATATGTGTATAGTTTAAAAAAGTTATTTATATGATTTTTTTAAATAATGCAAATTTGTTGTGTTTTGATTGGGTTGAGTTGACGACGTTTGTCTCAGGAATGCATTTCCAATTCGACTGCATTTAAACTTTGTATGGCACCCCATTCACGTCATGTTTCTGGAGCTTCTCTTGCAGGACTGATTGGGTTTGCGGTTCTGTAACTTGGCAAGTGTGTTGAATAAAGTTGGATTGTTGTGCACATTGAATAGTTTTGCATTTTAGTGTGTATGGCATGGTTCTTAAATTGTGTTCCTAATGTACTTATTGAACATAATGTACTAGTATATCGTAATTAGTTACTTGTATTACTATAAGTATGGGAACCACCAAGCAGTTAGCCACTAGTAAGTATGGAGTTACTATGTTCGTGATTACAGTGCTCTTTCTCGTATTAAAACACATTGTTCTGAGATTAGGAAATCTCATACCCTTTACAGTAAACACTAATGTAGGTTTATTATGGCTTGTACACAATCACATTGTAAGCATAACCTGGAAGCATTTACGTAATAAGCATAAACATTAAGCAAGTAAGGTAAATCCATTGCATTTATACACATAACCTATTTTGAATCTACAAGGAAAGCAATTCCTGTAATATTACAAACATGTAAACAACTATGAAAGGCATATTCCATAATAAATAAATGACTTGTAACACTAGTTTTGAGTGAATCACAAGCTCATACTTAAATACGATCACTTTTATGTATAGTGTTCCTATAATTAGTGACAAGCTAATCCGTGCTTATTTGACAAAAATGGGATCCCTACTTGTTGATGTCAGAACTATTGAATGTGTGTTCCTATCCTCTTACTTTTCCCGGGCTTCAATGAATCAACAACATAATTTAAAGGGGTTAGGACTAGGACATTGTTGCGTCTCGATCAGTCATGGGTTGCTGGTTCAGAGTGGGGTGACTGTGGTGTATCTGATGTTGACATTTTGGAATGGCAAATTCATTGATTTTGCTGTGGGTTTCTTGAGATTTCCTGTGTGTTTTCTTATTTGGAAGCTACCTGCTATTATCTTCATGCGGGATGATGTTTCCTGCGGTTGGCATATTTAGAGAGTTGTTTTTTGGAAGTTTCGGTTGGATCTTCTGTACGGTTTGAAAGCGCGTGCTTTAGAGGTTAGAGATGGGCAGTGTTGTATATGCAATCAATGGTGGGGGTCTTTGTCAAATATGGGCATCTGTGAGGCACCTTTTTTTTACCACACCTATTTTGAGATTTGAGATTTTTACATTTTGAGATCAATGAATCACAAGCTGATATTTAAACACAATCACTTTTATGTATAGTGTTCCTATAATTAGTGACAAGCTAATCCGTGCCTATTTGACAAAAATGGGAGCCCTTCTTGTTGATGTCACAACTATTGAATGTGTGTTCCTATCATCTTCCTTTTCCCGAGCTTCAATGAATCAACAACATAATCTAAAGGGGTTAGGAATGGGACATTGTCGCATCTCGATCAGTCATGGGTTACTCTTTAAGTGGAACAAATTCTCACTCAATCTCCCTCTAACATATTCTTTACTCTTTCAGCGAAACCAATTCTTCCCCCGTCGTGATGGGAGAGGATGATAAAATGTGCCTAAGCCTTCTCTCCACAATAGATATCTTGATTTGGATTTATGTGAGAATGAAATGAAAGAACATATATAGAATCATAAACACAGACATATTGCAATGAAAACATAGATACACTAAACACGCATTCTATTAAATGGCGGAAATAAAACAGACTGTAAAATCCAAGTGAAGAGATGTCAAGGAAGTCCATCTCGGTTTGGATGTATCGTTGTAGGCCACTGCAATATTTTAGTAGAAGGTTCTACTAAGAGTCCTTGTTACCCAACTTTGTACGTAAGGTATGAAGTTGTTCGTGTACTTTAACACCATCCGGTCCCTCTCTTGATGCAGAATGGTCCATTTGGTATATGGATCATCATAGTTTCTCACATGGTAATATTGCTCCTTGAAAACATCTATGAAAGAGGCCCAAGTGGAATTTCTCTCAAACATTCTAGACTCGTCTGATGAGTTTTACTCCCAATAAGTTTTCCACCAATTTTTACATGGGGGACGACCTTGAGGAGCGTAAAGGTGATCTTTTTCCTTTCAAAAAAATTATGGAGAGAGAAATACCCTTCTAGAACATTCAACCATGCACTTATCCACAGCATCAACATCAATCTGGCCTTCAAATAAAGTAATATCAAAGTTACCTTGTACCTTGAATAGAGTTGGATCTCTGAAACGACTGCTCGTTGAAGGTGCATCCGCTACTGCCGACATTCATAAAAGTATCTAGTCGAAACTATCCATCATCTCATTCCTTTGTTGCGTGAGAGATTCCTCAAGCAACAACTTGATAGGATCTCTTGGTACATCGTCTCTCTTTTCTTCCACCGTGGGAGGTCATTTGGGGCAGCGAGAGTGATCTTCCCCAAGTGAAACTAGTTCCAAACCCAACTCTCTATACCCTGACCTCATCAGGGACATGCATTGAGAAACAATGAAAGATCATATTATTATGATACCATTAATCCAAGTTTATGTGAGAACGAAATGAAAGAACATATATAGAGTCATAAACACAAACATATTGCAATGAAAACAAAGATACTTTAAACACGTATTCTATTAAATGACGGAAATAAAACATACTGTAAATATAACAATTAGATGTAGTCGCTACGCCCATTTGTGCAAAGATGAATACAAAATGAGGCAAAAGGGACCTATTTATAATAAGCATGAGGGCAAGAACCCTAGAAGATGAATCGTCATAAATTTTGTGTCCCCAAGATGGTTAGTTTATTAGTCAACTTCCCGGGGTCATAACGTTCGCATACGATCTCTGATTTGAGCGCTCGATAGCACGTTGGAGAGATCTATCCAAGCTTTATATCTTTCGATTAGAGATAAATTCATTTTGTTGGAAAATATTAGGCCCCCCTGAATCGCCAAAATACGTCATTTAGGGCCTGAAAACGACCCCAAACATTTGGGACCCAAAAAACCGTAGAAAATAACTAGGAAACTGTCACAATGGACAATTGTTTTGAGTCACTGGAATACATAGGTGGCCACCGATCTCCATCTGGATCATATCTCATGCCAAATAGTAAAAGAAAATTTCATTTTCATGAATATCACAATTTGAAATTTGAATTAGAATTCGAATTATTAGATTCGAAGCTGAAATTGTTGGTCGTCCTGGATGTACATAATGATAAGACTGTCAGTGTCACTATTTGATAACGATAACTTTAACTATAAATTTAGAGGTATATGTAGTGGGAAATCATGAGCAACTTTGGTCTAGTGTGTGTGATTGCACTTCACGATTCTCTTGTTGCTAACAATGATGCCTCCATTGATCCCAAAGACTGATAGTTCCACGGATTGTCTTAGGATACTAAACACACTGCCTTTTTGCTCATATAAAGCCTTAATTTATTTTTGTTTTGATTAATTTTTTGTAAATTTTTTATTTATTGTACCAATTTATAAGGATTTATATAAAAGTTGTTTAAAAATTCGAAGATTTGGATTGGATGGTCATTTCTACTGGAATTCGGTATTTATCGTTTTACAAAATCAAGATTTGACAATGTTTTAATCATGATTTTGATGGTGAAATGGATTTAGTACTTCATAAACCCCCGGGACACCCAAAATTCCAGAACTTGATAGGTGTAACCGAATTTTGAAAATTTATGACTGGATTTTTTCTCAAAATCTTAAAAAAAAAGTTATCTATTCGTACCCAAATCCTCGAGTTGTTAAACTCGACTAAGAAATTTATATATACTTTTAACTAAATAATGAATTTATAAGTACCTAAAGTATTTATTTAAATGAGTAAGACCTTAATTTATTAATTTTTGTGCCGAGTGGCGCTTTACAGCCCAGTATGGGGGAGATCTTGCAACTTTACATAACGTTATGTAACATTACTTTTTACTTCTAAAAAGTAAGAAGTAATAAATATATTTTGTCGGACATTAAAAAATAAAAAATTAATTATCCGCCAAAATAAATGTTGGCCAGAAAAACAACCTAATATGGGGGAGATGTTGTAATGTTCCTACCTAAAAAACAATAAAAAGTAAAAAATTGAATTATCCGCAAAAAAACGTTGCCCTTGCCAAGGCCTCCTAAACAACCCATGGTTTTATTGTACATGGTTCATGAGAGCCTTGCAAATGGTTTTAAAACCATGTGCAAGACCTCCTATACAACCCATGGTTTTATTGTACATGGTTTAGGAGGGCCTTGCAAATGGTTTTAAGAGCATGTGCAATGCCTCCTAAACAACCCATGGTTTTAGGAGGGCCTTGCACATTAGTTCCTAACAAAATAAAAAATAATAAAAAATATTATATGTCGGCCATAAATAATATTAAATAATATTAAATATTAATAATAAAAATATTGTATGTCCACCTTATATCAAAAGACGTGTTTTGATTTGAATCAAATCAATGGCTATATATAGGACACACCAAAGTTGATAGCTCCGTGAGTGCAATACCTAAGAAGAGGTTTGCACCTCTAGAGATTTGATCCCTCTTGGCGCTTAATAAAGCCTAGGATTTGGATCTAGGCTCGTTTATTTTCAACTTTAGTATTAGCTTCTAGCATTTTAGTTTTATTTATTAGTAACTATGGCAATGACATAATGATTATTAGTGGTAGTGACCAATTTTTAAGTTTAGCGACGAGTGACACTCGCAAGGACATCCTATAGCTTAATTTTGTGTAAAGGATAATAGAAAAATCTATATATATATATATATATAAACTATCTTATTTATTTATTTTCTAATTGTTGTGTATTAAAATATTAATTAAAATATAATTTACAATTTTAAATATTTAATGATTTTTTATGACAACATTAAAAAAAAAAATCCATAGTATTGTAATTATTTATTTATATACAAGTAATTTCAGTAAAAATCTTTGAGGTGATTTTCCAAGTTTATTTATTTTTCTTTTTATTCTTCGAGACACCTTTCCAAATTTATTCGTAGGATAAAGAACAATCAAAATACTTTATTTTTTCAACATAAAAGAGATGAGAGAAATATCCATATCACTTATATATTAAAAAAGGTAAAACGTTGTTGTATCCCCCAAACTTCAAAAAAGTTTATAGGACGGTCCATATATCTTGAAAAACTAGTTATCTCTTAATTAGAGGAGAAGAAGGCCCACATTCTCAGTCGAGAAGAACATGAGTGAAGATTAAAAAGTAGAGCAATTTCGATAGCACATGGTGATAATAACACCAAATTCTTCCAAAAGTTTGCAAATCGTAGAAGGTTAGTAAATGCCATTTGGGATCTACAGGACACTGAGGGGTAGTGGGTTTTATCTCAAATTTAAGTTGGAATAGCTGGCTGTTAACCATTTTTCTACATTATTGAAAGATCTAGGGACTCTAGCATTGTGGCTCAAATGGAGATGATCAAACATTTTCCAGCTTTTTTCTCGAAGGAAAAAGGAGAATAGATTGGTGCTTCAGTGTTTATTAGAGAAATATGGGGTCTAAAATGAGCCTCTTATGAAAAATAATAAAATAATATTTGTAAATTTCAAGAGAAGAGAGAAAATAAGTACTTGTTTTCTTTGTATTTTTAGCATTGTTATTTTACTCAAATTTCGGTCGAGAGCACTCGTTTAATGTGGAATCCAATACCACATCCAACTAGTACCTACAATTTATACTTTTGATAGACCCCACCCCATAAAAAATGAAAAATACATTTTAAAAACATGTTAATTTAAGTAACACATTTTTAAAATAGTATATCTTGCATCAAGAATGTCTTATATATATTTATTTCGATGAGCTTTAAGAATTGCTAATATAAAAATGGTGTTGTTTTCTCCATAGTGGAAATGAAAGGGGGTGTGAAGAAATGAGAGAATAACAACTATATTAATTGTTTCTCTTGTTAAATGTATTTTGCTCACGTGATTTTTTTCTCCTGTGTTGTTACTTTCAAAATTAAGACATAATGGCTCTATTTTTATAAACAGGTTCACAAGTAATTTGCACTTAAAAAATGTACAGTGACATGGTGATTATTCAAGTTATGGATACCATCTTTTATGAAGCACATATATAAAGTTGGTTTTCATTCTATGTGGCCTTTATTGGGAAAGGTTTTAGAGCGGAGGAGTATTGCAAAGAGGTAGAAATTGCAAATTTTTAGAATCCTGAAGGAGCAATACTTGAGGGATGTCAACCTATGAAGATCATTTGGTAAATATGTGATGTTGCTCCCACAAGGATCAATCATGTCAAGGTTTACAATATGTGTAAAATATGTAGGTTGCTTTTCAAGTATGTCAATAAAGTCTACTAAAATGTTGACATAAGTCCTTTCTATCTCGAATGGGTCTTAGATGAGTGGATTTTCATATTGCTACGTATGTCTTGCTAGTAGTCTTTCGACAAGGACTTGCTACAATCAAATTCTTACAACTCTATGCTTAGCCATGTAATTTGATAAGGTTATGAAATTTTATCAAATATTGTAGACATAGTTTTAATTGTTTTTTTTAATGTTTTTATGTTTCGTAGATGGCGTGTAACATAAATATGGTAGATTAGACTAACTAAGTAAATTTCATTTAATTTAAAAGGACTTCATTAAATCGAACTTGTTAATCACTTTATTATGATGATTTTGTAAAATATAGATGATATTAACAATATCATTATTTCGAAGTTCAAAGAAAAGTTGTGGTGCAATGAAAATTTAGAGCATAAAAGAAAATTAAGATAATACAAAGAGGTCATTCACTATAAACTTGAAGATCAAAACTATCTCTTAAATTAATCTAAAAAAAGAAGATCGACATAGCTAAAATAAGAATGAACTCACATGAGTTGCATAGTGAAATAGGGTGTTGGACCGTTCCTAAAACTTTGTGGCCTAAAAGGATCATCCATGTGAGACTATGAGCGTTGAGAATGAAAAGCAATTCCTCTTAGATTTCCCTATGTACACCCACATAAGAACTTGCCTAACTTTCTATCTCATCAAAATCATAGTAATTTAGAAACAATCATCTCTAATCTTTTTTAGCACAAAACTAAAACTTTAAGGAAAACCAAGTAGTTCCTTACTTTTCTTTTTTAAGGTTCGATAGACTAAAATTGGTCTAATTGGACATTAACACTCACCATCATCATAATCATAATAATAAATCAAATTATTCAAACTAAGCCTCGAAGTTCTCTACATATTTTAAAATAAACATGGATCGTAAAATTTACCAAAATAGTTTTAGTATCATTTTGAGTAAGAAAAATATATATGCATTTTTTTTCCAAACCAATTAGATTATATAAAAAAGAAGCTCCAGCTGAACCGTCTACCCATGAGAGGTACAAAAAGAGGGGCAATAGATTAGTTTTCCCAATTACAAAAATTCCAGCGTCTCTAAATTGTATCCACCTATTCATGTTTTTGTTTTTGACTTCTGCAAGGTTACTAGTATAAATTCTTTTGAAGCTATTACAACAAAATTTGCATTTGCAACACATAATTTATATAAAAACATGGTAATTAGAAAAATCTATAGCTCTTGATCCCTATCGTGTTGTTGATGACCAGTTGGTACTAGGTTGCGGACGCGTGAGTTGGACCATGTTCTTGTTCACCAAAGGTTCTTCTCAATCTGGAACTTGATATGTCTTTGGAGATCCCATTGATGAATACACCTGATGCTTGGTTCTCCTCACTCTAGGTGCCAACTCCCTATTTAGCTTACAAACATCCTCCTAAATCTCCCTCATCTATCCACCTTGATGTCATCCTCTCCCCCAAAGATAACAAACACCCACTTCCAGCATGGCATTCATGGATTTCACAAGTCCAATTGGGGACTTGAAACCTCATATCTCTATACAACCTCCTTGATCTTTGTCTTTGTCTGCCTTTCCATGCCTTACTTCCATCTTTTTATACTACTTAATAGAAATCACATCGTCTCCTATAATTCTGCAATTCATTGCTCTTACTAAAGGGGGGTAATCAGAGAACGAAAGCTGGAGCCGACCATTTGGACCCCATCTCTATGAATTTTGACGCCATAGACCCAGACTCCTGTGACCATCATACTTCTGCTGAAAAACCAAACAATTGTCTCCCTCAAACGCTCATGCTTTGCATTCACTCTTCAGCCTTATTCAATGAAAATGAAATGCTCACCACCTTCCATCAATGCTATCTTAGTTTTTTTCCCACACGCTTTAAAGAGCGAATGAAAGGACTTGTACTTCAATCGTGGAGGTACAATGAATAACCGCTTACACAAGCCATCATGGAAAAGGACGAGCCTACTCTACCATGTTGTGTCATCATGATTAAACCACTTCACACTTGTCATTTTGGCTTGCATGTGAAGAATCTCAGAGATTTGAGAAGCCTTACGGGAGATGGATCAGATGGGTGCAGCCCCCCCCCCCCCCAACCCCCCGCCTTCCCCAATTTTGTATATTCCTTGGCTTACTGAACATGTAAGGTTAGCCTGATTATCTGCCTCCCTGTTGTCCTTTTTATTTACATGGTAGGCTTGCAAAAAATCATAATCTTGCTCCTTGTAAGGACTCTTGATATTAGCCTACTTAAGTAGGGGTCTTTAGGGTGGGTTTTGTGAATCAAACAATGGATTAGTATTTATGACTACCCGATGATAATGAGCTTCTTGCATCCTTTTTTCATAGTTATCTCAAATATGTTCCATAGAGCTAGTGCTTCCGCTTGGTTGTTTGGATCTATGCCTAGTCCCACGCATACTTCAATTCTTGTGGTTCTTCAAGAGCTTAGAGCACCCCCTGATGCCTGCCACCCCTGTATAAGAAAAATATTATTGGACCTATATTCTCTCAATTCAAAAAATTAAATACATTGTATTTGTAAATTTATAAAAAAAAAAATCTTAAATGCAAAAGAGTAGTTTAAACATCCTCTTGAAATTGTTAAAATTATAGATACTTAATATTAAAATTACAATAAATAAATTATAATCAAAATCTTTAACATTTAAATTATTTTCTTTGCAAATGACTTATGTACGACAAGCAAGTACCGTAGATTTTAATTAAATACATTTGTCATGCTTTAAAAAATTTCATCATTCATATTTTTTAATTTACATGTTGCCTTTCAATTTCTTTCACTAGCATTTTCTTCGAACCATAAAGTTATGTGTTCACTTTACGTTATTTCCATGGCTATTACTTTCCGAAGTTTTACAGTTGTTTGTTTGCTCCTTTTTATAGTAATGAGTTGAAAAGATTATTTTTAGTTTTTTTTTATCGATAAACAAAATATATATAATTTATAATGTGTTTGAATAATTTTATCATAAATATTTTTTAGAAAATTCAAAATATTATTTATTTTCTTTTTGTTTAGATAAACTATATAATTTTTTATTGTAAATTCATAAAAATATTAATTTTTCATTTAAAAAACTCAAAAAATGGTGACCTCCCTTATGCACTTCTTTTTTCAAGAGTTCTATATACATTTAAGAGTAATTATTTTTTTCTGCAGAATTATGTATGCTATATAAGTGCATATGATTAGATGTTATTTAGTATATATATTTTATTATAATTTATATAAATAGTTGTTGTTGTTGTTGCTAAGTAAAATTAGTGTTAATCAAACTTTTGCAGGTTAGGTCTTGACAAGTCTATGCAGCGAAGGACATATGCATAATTAGTTGTTTTCTTTCCTCAACATAAGTAGCACTGCTTGACACATTAGTCATTTGTTTTATTATTGGATTTGGCCATGTACTTGATTGGAATATATTGTTCAACCTATGTACAAATCATATGTTCATTCATTTCATTTTAATGCAAAAACAAATCAAGATTATGACATTTTGAATGAACATAACATTATAGGTTTGAAGTTGTTTGAGAGTATCCAAAGCTTTACAGGTTTGAAGTTGTTCGAGGGTATCCAAAGCTTTACAGGTTTGAAGTTGATCCCAAGGTCTCCAAGATACACTGTGAGATGTGAGATGGAATTGCATGAAGAGTAAAGCCGTGACGAAGTGAAGAGTGATGCCAAGAGGGGTCGAAGCACAGAGGGGGTGGCCTTGGCAGTGAAGAAGGCAGTGAGCGTGAAGGGTCTTATCGTATTTACTGTACTAATTAAATGCTTATGTGTTGCCTCTTTGTCAGAGGTCAAAGCTATGCATCGATCTAAGAACCCTTAGCATTAATACTACCATCAATCCTATAGAAGCATAAAATTTACGCAATACTTATATTTTTTCTAAAGTAAGATTAAAAAAATTTCTAGTAAAACCAGAAGCGTCCAATAAGACATCAATTTTTTTATCCAAGAAAAAAATGAAATAAAGCAAATAAAAAATAATTGTTATTCGAGTCCTATGTAAAACTATAAGAAACATGAAAAATTTTAAAAGTCAACTACAAACTAATTAAAATTTAACACAAACTCATTACAATAAAGGCCTTCAGTAAAGACTAATAAAAACAATAACAAGTATTTTACAACTAGTCATCGTATTAAAGTGCACATTCTAAATTTTTATGAATTAATTATTTACATTTTATTTTTAAATTAATATCAAGCATTTTACTTTAAATAAAATAAAATGGTAATAGTTATTTGAATATATGATGAAAAGAAACATTCATAAATCCTTTTTACACAAAATCCACCTCTTTGACTTATCTCCATTTGTTTTAAGGTTTTACTGCAATCTTCGATCTTTTCATGGTCCATCTCCTTTCTATCTTTCTATGATTTCTCTCACATAAAGATTGGTTTTGGCAATTAAAAACATTTTAGTTAAAACCATTCCTCTTATCTCTTATCTCAGAAATGAGGTTTGAAAACCTTAATTTGATACCTAAAACCTACGATGAATCATGTTTCAATGAACACGGTTCATTAGGTCTATATGGGGATGTACTTATAAGTGAAATTAGTTTAACGACTTTATAAACTTAATCTACGATGAATTGTGGTTCAATGAACATGATCCATTAGGTCTATATGGAGACGTATTTATTAGTGAATTATTTTAACATCCTTATAAACTTATTTGGCCAAGAAGATGTTTGTTGGTTTTAAAAGATGAGCTTTTTGTGGTGTATAGCTGACAACATCTACATATATTCATATATAATTAAATTTTAAAAAAAGTTATTTTTATTAAATGTCAATTCAAATGTTTCCAAATATGCATTATATATAACTTGGATGCAGATGCCTACGTGCTTTAAAGGGGGAGCGGGAGCAGCATTTGGAACACACAATTGTCCTTCGATGCCACTCCCTAGACTAATCATCATTACGTTATTAATGACATAGGCCCTCCTCTCCCTCGATCTGCACGGTCATTCCAGGTTTTGGATGTGAGGTGGCATTCCCCCTGCCAATCTGTACTGTTCACTCCTATACAGTTTGATGGAGAGTCGAGCGAGTTTAAATTCACTTCACGGTCCGTGCAATTTTAATATGGGCAGCCTGTTCAACACTCTTCACCTCGTATTTTCTTCCCTATGCAATTCTGTGAAACCTGCCAGTTCTGCAGAGATCCTAGCAATTGTTAGGTGTGCTAGCTTCCATCCTCTTGCTACTTCTTTCTCAGTCGTTTTCTAGCGCTTGCACCACACTGTGTTTCTGGTTCACCTAGAAATGTCCTGCAGACTGCGAGCTACGCCACAGCAAGGGCGCGACGGCTATGGAAACTTCGACGAGTGAGCTAGATTTCTCTCTGCTTTGGGAAATATTGAAGGCTACGACGTTGAAATCCTGAATCTGCTCCTTCGTCTCATGGATGATTGGGAGGATGAGCTCTTGGGCCCCCCCTTCGCGGCGAATCGGAAGGTCCTATGCAGACATAACTTTTGGGCGGTGAAGAACCTCCTGACCAGGATTATGTTGGCATGAGTTCTCAATTAAGAATCAAATCAGAGAGATTATAGGTTAAGAATCAAATAAGAGAGATTATAGGAATAGCCATAACTGTCACCCATGATTCTAGCCCTAAGATCTGTATAGCCAAGAATAACATATCAAATCTCTCTCTATATGTACACAATATCCCTGTAAATTGATATACGGTGAATACAATGAAAGTAAAGTTTTACAGATTATCCTTCATCTTACTGGTATTCAGAACGATCCTCTTCCCCCCTCCTCGATTCCTCCTGTGAATTCCATGGACATTGAGCAATTGCCTCCTCCCCCTCCGAGGACAGTGGCAGGCACTCATCAGTGCAAAGTAGCCATCAATATTGCTTCGAAATACAGGAAAACAGAACCACTCTCGATTAAGAAGAATCTCTCCAGCACCAATGATTCAAGCAACAAGGAGGACACTAGTATCAACTCCAAGAGCCCTAGAAAGGATGGCGACCATACTTTTGTCAACCCTCTAGCTACCCCAACTGAAAGTCGACCAAAACCGTAGATCAACTTTGGTTTTGGTGTTCCCATTGAGGAGGAGGAGCCTTCCAAGCACTAAGTCCATGTTCATAGGGTTTTGTTTACTTTTCTTATGGTTGGTTTGGGTCTAGTCCTCATAGTTATTTGCAGCAGCAAGACTTAGTTGTTTTGATTCCATACTATTTATTTTGCTATCACTATGATATGTTTTCCCTTCTATAGGGAGGATCAGTTTGATTGTAAAACCCTGAATTCCTGAGAGGGGCAGGCTTCAAACTATATATACTCTACTACATTCAGTTCAAAGAACTTCCATCATGTTCTATATTTTTTCCTGTACTATCATTTTGAATCAATAGATTAGACTCTGAACTTATAAAAAAAATGTATTATATATAATAAATAAATAAATATATAGACAATTTTGTGTTGAGTGATAGGGTCGTTTTCTTGCTTTTCCATGTTGTAGTGGATGGAGTATGGGGCAAGAATCGTACAATTTTTTTACTCTACCATTTGTTGGCATTGAATATACACTCAACAACAATGTATATAATGATGTTGGTGCAGGGATGTCGACCATTGGATATGATCCAATAGTCAATCCAACTGTTGAGATCCATGCAATTGCATTAAATGCGCTGCTACAAAGTGTATATTGAATGCCCATTTTTCTTTGCTCATTCATAATTGTTTCTTTTCCACACATTTGCTTTTCGAATATTGTTTTCATTTGCTCTTTAATTTTTTCAATACATTTTGTGCTTGCATGGGCTTTATAGGGTTTCTACTTTGTTAAGTTACTCCTTTTCAAATTCTATAATCATTTCTTCGTGTATCTTCATTATCGTTTTCCCATACTCTATAAAATGTTTTTTCCTTTTTTAACATAACTATTTCCCTATGATATGCAAATATGCGTGGTCATGGAATTAGATGAGGGTATTTAAATAAATAAATAAATTATGTAGAAATTTATAAAATATGATAGACAAAGTTATAAAAAAAAATTATTTATTTTCTATCATTAAGTGAATGCACTTCTAACTTTAACTTTGAAATTTGTAGGTAAATTCAATTTTGCAAAGTTTTTAACTTTAACTTTGAAATTTGTAATTCAATTTTGTAAAGTTTTTTTTATATGGTAACTTATATGATATAAGCCTATTTTCAAGATTTTTTTTTTTTAAATATTTATCTATAAGATGATGATGTTGTTATTTTAGTCTTAAGGGAGGCTAGAGGTAGTTGGTTACAAGTTACTCTTGCAAATGGTGGTTGGTGTGACTATCCTCCATGCATATATGTCATCAATTTTGTTAGGGATTTTGCTAGTTTCGTACTTGCATGTGTGAGGCTCAAATCTCAAGGGTTAGGCATAATAGTTCATAATCACGTTTTTATTAGGGATGTGATTCACAAATGTGAGGAAGCATCCCTTTGGTTTCTTTCAAGGTTTTCCTTATATGTCTGTGTAAACACACACACTTGTAAATGTCAATGGGGTCTAGTTTGGGCACTTTAGCAAAGCACTTGTGTCCTTCCTACCTAGTTTCAATTCCTACGAGTGACATTTTTTAGCTCTTAATAAGTATAGTGTTGCACAATCTTGAATCTTGTTTAAACTTTACACTCCTCAAAATGAAGGAATATTTTACAAAATCTCTCTCTGGCTCTCTCTCTGTCTCTCTTACACACACAAACACAAATACGATGATCACAACAATCTTAAGAGCATTATAAGAGAAAATGTTTTTCATCCTCCACTTTTTTATTATAAAAAATATTACATTTTCTCCCTTTCCAATGTGATTAAGGTGTTGTCGGAAGTCAAATTTTATTATGAAGTTCATGAAAGCTTCAATTTTTAACCATGTTAATTTCCTTTTTTAAACTAATATATAGATACTTTTGATATCCCAACTTTAAGTGAATAAATTCTTTATACTACATTTTCTTTATTCCTTATTTTTTAATGAATTTAGTTGTATCACTAATCCTTTTAAATTTAAACACACTACTACTACTACTTTTAGTCATACAAATATTTAAAAGAATGCAATTGTTTATAAAGAAACCATATCTTCATACAAACTTATTTTAAGTTTACATAAGTTTTATTATAATTCAAAAAATTGCTCGAAAGTTTGTTATACATGATTATACGTTACACAATCATAACCTCATTACATTACATAATCTTTTTTTGTTTATTTTTTCTCTCTTTTGCCAATAATAAGAGGACCCTCTTTTCGAGTGCTCATATTATCTCTATATGAGTTCCCAACTAGAAAAGGTAGTGTAAGTTCTTAGGTAGTGTAAATTCTTATTCATTCATCCATTGGATAGATTAGGCTTTTATTTTACCATAAGTTTCGAAAGATAAAATATGATCGGAACAACTTTCATATAAATTCGACCATTGGAATCGTGACCTTTTGACCGAATATAGATGGGCTTGTAATTTTCTTACAACCTTATAAAATATATTTTGTCCCTTCCACTTTTTTTTTCCAAATTTGGCTCAAAGATAAAGGGAACCTTTGTGTGCAGTACTTTAAGATGGAGTAAGTTAAAGTTTATGATGATTTTTACTGAAATTTGGTGAAGAGAAAAATTATTGAAATTATAATTTAAGTTGTTAGAATTTTAAATTTGAGTATATAAATAGATTTATTGATCTTAATTATCTTTAAGATATTTCAATAATGCAATTCCAACAACAAAAAACCACACATTTAACAATTTCAACCAAAATTTTACCTTAAAAAAACTTAGTACAAATAATCTAAACTCAAACATCTAAACACACATCAAGTTTTTTAAGGCTCCTTCAAATAGTCCCTATGTAGAGGGCATATAGTTGATGCATCAAAGAGGGAAGCAATATTTAACATGTTGGAGAGCATTTAGTACAGCTGCAGCAGGTTTGATGATCGTTGGATCTTGAGCTGCTCAAAATCCAAGGGTCATCAAACCTACTGCAGCCGCATCAAATACTCTATAGCACACTAAATATTACATAACCGGCTCGCCATACAATCTACACTTTTGATACATATTTATGATTTGTTTCTTTACAGATTCCCAATCTCAACAATACAGTTTTTAAAATGACAGCAAAAGGTGCCTAACCTTATCTCCATAAAATATCTCATCCCAAATAGTAATTTATATAAAAGAATATTGTTTGGAGTTATTCGTTTTTATCATTTCAGCCGCTCATTGATAGACAAGGTATCCAACTCCAAGAAGAGGATAACACACCTATTCTGTGTCGGAGATACTCTGTCCGTCACTTAAACATCAACTGAGTGTACAGCGGATGATGGTGATTGCACACTGTCATTTCACATGTTACATCAGTGAAGTGTGTGCGCATACAAGATCTCACACTTTATTAAGTGTGTACTTTTCTCTTTATTAACTATTTTCACTAAATATCTCACATAAAATTACTATTTTCATTAAATAATCGTACGGAATGTTAGTATCATGGCTGATACCATATCGGGTAAACAAATATTATGTTATGTTAGTGAGTGACCACATCCCACTAACAATGTTATATGATACCATATCGTGTGGACAAATATTATCGTAGCTGATACTGTATCTTTGAATCAAAATATATATAATAATTGAATATTAATTAAATTTATATTTCAAAAATAATTAAGCTGAAAGGTGTATTTATTGGAGATTTATGCTAGATTACGGCTTATGTATTTTTATCCACTGACTAAGATGAGTCGGAGATTGATAAATTCCAAATAAACTATAAAATATATATATATATATATATATATATATATATATAATTAGTGGCTAATGAATATAACTTGTAGGGATTCATGAATCAAAAGTTCATAGACAACTCATAAGCAATTTATCTAGAAGAATATGTGAAATAAAATAAAATAAAAAATCCAAAGTGTCTTCCATTCCATCTATCCACCTGATCCACCCAGAAACTATGTGGGTGTGCTAGTAATAATGTTAATTTGGTGGATATATGTGCTTCATGACATGGAGAGATATCAATTTTAAAAAGTTTTCCATCAAATACAAATATAAATGAACGTGATCTTTGCTAAATTATATATATATATATATTAATTATTGATTATGATTTAAATATATATAAAAACCCGAATGGACCCTATGGGAGGAGGCATACCCTCTCCCATCTACAAGGAAGCGCTAAAGTCATGCACAAATGATGGAGTTGGTAATCAAGGGGTACCAGCAAAAGCAACAAGAACTTAGAGATTAGATCTCGGATGATGGGGTCGTGAGGAGCAAAAAAACGAGAACCAAGTGCCACTAGAACAGTTGGCAGAAAATCAAACCACTCGGGATGCGGCGGATCTACGTCCCCAGAGATCTTACATGTCGAAATCAAGCATTGTCCATGCTATGAAATCACATCAAACAGGATCCACGGAAATATCCAATATATGAAAGACCACACAATGATTGAGAAATTTCTAGGGTTCCAATGAAAAGCACCCTTACTAGATGGCTTTACGCTAAATGGAAACCCATAGGGCATGTAGAACTAAAGCTGGGCTCAAAAGGATTTTTTACAGCGATATTTTCCAACCTTGAAGATAAGAATAGGGTTTGTGAAAAAGTTCCTACTTTAACTTAGCAAACATGTTCCTTAAGTACTAATAGAGCAATTCTCTCCAAAGAGGGATTTCTCCATGGTCTCTATATGGATCCAATTATACTGTCTTCCACAAGAATTTTTTGGAGGAAGAAGCCTTTGAGGGAATTGAAAATACTTTATGTTCCTTTGTCAAAATCGAGGATGCAACAATACAAGGTAAGTATACCTCCTATGCCCAAATCTCTATGAACATGAACATCTTAGGATCTCTTTCAAACTTGATCTATTTGAGTTATCATGACATTGAATGGATCTAGATGGTAGACTACGAACATGTTCTCTTTTGTTGTAGATTGTACCATGAACATCATCATCTATTTTAGGACTTCCACCTGAACATGCAGATTCCAAAGGAGCAATGGATCCATAAGGGTTTATGGTTGTCCATTGTAGGAAACATAAACGAGGGGGTACTAGGGCCTCGCAACCATCCCCAACCTATGATCCTCAATATGTGAACAATTTTTTTGTGTTGGTCAATTTAAGGAATAGTGACAAACAAACTATTAGCACAACGAACCAAGACCATAACCGATTGCAAGTGGAAGAGAACAAAAGTAGGTGATTGGACGAATCCCAAACCACCAGCCTTGGGCAGGCCATGAAGGGAACCCAAGTGATCGAGATGGAGACAATCAACTCTAAAGAAAGGGATTACATGGACCTTGGTGATTGGGATCATTGCAGACGTCCTCGAAGAATGCCAACAACAAACAATTCAAACTCTTTTTTAGAAACAACACAATATGCTAAAGGAGGTATTTGTGAAAGGTCGAGGTCACCCAAACTCATCTAAATGAGTCCCTAATGCAAGGCAACCACCCTTGAGGTTTTAAATGACTCCTTTAAAGGATCTTAAAAAATTTCACAAAAAAGAGAGGACGGGAGAGGAAGACGAAAAACCAAGTCCTAAGAGAACTTGGGTAGCAACAAATTGACTTTGGGTTGTATGTAGGGTAGATTCAAGGTACTTATTTCCCTTACCTACTTGTTACTCATGAAAACGTTATAATTGAATATTTGAGGTCTCAATAGACATAGTAAGCAAAGGATGTTGCAAAATAAGATTATAAGCCAAGTATCATTAATGCTACAAGAAGCAAAATGTAGCAGTGAGACAATGAAAAGCATAGTAAGATTTGTTTGGGCCTAAGACCAAGTAATAGAATTGGATTCGTGTGGAGCATTAGGAAAGATTACAATTCTTTTGTACCCTTGAATCATCTCCATGAAAGACTTCTTTGCTACTTCTCGATCTATCTCATCCACCTTCCTCCTCAATGGTATAACCAAAAAGGAGTGATCTCCAATGTCTACGATGCGACTCAAGTTGAAGACAACGTATGTTTTCTCTAGTGCCTAATGGAGGTCAAAGACCTCGTCAACCCTAGGCAATGGATCCTGGGAGGGGTCTTCAAATTAATCACAACCCTTTCAAAAAATAAAGGGGTGATTCAGAGACTGGAGACGCGAGGATAATATGCCTCGCGTGCAAAGGGAGGTGACAAAGGTGAAACAAATGTACCACTAGGTTTTCATGAAGGAGACGAATAGGATCTTGGACAAGGAAAAAAGAAACATTGAAGCAGGGAAGGAATTGCAGGAAGCTCTACAAGAGTAGCAACAATGGTCATCCTAGGAGGATGGCGTGAAATAAGATATGCCAAAACAGTTCTTTTGTACAAGCAGATGAAAGCTCTAGTAAGCCATGTGTTGATAGAGTCTCACTATGGTTTCCTAGAAACAAGCAAGCAACCTTAAGCATTTGCATAGTGTAACCGTGATCAATCTTGAAAATTAATGGGATCTTAATCTAGATTGTTAACGCCTAAGCTTGAGCTCATATCAAGGATCAATGTTTTGGCTAAACTTACCACGGGGAAAGTCTTCAAGTTAATGAAGTCAAGGCCCTTGCCAAGCAATTACAATCGAAAACCAAAGTCCCTTATCTTATCTATCTTATCTAATTAGTTGCCAACATAAACACTTATCTCTTTTGGTTGCCTACCGGGCAGGCAGGTTAGGCAAGTTGTTTTTATGATGCAACTTGAAAAAGACTCCCATATAGTTTTATCTATCTAAGTAATAATACAATGTACATAATTTACCAAAAAAAATAGTATTTTGAAATGCGTAAAGCTAATATAGAGACGAACTAATAAATTCTTTTCAAATCACAATTAAAATTTTTATTCCTCTAAATAAAGCATTTTGATAATGAAACTTTTTCCTTAAATATTTTGAATTTATACTATATTTAACATAATCAATTGTCGATTCTTATTCTAAGCGCCAGCGGGGCTACTTTCATGCTCATGAATTAATAATTTTTAACTAGCTTTCATTGCTTTTGTTTGAAAATCAAATACCACACTTCAGAATGCAATAAAACAAAAACACGTATGCTTTGTTTTTAACTATTTATTACACTTTCATTTTGTTTTTTAAATCCGTGTATGAAATATATATATATATATATATATATATATATATATATGAGGATCATATGATTTTTGTTACGATGATGATCTTGCTTTTACATGATGCATTTCATGGAACATGGGTGCAGTCTCCTTCGGCACTTGTAGACTTTCCACCTCATACTGCACCTGACCATACTCTCTCTCTGTATACACCATCTCCGCAGCTCATTAAGAACAGGCTCTTCCATCTTTGGCTTTGTTGGTGGATTTTCCATCTCTACCACACCCCCGATCCCCACCGACACTCACTTCTCCCTCCCTTAGTCCTACCTCATCACCCTCATTCTCTGACCCCACCCTTAAAAAATCATTATCCATCTTTACAGCTACAACCCCTTCATCCCCTTCTACTCTTCACCTCAACTCCATCCGCTTCGCCAATGTGGCTGTTCAGAAAAAATCAAAAGGAAAAAGGGACAATTTGAAGGTGGACCTATCCTCAACTTCTCCTCCCTATATCCCACTATCTGTACGCATTAAAGATGCAGCCCGTGGCATCCCAAATCAGGGACTTAGAGCGTCGTCTCCCCACCAGGATGCTCCGTGATGAAGCTCTTATCCTTCAATATCCGGGGTCTTGGAGGTAAGACCAAAAACCATAACCTCTGTTCTCTCTTTAAGACTCTCGGTCCGGATATGATCCTCCTTCAGGAAACTATGTGTAGTTCATCTCCTGCTTTACTAGCCTTCTCTAAAATCCTCCCTTCTTGGGAGTTCTATGCGATCAGTGCGACAGGACTTTCAGGTGGCCTCCTCACTGCCTGGAATCCACAAAAGGTTAAGTGTAGGGCCTATCAGAGCTGTGCTGGCCTTTTGGTTCAGGCTTCTGTCCGATGGATGCCCGTTCCTATCTCCATCCTCAATGTTTATGGTCCTTATAGAGACCATGAACTTTTTTGGGAAAAAGGCTCATCGAGGTGGCTTACTTAGCATTCTGAATCTTGTCTTAGCTGGGGACCTCAATCTTACTCTTTACTCCTCTGAGACTTGGGGAAATAAGGCTTCCCCTGATCCCCTCTCTCTTCACTTCTTATCCCTCTTCGACTTGGTGGGACTTGTGGACTTGGCACCTCAGCATGCTGGGCCAACTTGGCGTAACGACCGTGTGGGTGAAGATGGTATAAGTAAGAGACTTGACCGATTTTTAGTATCTGAATCCTTGATTCTTTCTTTTGGAGTTCACAGGGTGTGGACTCAGTGTGCAGACATTTCAGACCACTTTCCTATTTGCTTTGAATGGGACAAGAAGCGGGGCTCCTCTAACTATCCATTTAAATTTAATCGTTCGTGGCTTATCGATCCAGCTTTCAATGATTGGTTCTTGAAGCGGTGGTCATTACATGTCCATAGCGACAACACCCTTGGCATTGAGACTATCATCCATAAGTCGCGTATTCTTAAAGATGAAGCCAAGGTATGGATAAAGGACAAGCTGGCTTGTATGGATTCTGTTTCTAATCTCCTTGACCATGCTATTGGTTCGCTCCTCTCGGGCCTGTCAAATGGAATCCTATCCACAGAGGAAATGGCTCATCTGACCCAGCTCAGATCTGTAAAGCAGAAGATCTTGGACCATTATTTGCTTACCTGACAATTAAAAAGTAAGTCGAAATGGGTCCTTCAAGGTGATTCAAATACCAAATATTTTCATACACTGGCATCTGGCAGGCGGAATCAAAATACGATATGGTCACTAGCCAATGCAGATGGAAATTGTTATGAAGATGAGGCTGCTCTTAAGGATCTGGGTAAGGCTCATTTTGCTAGTATTTATAAGGATGATGGTGGAACATGTTTGGTACAACAACTCAAGGTTGTCTTGCTTTATCCTAGGATGATTCCAATCGAGCTCGTATTGAACCTTACCTGCCCTGTAACTCTTGGGGAGATTGAATTTGCCCTGAAATCTTTTAAAAAAGACTGGAGCCCTAGCCCTGATGGATGGCCTGTGGAGTTTTATCTACACTTTTTTTAACTATTGAGTCATGAGTTATTGTCTGCTGTGGACTCGACTAGGATTTCTAGATTTATTCCACCATCCCTGAACTCGACCTTCCTTGCTCTCATTCCCAAATTGGATAAGCCTAGGATCTTTTTAGATTACAGGCCCATCTCATTATGTAATCTACTATATAAGCTGATAGCAAAGGTCATTGCGGTCAGGATCAAGCCCTTTTTGGATTCGGGTATCTCTCAAGAACAATTTGGCTTCCTTAAAAACCGACATATCACTAAGCCTATAGGAATTGTTCAAGAGATTCTCCACTCTGTAAAAACTAAAAATATCTGTGCCTTCATACTCAAATTGGATCTTATCAAGGCATTTGATCGTGTGAATTGGACCTTTATCCAACTCATCTTGATTCAAATCGGGGTTCCTCTTCTTACTGTCAACTGGATAATGGGCTGTCTCACCTCTACAAATTTTGTTGTCCTGATTAATGGGACCCCCTCGAAGTTTTTCTCGGCTTCTCGTGGCATATGACAATGCTGCCCTTTGTTGGCTCTTCTCTTCATCCTTGTCATTCAAGGCCTTAGCCTCCTAATCACGGATGCCCAGAACAATGGTCTTATTCGTGGCATTCAAATCTCATCTTCCCTTGCCCTTACCCACCTCCTTTTTGTAGATGATGTGATCCTTATGGGAACTGGCACACATCTGGAATGGGTTGCATTTGATGTTATCCTGGAGACCTTCTGGAATGAGTATCAGTCTTGATAAATCTTGCTTCCTTTATAATAATATCGATGATGTCAATCTCTTGGATATAACCAGGGTTCTACCTTATCAGATGGAGCCGATTCTCACTGGGTTTAAGTACCTTGGATACTATCTTAAGCCACTTGGTTACAGGGTCTGCGATTGGACTTGGCTGGTTTAGAAATTTGAAAAGAGAATCTGTAACTGGTCCCACAAGCTTCTATCCCTTGGTGGCAGGTTGATTCTTGTACAATCTGTGCTTTCCAGCATACCGGTGTATTGGCTAGGATTAGCTCCTATCCCAGTCTCTATCCTGCACAAGCTTAGGAGCATCATGTTTGCCTTCTTATGGGGATCATCTGTAAATAATCGAAGATATCATCTGGTCAGTTGGCAAAGTCTTTCATGGCCAAAGGAATATGAAGGACGGGGGATAAAAAATCTTCATTGGTTTAGCATATCCATGTGCCTTAAAAATCTATGGATGGCTCTGTTCAAGGATGGTTTATGGCATCGTGTCCTTATCACAAAATACTTGAAAAACCTCTCGGTGGTTGCTTGGCTCAGAGACAAGAGGTTCTGCACTCGAAGGGTATCCATTATCTAGAGAGGTTTTTTACAGACTCTTCCTTGGCTGGGCAATGGTAAAGACATTCTTATTGGAGTGGACCCGATTATTGGTGCTCCTTCCTCATTCATCCTTCCAGAAGAGCTGAGAACATACTTGGAGGACCTGGATATCAACACTCTCTCACAGGCTCACAACATATTACCTGACTCTCAACACTACTAGTATATGGCCGATGAATTGGGCTTAGAAGGGGCTTGGAAAGAAGCCTGGAATGCTTATACAGAGGGTCTGGTACATGGTGGCATTCATCTCACTTCACAAGCTGACTCCCTTATATGGGACTTCAACAAAAAAGATGGCAATATTTCTGCAAAACATGCATATGAATGCATTGTTAGATCATATTCTCCTCCAGTTGGCATTCGCTCTGACTCTTTATTTTGGAACAGTGCTCTCCCACGTCAAATCGGCTGCTTTAAATGGTTGGTTTTCAGGAACAAAATCGTCACTTGGGATAACCTCCAGAAAAGGGGACGATCTGGTCCAGGTATTTGTTCACTGTGCGATTCTGATGAGGAGACCGTAACACATATTTTTCTCAAAATGCATAATCTAGAAAATAGTACATGGCCACATCTGCGATCAGTTCCAGCTTCCTTGTCCTCCTCTCGTGGATTCTCCCTCCTCATTTGTAAGGAATTGGGTTGGCTTTTATCCAAGGAATCTGTCCCTTTGTACTATTCCATTCCATATGATGTGGATCATATGGAAAGCTCGGAATCTAGCCATTTTCGAAGGAAAGAAGAGGAATGTTCTCAGCATTGTCCAACAAATTACATATTCCGTACAGACTTATTCTGCTCAGCCTGTCAAAGTTAAAAAAATCAAGAAGATAGGGAATCCTCCCTGTTTGTACTTCCCTTGTGGATTTTTCGATGGTGCCTCTAACAGCAAGGCTGCTGGTGTTGGATACTGCTTATATTTATTACTGCTTTCATTGGTGCAGGGAAACACAAAAGTTTATTACTAGCTTTTCAGATCTGGCATTCATCCACATCTACCGAGAACACAATCAGATTGCTGACCGTCTCTCTAAAATTGCTCTCACATTTTCTACAGGTTATGGCTGTTTCTCTGAATTTATGGAGGACCAATTGGTCTCACATGATTCCTTTCAGCTCTTTTGAGCATGGATAGGGGAGCTTACTCCTCTTATTGATTTGTTGACTTGCTGCTCATTGAGCGGCCTCTTTTAGATCGCTGATCTAATCCCTTTGGTTCTCGGCAGATAGAGCTGATGAGACAGACTCCCTTCATGATGAGACAATACTACTGATGGGATCCTTTACACTTCAGTGTTGCCTTTCCCCCTGGCAGCGTCTTGAGGAGATTTATTGTCTTATGAGTTGTATACATTTGAATTGTAACCCACTTATGCCCTTTAATTCTTAATAAGAATAACAAGGACAAGCTTTTTTCTTCTTGAAAAAAAAAAAAGATACATATTTCAACTTCACCTTTTCTAATTATAAATAATATATTGTTTTGTAAAATGATATTGGTCCTCTCTTTAGGTTATTTCACAAATTTCAATTAAAAAAAAAATTATTCACAGCAGCATTATTAGATACACCCCAATACTCCATCACAACATTATTAAATACATCCCATCGCTTCTTATCAACGTTCAAATTTTTTTAATGTTGATGCATTGAACGTAGCAGTACGGAAAACCGGGCTTTCTACATTGCCTTCCGATTTCTGCTCTATTTTTTAGAGGTTTGACCCTCTACGATGCTTAGTTTGTAACTGTTGGTTTTTTATTTTCTTTCATATCTCCCTACTCTTTAAGTGGAACAAATTCTCCCTATAAAAGATTCTTTACTCTTTCAGGCCTGGGGGACCAATTCTTCCCAATCGTGATGGGAGAGGACGGTATAACCCTTCTCTCCACAACATATATCTCTTTGGTGCCAAAGAGTAAAACGAATATTTCGTTTTCATGAATATCACGATCTGAAATCTGAATTAGAATTATCAGATTTGAAGCTGAAGTTGTTGGTCACATAATGATAAGACTGTCAGTGTCACTCTCTCATAGTTACGATAACGTTAACTCTAAAGTTAGAGGTAGCGGGAATTATAATGCCAATAATGCCAATTAGGATTTGTAATCTACATATGTCACATCAATTATAATGTCCATATCATTTGTGAGTGTCTCCATAAGTGTAGCCGGTATAAACTTTTTTTATACTTTTGACAGCTTCTTCTTCTTCATTCAAAGGGAATAAAACGCATTTAAGCATCTCATATTGTCTCTTTCCATCCATCCATCCACTTCATTGTTATGACAATCGAAAATAAAGAAAGAATGGGCAACTTTGATCTAGTGTACTGTGTGATTGCACTTCGCCGTGCGGCCCTCCATTGATCCCCAAAATTGATATTTGATAGCTCCACAGATTGTCTTAGGGTCACTAAACTAAACGCGCAGCGTTGCTCATACAAAGCCGTAATTTTGTTTTCTTCTGATTACTGTTTTGTAAAACTTCGGATTTATAAATTATACGCTTTCAACTAAATAAATTCGGTTTATATTTATATATTTTTTAACTAAATAAAATGGATTTAGAACAACATACTTTTTTATCTAATGTATTTAGATTATTTAAGTGGTATTTATTTATACTTTTAACTACATACCTTAATTTCTTACATTTTTATTGTCAAACTTTGGTATAATCTTTATGGCAATGACATAATGTTTATTAGTGACAGTGACCGTTTTAAATTAGTAACTAGTGACAATGGCAATGACATAAGATGTCTTAATTTTGTATAGGGATTAGTGTTTTAATTTTCTAAAAAAATAGAAAAATAGAAAATTTTTATAATAAATAAATATAATATTTTATAATATTTATTTTATATCATATTTTATTTATATTTATAATAAATATTTAATTTAAAACTATATTATGAATAAAACAATTTAATATATTATAATAATAATTACTAAAAAATAATCAATTTAAAAGTAAATATTATTATTCCTTTCAAATATAAAAGAATAAAAAATTCCATTTAGAATATTATAAAACATTAAGCCCTACTTCGATTGCGCCTAAGGATAAACCGCAACCAAAACCCCCTGTTATTTTGGGGTTTTGGCTCCTTATTCCAATCAAATTTGTGTTTGAAAATTTGTGTTTCTGTAATTTTGTAATTTTAATTATTACAATTATTTAACTAGACCCAATAAACTATTTTAAAACTATCTAAATTGTCAAAATCATAATTTTAATAACCAAAACTGTATTTTCAGCCATTATTGTGTGACCGGATTCCGAGGGATCAGTTACGTTTTAGTCGTCAGTTATACTTCTCCCTTGGATTGTGGTTGAAGCAAACAGAGAGAGAAAAAAGATTCAACGCAAGTTGGTGGTTGAATTCCATTTTTATAATAAAATTATTCGATTTCATCGTAAAATTAACCTACTCATGGGATAGCCTGAGGGTAGATAAAACGTCCCATTTAAACCCTTTGTCCAACTAAATAAACGACGTTTCGAATTTGCTTTCGCATTTGGGAAACAAATATTTTATAAATATCTATTTATGGATATTTATTTAAATAAAATGAATATTTATTTATTAATGGATTTTTGTTAATTTTGTAGAGACAAATAACTGTTGAATAAAGACTAAGTAATTACTGAATCTTTATAAGTATCTATTAATGAATAAACGTCGAATTTGCTTTCGCATTTTGAAAGGGAAACAAATATTTCATAAATATCTATTTAAATAAAATGAATATTTATTTTATTTATTAATGGATCTTTGTTAATTTTGTAGAGATAAATACTGTTGGAATATATATATTAAACACTAAACTCATTACCATAATTAATGAATCTTTATAAATATCCATTAAAGAATAACTATTTGAATATTCATTTAAATAAAATAAATATTTATTTATTAATAGATTTTTGATATTTTTGTATAGATAAATAACTGTTTGAACAAATACTAAATACTGAACTAATTGCCATAATTACGAAATCTTTATAAATATCTATTTAAATAAAATGATTCTCCAGTATACAAAAGATTATACTAAGCACTAATCTTGTTAATTAAGTCATGTTTTTAATAATCAAGTCATGTTTATAAATATCTAATTACCATGATTACGGAATCTTTATAAATATCTACTTACATAAAATGATTCTCCAGTATACACAAGATTATACTCGAGCACTAATTTTGTTGATTAAGTCATATTTATAAATATCCCATTTAAATGAAATGCATCTCCAGTACCTAATCTCGTTGAACCAATCAAGGAAGAAATAATATCTAAACCATGAACGCCTCTCCTTTTCACAGTATCAAAAGTAAATATTCTATCATGACACAAGACCCAGTTGAACATTTTGATCTCGGGCCAGGAATCACTTTTCCAAATTTGAGTTCTTTTGGAAATTCACAGCGAGCATAGTTATATAATTTATCGGTGTAATTATCTATAATTGGAGATAAATGAGAAACACAGTTATTATTCGCATATGGCGGTGAGACAATAGTTCAAAATAATAACATCATTACATAACGTCAAATTGAAGTAACCGATCTGGAGACGGATTTTCGATAGCCATTTCTCATCTGAAGACTTGACAGGAAGCCCAATGCCCTCTCGAAGTGAGTGATTGCTAACTACCCACAGATTTGTAAAATTACATAACGGCTGAGATCAATTACGCCATGACGAATTTGCAACAGAAGACCATTATAGAGACTCGGGCCTTCTGGCCCTTGAGAGCTTCTGTGCTTCTCTTGCCTTTTTAGATCTGTATATATTTAAATACAAACCTCTCGTCCGGATGCTCAAAAGAACATCCAATCCGAAGCCCAAAATACAAACTCCGGCCATTACCAAGAAGACCAATCTGTAGCAATGGGCACCAACACAGTTGTTGCCGTTCTCCAACTCCGCCGCATAAATGCTACTTAAAAGATTAATAGGCGACCTTGCATTGATTATATGGCCCTTGGCCGCCTCAATATCGTACAAAATTCCAGCCAATAGGCCAGAGAAGAGGAAAGAGCCAATGGGCAAGTTGAGGATGAGAAAATTATAAATCATACCGTAATACTTCAATCCGAAAAGCTCTGATGCAGTGGGAACGGAAATGGAAAGACGAACACCGTAACAGACCCCGACAACAATCGAGCCAATGTACAGCGATCCTGGCATACCTATGGCCATAACTATGTATCCTAAAATCATAAGTAGCTGCGACGCTGCCATCCATACAGGTCGCGGAACGCCCGCCTTCCTGAAATACAGAAAAAAAAAACACAAACCCTTAGAAGAAAACATTAAATAGAATATTTTCAAAATAGAAGAATAATATATATTGCAGAAACCTTATGAAATGCTCTGAGATGGATCCTGCTCCAATCCTTCCAAAGAATCCCCAAATACTGATGAGAGAAACAAACATCGACACGTCAATGAAGCCCATGGCAAGACCTATCTGTCCCATGTTATTGATGACGGCCATGCCCGTCCCCACACCACAAAGAAACGCAAAAAATAACAACCAGAAGTCAAACTTCTGTATCGCCTGAAATATTGTGTGATCCTCGCCTATGCGAGGCTTAGGATTGCAAACAATCTGGTTCTCAATGCTTTCGTTTTGAGAAGGCCGTGATTCTGTAGCAACTCTTTCAGCTTTATCCTGCACGGCTGTTTCAGAATCTTCTCCTGCACGCTTTGCTTCCTCCGCATTGTTTGTTATTAACGGCTCTCTGACTTCTTCTTTTTCGATATCTAGGAATTGCTTATTGTCGGATTTCCATTTCCAGGAAAATGGAATCAATTGCTCGCCTCTAGAATGCTTTTCGTGTATGAAAAGCTTCAGAGGAACGACCAGAGGCGCTGCCAGAAGAACGAGCAAGAAACCCGCAAAAGTGCGGGAGAGCATGATTCCGTGCTTTCCAGTGATGTCGAAGGCGAGCAAATAAATAGCCACGATTATTGCTATGACATTGAAGGTCGAGAAGCTACGAGCTTCCTCCTTTTCTTCTTTTTCGTCGGCAGAACAAGGAACAGGATGAAGAAAAACCATGGAAGTTACACACACGATGCCCGGAATAACGGTGAGCATGAGCACGAAAGAAGAAGGGTTGCTAGCGAACAGAGCACTGCAAAGGTCAGTGAAAATGGCGGTGCTAAGCCCGATGTAACCCTTGAGAATTCCAACCACGGGACCTCTGTTCCTCCGGAAGTTTCTCATGCACGTGACCAGCACGGCCGTGTTCATCCAGGTGGTACTGTTGCCTCCCATGCATAGAAATATGCACATCTGTCCACATGAAATTTACAGCCAACAATTTCCTTGACATTCAGAAGAAAATCAAGAAGATAACCTAGACTGAAAATAAAATCAAGAAATCTCACCAGAAAATAAAATAAAGAAATCTCACCTGCCAATAGGGAGGCGGTCGAATCTTCTGGCTTAGTACAAGCCATTGCACGCCGTAGCCTAGGAATCCTTCGAGAGAACCGATGAGCAGAATGAGCCAGGCGGGCAAATAATCAGAAGCAAACGGTCGAATCTTCTGGCTTAGTACAAGCCATTGCACGCCGTAGCCTAGGAATCCTTCGAGAGAACCGATGAGCAGAATGAGCCAGGCGGGCAAATAATCAGAAGCAAACCCTGCTACCAAGCCGAAGGCTTTCCCGACATCTTTTGCAACGCTGAGGTTATTCAACTGAACCTGGTTCACATCAAGAATCGACTTAAGCGCCACAGAATAATTAGAGAAGGTGTAGTTGTTGCCAGCAATGGCCTGCACCCAGATGGCCGTCACGAACCCAATCCACTTAATCGCACTACCAGATCTGCGAGGAGGAGGATGAGCCACACCCATTGTGTAAACCAAAGACGTCTGCTGATCGAATCTCGTGCACAACCACCAGTTCAACTTGACTTTACTCCCCCCGCAAACAAAAACAATATACACGCGTTTAGAGTAAAAGGCGCGTATTTAAAGTGAGAGAAGGAAGGTTTGGTTGGACTGTTTGTTGCTCGTGACGTGGCAAACAACCAGACGTACGTCCGTCGTGGTGCAGCAAAGGGGTGGATGGAATTTGAAGTGTGCAGATGGCAAGTAGACAATAAAATATACTTACAACCCACAATACCGTCCCGTTCCGTGCAAGGCGATTCGAACCCTGTACCTCTGCATCTCTCGATCAGAGGTAGTGCCGTGCTAGGTTGTGGTTCCAGGGAAACGGGATCAAGATTTTTCGTAAGGAACTTGTACCTTTCAATGAGCCTGTGCATGGAAATTAGAATGGAGCCACAGGATTTAATATTCCATTTCGATTTTGATTGGTGATACCATTTGTGTCGATACTTTAAACTCTTTTTCTTTTTGGTAGCTGGAGGGAATTGAACTTGATACTTATATTATGATACTATGTAAGGTTTATTGTTACACTAAAATCTGCAGATATTGATGAATATTTAAAACCCAGTACAAGACCTCATCACCAAAAAATTCCTAAAGATGCGGCTGTTATACCTATTACTATTACCATGCATCCCTTTACAGTTGGTTCAAAATAGCTGTAAACAAATTATTTTAAGAAGAGAAAATCCAAAATTCAACCCGTTGAGGTTTGGTGTGACCCACAAATTATGATCTACTTAAATATCTATCATAATTTCTTAAACCAAAAACAACTCCAACAAATTAAAAAAATTATAAATCCGTTCCAATTTTTTTCCAATCATCTTCCATATTCTACATATATCCGTTATTCCGTCCGTTTCTTAACAGAATCACGATAGATTTACGTTATTCCGTCCGTTTCTTAACGGAAAAACGATACATTTTCATCACAGTTTCTTGAAAAGCTTTGCATTTTTCAATATTTCATATTATAAATAAAACTGTTTTTTAGATTTATGTCACCACATTACTTGAATTTAAGTGTAATTTATTTGATTCCTTTTTCAAACAACAAGTGGGAACAAATAAATTCAAAACAATTATTCTAAAATAATTATTTAATTTTCACAAGAATATTTATATATTTTTCACACAAACAAGTGGTAATTATTATATTATTATTTCTTTAACGAACGATAACTGCAGTGTGTATTTCTTAAAAATTTATGGCGCAAAATAGACTTTTTTTAATGTATTATATGAAATTATATTTTATTTTATGGTTGTCTTTTTATTCCCGTATGGATATACTGATTGATTGATCAGTCAGTGGGTATTTCCTAAAAATTATGGCGCAAAAGAGACCTTTTTAACGTATTATATGAAATTATATTTTATTATGGTTTTGCCTTTTTATTCCCGTATGGATATCCCAATTGATTGATGGCTCTAAATTTCCTTTTCTTGTCATAAATTTTTACAAAATTTAGTATGATTTTTTATAATGGTTTTGTCTTTTTATTCCCTTATTATATACTAGTTGATTGATTAGTCAAACCATATTGATGGCTTTAAATTTGCTTTTTCTTGTCACAAATTATTAGTATTAATCATATTATTTTGGAAATTAATTTATTTTTATGAATTTTTAAAAACAATATTTTGATTTTTCTATTGGCTTTAAATTTGCTTTTTCTTGTCGCAAATTTTTAGTATTAATCATATTATTTTGGAAATTAATTTTTTTTTATGAATTTTTAAAAAACAATATTTTGATTTTTCTATTGGTTTAAAACATTAATGGAACATAAATCTTTGTATGAATTGTTCTATTTACAAAATTTAAAAATAATAAAATTTATTTTTAAATTAAAATTCTATAAAATTGCCACGTCTCTTTGGCTAGTACAATGTCTAGTACAACTCTACATGAAGGTTTTGTCACTTTGAAAAGAGTATTCCTTGCCTCAATGAAAGAGTGTTATGAGTTTAGGGCCCCTTATGTTGTGCCTTAACTCATAACCCTTTGACATAAAAACTTCGACGAATTTTAGTGTAAAAAACTAGATATTTGTTTCTCAAATAGTAGTTTTAAAGGGTTGAACATTCATTGTAATAGTTAGGATGGAGAATGAATAAAAATATAGCTTTTTTTCCACTCTCATGTGTTTGCATGGTTTTTAGACCTTGTGAATTGAATCAAAGCTTATTGGCTACATCATTTGGTATCAGAGCAAAAAGATGGCTAGGAGACGAAGAGGAAGACCAGGTCTTGCTCATATGCATAAAGATATGCAAAACCTCCAAAGCCAAGTAACCGATCTTACAAACATGCTGGCTAATCAAAGGATAATACGAAGAGAAGCGTCTAATGAGGAGATAGACCAAGGAGGTGTAGATCAGCACACAGAACATGAAGAAGAAGAAGTAGAGTGCATACCTTTTGAAGAAAGGATGTGTCGGGCTCTAGAAGGGAGAAATGATGGGATCAAAATGGAAGTTTCAAACTATACAGGGAGTCTTAAACCAGAGGAGTTAATAGATTGGTTGAAATCGATTGAAAGGTTTTTTGAATCGAAGCCTATGACAGAAGAAAAAAAGATGAAAATTACATGCACAAAGTTGAAGGGTCACGCCATGATATGGTGGGATCATGAGCAAAAAGATAGAACAAAAAAAAGAAAAGCCAAAATATAGACCTGGGCTAAGATGGAAAAAAAGTAGCGAGATAAATTTTTGCCGCTGGACTATGCACAAACCCTTTTTCGTAAATTTCAGAACTTGAAGCAAAACTTGTCTACCATGGAGGAATTCACACATGAGTTTTATCAGTTGTCCATTCGTGTGGATCACCAGGAAACTGATGAGCAACTGGCTGCAAGGTATATGAATTGTTTGAAATTTTCTATTCAAGATGAATTGAGCATGCATAGGGTTCGCAACGTGGAAGAGGCATACCAGCTAACCTTAAAGGTTGAGGAAAAACAAGACCGACATTTTGCTCAAAGGTATAGAGGAGTAATGAGGGGCATATTGTCATCCTCATGGGGTAGTTTTAATTATGGAAGAGGTGAATCATCCCAAGGAGGTGAAAAACTAGAATATACTGGACAAGGTAACCTGAAGCAACCTGAAGAGGATTTGAGAGGGGTAGAGGCTATGGTGGTGGAAGAGGAAGGCCTTATTGGTGTTTTAGGTGTGGTGTAGAGGGTCATTAAGCATTTGAATGCTAGAATTACAACATGCAAGAGCCAAAGCAAGGACGACAACCCAGCTTGAACTTGGACCAAGCTGAGAATGAAGAAGAAGGAGTTGAATCTGAAGTCCCACTTGATATGGGGGGAAATCCATGATACAAAGGTCAATGGTGATTCCCAAGAAAGAGAAAAGACAGAGTAGCGACAATGAAGATTCGTGGCTTTAGACAAATATTTTTCAAACTAGGTGCACTTTTGGGGGAAAGGTATGTCAAGTCATTGTTGATAGTGGCAGTTGTGAGAATATGGTTTCCAAAGAGATGGTAGATAAGTTGAAATTACATTGTGATACACATCTCCATCCTTACTGAATTGCATGGTTCGAAAAAGGGAATGAAGTCACCATTAATAAAAGATGTTTGATTAGGTTTTCTATCGATAAGACTTATAAAGATGAAGTAGGGTGTGATGTCATTTTGATGGATGCATGTCATATGTTATTGAGGAGGCCTTGGCAATTTGACAAGAAAGTCATACACAATGGAGGAAAGATTACCTACACCTTTGTGAAAGAGGGAACAAAAGTCCTCTTATTGCCCCTTAAAGTTGAAGGAAAAAATGAGAATATGTTCTCTGAAAAAAAGATTGTTAAAGAAATGAAGGCAATAGGATTCTACTATGCATTAATAGTGCAAAAAGGAGACGAGGGAGACATACCAATACCTACTGAAGTGGCCAAGTTACTAGAAGAATATGTTGATGTTATCCCTAATGAACTTCCTCATGGACTTTCGCCAAAGAGGGATATTCAACATCACATTGATATGATCCCGAGATCATCCTTACCTAATCAAGTAGCCTATAAAATGAGTCCTACACAACATGCAGAGCTCAATCGACAAGTAACAGAGCTTATAAAGAAAGGTATGCTAAGAGAAAGCGTGAGTCCGTGTGTTGTACTAGCATTGTTGACTCCAAAAAAAGATAATACATGGAGGATGTGCACAGATAACAGAGCAATCAATAAAATTACTATCAAATATCGGTTTCCTATGCCACGCTTGGACGACATTATGGATGTACTATCCGGAGCTAAATATTTCAGTAAAATTGATTTGCAAAGTGGATACCACTAGATCTGGATTCACGAAGGAGATGAATGGAAAACTTCCTTCAAGAATAGGGATGGGCTATATGAATGGATGATGATGCCATTTGTGTTGTCTAATGCACCTAGTACGTTCATGCGGTTGATGAATACTGTGCTTCAACCTTGCATTGGTAAGCTTGTTGTCATTTATTTTGTTGACATTCTAGTTTTTAGTAAAAACAAAGAAGATCGCGTGCAACATTTAAAGATTATATTGGATATGTTGAGAAAAAATCATCTTTATGCAAACCTGAAGAAATGTACGTTCCTACAAGAAAGATTGGTTTTTTTGGGTTTTGTCATCTCAGCAGAGGGAGTGAAGATGGCTTCAGAGAAGGTCGGACCAATTTTGGAGTGGCCTAGTCCTAAGAGCATAACAAAGGTAAGATTTTTTCATGGGATAGCCACCTTTCATAGAAAATTTATTCGAAATTTTAGCAGTATTGTAGCACCCATAATAGATTGCACCAAAGGCACGACATTCAAGTGGACCAATGAAGCTGAAGAAATCTTTAAGTTTGTAAAGAAAAAAATAACTGAGGCACCTATATTAGCCTTATCATATTTTGATAAAGTGTTTGAGGTGGACTATGATGCATCACATGTAGGCATTGGAGCTATACTTAGCCAAGCAGGTAAACCAATTGTATTTTTTAGTGAAAAAATGAATTATGTAAGAAAGAACTACACCACATATGATGTAGAATTTTATGCAATTGTGAGAGCATTGTTACATTGGAGGCATTATTTAGTGCCAAAAGAGTTTGTGTTATTTACTAATCACATTGCTTTAAAATGTGTAAACACCCAAAATAATTTGAATAGTAGACATGCAAAATGGGTTTCTTTTTTACAAGGATACACCTTTGTTATGAAGTACAAATCAGGAAAGAAAAATCAGGTTCCAGATGCTTTGAGTCGACGCATTATTCTTCTAACCACGATCAAGTAAATGGGTTTGTTGTATTGATGGATCTCTATGTGATAGATAACGATTTTCGGGAGATTGTGGAACATTTTAAGAATCCGGTTGCTGGGAACATAAAGCTTATTTAGAGTGAATATTTTATGCAAGATGACCACGTCTTCAAAGGAAAACAACTATGGAATCCAATTGGTTCTATGAGAGAAAATATTATTAGAGAACTTCATAGTAGCGGATTGGTAGGACATTTTGGGAAGGATAAGCTGCTAGCCTTAATCGAAGATACGCATTATTGGTCGAAGATGAGAAAAGATATAACCAAGTATGTGGCATGATGTAGGATTTTTCAAATGGCTTAAGGACACTCACAAAATACCGTGTTGTACATGCCATTACCAATTCCCACAGATCCATGGATAGATCTTAGCATGGACTTTGTGTTGGGGCTCCCACACACACAATGAGGAAAAGACTATTTTTGTAGTTGTTGACAGTTACTCTAAAATGGTTCATTTCATTTCTTGTAAGAAAACTAATGACGCATCAAAGGTGGCATAATTGTTTTTTTCTTCAGAAATTGTTAGATTGCATGGTGTTCCAAAAACTATTACCTCTGATAGAGATACTCGGTTTTGGGTCATATTTTTAGGACTTTATGGAAGAAAATAGGGAGTAAATTACAGTTCAGTAGTACCTATCGCCCCCAAGCAGATGGGAAAACTTAGGTATCAAATCAGAGTTTGGGAAACCTATTATGGAGCATTGTTGGAGAGAATCCCAGGCAGTGGGATTTGGATTTACCTCAAGCAGAATTTGCCTACAATAGTTCAGTAAATAAATCTATAGGTAAATCTCCATTTCAGTTTGTTTATGGTAGAAATCCTATGGGTGTACTATATTTGGTGCAGCTACCGCTTAGCCATAGAATCAATGATGATGGGGAAGCATTTGCAGAACACATTCAACAGTTGCAACAACAAGTAAGACATAAGCTGCAAGCTACTAATGTGCAGAACAAAATTATAAAAGATGCTCACCGACGACACCAGATATTCAATGAAGGTGATTTGGTGATGATTTATTTACGGAAAGAGCAGTTTCCTAAAGGAACCTACCACAAATTGAAGTATAAGAAAATCAGTCCTTGTAAGATTGGAAGGAAAATTAATGGCAATGCTTACAAGGTTGATTTACTAGTTGATATTGATATTTCCCATGTATTTAATTTTTCTGACTTATATATCTTCCATGGCGACAGTGTACGTAATGACAGTGAGGAAGGGGTGGATTGGAAACAGGCTATTCCGAGAAAGAAAAAGGAAAATATTGTGCATATCTTAAATAAGGAGACCCTTCATACTCAGCAAGGTCAATACAACCGATATCTAGTCCACTGGGAAGGCTTAGCACTAACAGAGAGTACATGGATTACAGAGTGGGACTTGTTGAATCTAGATCTAGTTAAGTGGAAACAATGTGAAGACAACAACTTGTGGGAGTTGTGTTTTTTTCAACCAAAGGAGAATGATGTAGTGATTTCTAAAGGTTGAAAAAAAAGAATAAATGCAAGGATTTCCAAGGGACATAACTTTTAACTCGGTTATCCGTTTGGGCTCAAATTTGAAAGGAAGTTGCGTTTCGAAGTGTGCAATGCAGTTTCTGACACTTTTTTGAGGCCAAATTCCTTAGTATAAGGCCTCAAATTGAGGTTTTAGTGTTTTGTGGTATTTTTTTTAATTTGTAATTAACAGTTATCTCTCACTTTATAAACCTAATTAGAAAAGCAAATTGACAACCAATGTCGCTCTAGTTAGCTTATAGTTGGTGTTCAGTTTCATAGCCATGCGAGAATTTTTTTTAATTAGCAATTTTCGAAAATATCATATAGTAGTTATAAAGGGTTAGACCTTGATTGTAATAGTTAGGATGGAGAATGAATAAAAAGATAGTTATTTTTTCCACTCTCGTGTGTTTGCATGGTTTTTAGATCTTGTGAAATGAATCAAAGCTTATTGGCTACATCACTACACAATTGGATCTCACAACCTGTCAAATTTGTCTGGGTATTATACCTTAAATTTTATCCTAGATTACTTTTCTCGTAATTGAATCGTTTGGTGCTATGGCTATGGCGACACACGATGTCTTGCTTTGCATTTAGACAACTACGGTCGCACAACAAATGGAATAAAGTATGATTTTTGTCTCCACGGAGGATAGTTGGAGTCATTTTATGAATTTTAAAATAAAACGAAGACATGGCCTGCTTTGGCCACTTAAATTTCCTTGTGCAGAGAAATTTATGGAATTTTTTTGAGTTTTTCTATCTTCCATGCTGGGACTGGGGAAACCCATATCCACTTTGAAAACAATGTCGTGAATATCGTTAAATGCCAAACGAACCATCATCACATCTTGAATGTTCACAATTGAAGCACTTTGACATGCATTTTCCAATACATCCAATTCATTCATTGTATCAATCAACCTATTTTTGAAGGATGAGGAGGGGAAGACCGAACATGTTGTTTTTCTTATTGATACTCATTCTTCACCCTTTGCAGTGAGGATTTCATTGCCCATAAGCTCTCCATCTCTATTTTCCACTGCTTGTTACATATCATCAATGAATATGTGGATCTATACTTCCATTGAAGGATACCAAGTGGAAATATTAAAAATTGGAGGACCTGTCCTCATCCCGCACATCCACAAACTCTTTAATCTAGCAACCAAGCAAGGGTTTCCTACACCTTGGACTCAAAGCCTCATTATTTCTATTTTCAAAAGTGGTGATAAAAATGACCCCTCTAATTATCAGACTATTATGATTAGCCCTCTCTTAGCTAAGTTATGTGGTATTATCTTAGAAAAAAAAGATCAATGAATGGCTAGAAATGGAAGGTAAGTGGGCTAAAGGCCAAGCAAGTTTTAGAAAAATATTATTCAACCATGGACCATCTCGTTACACTTAAGATCATTGCAGAGGAATGTCGTAATAACAAGTCTGAACTATTTTTTTTCTTTGTGGATTTTAGTAAAGCTTTTGATGCAGTTCCTAGAAATAACCTGTGGAATAGGCTAGAGGAGCTTATGATTCCTTTTGAGTTGAGAGATGTCGCGATAAGGTTATACAAAAAGGTCATTGACAGGTTTAAGAATAATGAGGGATGGAGAACATATAGAAAATGTAATATTGGAGTTAAGCAAGGTTTCCCCCTCTCCCCTACCCTTTTTGGCATTTACATTGATAAGAGTGTTTAGAAGAAGTAGGTTGCGTCAATACAATCTTAGTTGGGATAGTTATCATCCTCCTACTTTATGCCGATGATATTGTTCTTATGGCAATGTGTCCGTCTGATCTCGATAAGCAATTAAGAACTCTTAAATATTTTTGCTCTAACATGGGTATGACTGTTAATACCGACAAGACCAAAATCATGATTATAAAATCTAAGAGATACCTATGCAAATTGTATTTATGATAATAGAAATCTAAAGGAAGTGACTTCTTATAAGTATCTCGGAATTTATACTCATCACAAGCTCAATTGAAACTGTAGCATTGAGAAAATGATTAATGGAGGGTGGAAAGCTTATTTTGGTCTTGAAAATAACTGTAAATCAACCAATCTGGTCATGTGGGATAAAAAGAAGTTCCTCTTTGAGACTCTTGTCATCCATGTTATCTTGTATGATTGTGAAGTATAGAGGTGCATCATTTATAGAGAATCTTGGAGGAAGATTGAGCAAATACATAAGCAGTTTATAACTTATAACCTCAAAATTAAAATCAATGCGCCTTATCCTATTCTCCTTATACAAGTGGGTCTTTCCCCCATTGAGAGCATGGCTATGACTAGGTACCTGATGTACAAGCATAAGATAAATAACATGGGAAACGAGAGACTTCCTAAAATTGCTTTAAACTCAAGTCAAAACCAACTACGCCTCAAGCGGTGTTGGTGTAAAGATACCATGGCTTGGTTAAACCACTGAGGCATGATGAAAACGACATTTTATAGAACATTGATAATGTCAAAAATATTATTACTTCTAAGTTTAAAGAGAAATTCTGGTGTGAAGAAAATTTAGCAGTTACGAGAAAATTAAGATACTATAAGGAGGTCATTAATCCTAACTTGGAAGATCGGAAGTATCTCATGGTAGTAACTAGCTCATGGAAGAAAATTAATATAGTCAAGATTAGAACAAACTCTCATGAACTCCATAGCGAAACAAGGCATTTGGCCTATTCCTAGAACTCCATGGGAAAAAAGGGTTTGTCATCTGTGCGAGTCTATGAGCGTTGATGATGAAAATCACTTTTTTTCTAATTCCTTGCTTACACCCACATTATATATGAGTTTCATAATATTTGTTACTATACAAACTTTTATAACCTCTTAACTTGCCAAAACTACAGTGAGCTTGAAAAGTTTCTTGAACACAGGAACACGATTTTAAAGTAAACCAAGTATTATCCATCTCAAAGTCCAATAAAATAAAGTTAATCTCTCTGGACGTTAATCATCATCATCAAAAAATATAATAAAAAAATTAAAAAAACAATAATTAAAAAAAACTATATTAAAAATAAATATTTTATCAAATATTATTTAAAAACAATATAAATAGAAAAACAAACTATAAACTCTTTTAATAAAAAAAGAAAATGTAACTAATCAACCCCATGATAATTAATATCCATTAATAAAAAAATATGACCATTTTTAATTTTTGTCTCTTTAACACCAAAGGGGGCGTGAAGTGGGGGTTCAATGTCAAGCATTGATCTCGTCTCTTTTTCATTGTAGGTGGCCCTTGGGCAGAGAGGGAGCGGCGGAAGCAGCGAAGACCATTATTGTCCTTAGCCAAATTACGCCCTCTTTTATTTGGATGGTTTAAACTTATATATATATATATATATATATAATAATAATAATAATAATAATGTTTGTTTTAAGATCGTAAATGTTTTGTGTTTGGTGTTTTTTAATTATGTTTAAAGATCATTTTTATCATTTTATATATAGTTGTTATCTTTTCAAATAAATTTTAATGGTTTTTAAAATTTTTAGTTTTATTTTTTCAATTTTAAAAAAGATTATTATTATTATTTTTAATAATGGTTGGTTTATTATATATATATATATAATTTAAAGTTATTTAAACTAGCAATTGTCCAAGGAAGGTGCAATAATACGCCGTTAAGGTAGTTGTTAGTGGGCAAGCGAGGAAAAAAAGTGTAACATTGAAGTGAGCCAAAAAAAAATGGAGCACTTCAATGTATTGAAAAATCAGAAAATTAACAGTTTAACAGTACATTATACAGTGAAGATGCCATTGCATGGGAGAAACATATCCGATGAAGTAAAGAAGCCAATGTGTAGACATAATCTGGAATTACTTGCTGTCCATGTGGTTCCAAAGTTCATAATTGTGCTAGCATAGGTTGTCAAAGCAGCTTGGAAAGCAAACATTTGATGACGGTTTATATAGTTCTAACTTCTCACATTAACAAAAGTCGTGTTCAAGGAGTAGACATTTTGGCCAAAATGGTACAAATTTGAAGACATTTCCTACACTTCACAAATACAGAAAAGAACATCAAGAAGAGTAAAAGCAAAGATTTCAGTATATATAGACCTTTGATAGATGATTGAAACAATTGCAAACAAAGTATTTATCAATAATTACATCTCTAGCCAAAACCTGCAGATTCTGGAATCTTCTGCAATGGAGCCTGGAGGTACTGTTGAGTCTCTGGGAGATTTGGCAGTTAAATTTGGTGCCCATGAGGCAACAGATTCCATACCTGAATCCTTGTTGCATTTGTTTAAAACCTAAAAAATACAAGAGAAACCACACTATATCAAGCCATTTTTGTCATAAAAATATACTAGAAACAATTCTTACACTCAAACATACAAATTGAGGTTCTGGTTATCCATTAACTCTTTGCATTTATGTGGACAGATGTGTAGCCATGGATTGAATCTAGATGGTGCATCAGGTATATTAAACTGTACACTAACAGTCCCAACTCAGGTGAATCTAATATGCACCTTGCACTAGAAGGAAACCTTGCATTCATAGGTTCAAACTGAGGGTGCAGTGATCCATCAAATTTTCGTGTTTGTATGTTCCACTTCCTATATGTGTGACAGTGCATTGACTCTTGTGCATTGGATACATTGAATAGTGTCATTAGCAGTCTAAATTTAGGTGACTCTGATATGCACCTTTCACTGGAAGCAAACATTACATCCACGGATTCAAACTGAGGGTGGGGTCATCCATCAATTTTCCATGCTTGTATGTGCCTAAATGTGTAATATATGCGTATATACCTAGCAAACCGTCTAAATTGTGATATGCACCATACCCAATGGACATGTTCAAATTGTGATATGCACCATACCTAGCAATTGCCTCAAGAAGGTGCAATAATACGTCGATTGATTGTTGTTGGAGAGTGAAATAAGTGAAATAGAGAAATTAAAACCATTTAAATGTCATATATGTTGTTAAAAGTTACTTTTCGCATTATGTTGTTAAAAGAGAGTTTTTTTTAAAGTCTTGTGAAGCATTTTAATTCTAAATTAGAATGTATTTCCATCAAAATGTGTTCATTATTAAACACACTACGCATATACACCACAAATACAACATGGATAGTATGAGATGTTTGCACAAATATGTCATAAACAATGCTACATTGTTGTAAATTTATATTGGTAAGCAACACAA
>LPNX010033703.1:15406-141222 GCA_001517045.1 Pseudotsuga menziesii
CATTCTTAATGGAGTTTGAAGAAAAAGTATCAAAGCCACAACGATTGTTGGCGATGGAGGAAGCACTAAAGGCTACTCCATTACGCTGGTGGGAGACTCATAAAAAGACAATTACTAGATGGGCGCAGTGTCAACCATTAATGAAAGTTCTCTTTGGAGAAATAGAAGTGTATCACACCGGGAAGTATGATGGGTCGAATGACCCTAGAAGCCATTTGATGGAATGCCAAACATTGTGGGCATCACGACCGAAGGATGAATGGGTCCATGCCTTTTTTCACACCTTAGATGAAATGCCAATGTTATGGTATATATCAGCGAAGTTGCGTAGAGAAATAACCACTTGGGAGGAGATGATGGTTCTCTTTTCTCATACATTTAGTTTTACAAATGCTAATCTTGATGTCAACAATGCACTTCAGATCATCTGGGATGTGGTATTAAAAGTCATGCCGGTTGCATATCCCATGGACCCACATGCAGTCGATGATGGAATGTTATAATGTGTCTGGAAAACCTGAGGATGATGATGAGCTATGAAATATCAATATTCCGAAAACATAAGGGAGTAGGGATGTCTCAGCACCAGATATACCGACTGACCCCATGAATCAACCATTGAAGATAAAAAAAAGTTAGCATTGGGACGGAGGAGAACCTAAAGTTTGCAACTATTGGGGACTACTAGGACAAGGAGACCATGGCAAAGATCACAGATTTGCTACATGAGTTTCAAGATCTATTTCCAATGAAGTTATCAGAAATGAAGGGGATCCTGGGTGACCTAGGAGAGATGAATATCCCGTTAAATCCAGATGTTAAATAAGTAAGACAGAGGCCGTATCGCTTGAATCCACGATACAAATAAAGAGTCAAGGCTGAGCTTTACCAGATGCTAGATGCTATAATCATTGAGCCAATGGAAGAATCAGAATGGATCAGTCCTATGGTGGTCTAAGACAAGAAAAATGGTGGAGTTCGGATCTGTGTCGACTTGAGAAAACTGAATGATGCATGTATACATGACCCATTTCCAACACCATTCACAGATGAAGTACTAGAAGGAGTAGGAAGTTAAGAAATGTACTCTTTTAAAGATGGATTTTTTGGTTATCACCAAATAAGAATCGCAAAGGAAGATCGACATAAAACTACATTTGTCACTGAATGGGGTTGCTTCCAATACACAGTGATGCCTTTTGGGTTGAAGAATGCGCCTGCAGTATTCTACCAATTTTTTGTCGCTGCATTCAAATATTTCATTCAGAAATTCTTACAAGTTCATATGGATGATTGGATAGTGTATGGTCTAATAAAGGATCATTTGGAAAACCTTCGACTGACGTTGGAAACGTGTCGACATCATCAGATCGCGTTGAAATCCAAGAAGTGTATTTTCTGCGCACCATTTGGGATACTGTTGGGTCACAATGTGTGCAACCAAGGATTATTGGTTGATCCTGTGAAGATAGCGCTCATTTTGAGCTTGCCACTGCTAACAAATGTGAATATGCTTAGGGAGACACTGGGGGACACTAGGTATTATCACAAATTCATCAAAGGATATGATGTGATTACTGCCCCTATGGAGAAACTATTGAAGAAAGATGTTGGATTTTTATGGAGTCCAGAATGTCAAGGAAGCTTCGACACACTGAAGGTCGAGATGGCTTCAGTACCCATACTTGTGTTCCCAAACTGGAACAAAGAGATCCATGTTCATTTCAACGCATCATCTGTCACACTAGGAGTAGTGCTCGCGTAGCTAGGAGAAGGAGATATGGATCAGTCGATTGCTTTCGCTACTCAAAAGTTGTCATTTGCTAAGAAAAACTATACAACCATAGAGTGAGAACGTCTGGCGATGGTATATGTGCTGCAAAAATTCAGGCATTACCTTTTAGATGGCCACTTCAAGATGTTTACTAACCATTCTGCTTTGAAGTACTTGGTCAATAATCCTATGTTGGGGGGGAAGATATGTCGCTGGCTACTTCTCTTTCAGGAGTTTGATTTTGAAATAATTATGAAGCTAGGTCACTTGAATGCTGGCCCTGATCATTTGTCTAGAATTAAGATGGGAAAGGATCCCACCGATATTAAAGAAGGATTGCCCAATGCGCAGTTATTCAAAGTCGACATGGAAGATGACTACTATGATCACATAATACAATTTTTGGCGACGGGAATCGCATCAGAGGAATTTTCAACCAGTCAAAAGAAGCAATTGGTGGTTAAAGCTTATGATTACCAGTTGATTACTAGGCACCTAGATAAGCTGGGACCAGATGAAATTTTGTGGCGTTGTGTCCAACCCCACGAGCAAGGAGAAATTTTAGCGGAAGCACATGCGGGAGTCATTGGGGGACACTATGGCGGTCACACTACTTTAAGAAAGGTGCTTCGTGCAGGGTTCTGGTGGCCCTCTTTACACAATGATGTGACTGATTATGCGCAAACATGCGATATCTATCAACGCATCGAAAAACCATCACGACGGGATGAGATTCTTCTAGTAACCTAGGTAACCTTGCAAGATTTTGACAAATGGGATGTGGATTTTGTGGGTCCAATCAACCCACCTAGGAAAAGAACTGGTATGCAGTACATAATCATAGCAACAGATTACTTAACGAGGTGGGTGGAGGCTGCACCTATCATGGATTGCACCACTGCGATGGCAACAAGATTTCTATTTGATAACATCGTGAGGCAGTTTTGATGCCCAATGATATTGATGAGCGACTAGGGTAGCCATTTTATCAACCGCAGGGTAAGAGTGCTGAAAGAGGAGTTGCAGATACAACATAAGAAAAGTACACCATATCATCCATAGGAGAATGGGATTGTAGAAGCATTCAATAATATCTTGGAGCATGCACTTACAAAGGTATGTAATGCTAACCGAGATGACTAGAATTTGAAGATTCCAGTATTATTGTGGGCATATCGCACCACCTGCAAGAGATTGATAGGCCAAATGTAGTTCAAATTGGTATACAGGAAAGAGGCAATCATTCCTATGGAATACATTGTTCCCAATATGCGCATTTCTGCCGCGACAGTCATGGATGATTCAACAAAACTAGAGGAGCATGTGGCGCAGTTAATACAGCGTGAAGAATACCGCTTTATCATAGGGTTCCATTGACACATTGAGAAGGATCGATAGAAGGCTTGGCATGATTGCCACATAAAGAACAAATAGTTTTATGCAAGGAAATTTGGCGTTGCTCTATGACAACAAGTTCTTGAATCATCCAGAAAATTTATAGATGCATTGGTTAGGTCCATATATTTTTAATTCCATTACTTCTGGGGGAGTAGTTCAACTGCAGCAATTAGATGGAGCGGTGCTAACAAACTTGGTGAATGGTAGCCACTTGAAGCACTATAGGATAGGGCTGGAATCACATAGTGCTTAAAGCACTGTGCAATGAAAAAAAGAAGCAATAGATAGCCAAAGGAAGGGTGCACCAAGAGGAAGTGGATGTGCAAGTAGGGGAGTCAGTAGCGCAGTTAGGAAGATTTGTCGCGACAACTGTAGGGTTGCGACATAGTCAAATTAGCAATAAATGAAGCACAGTTAAAACAGTTAATCGATGATGCTTGTTGAAGCAACACATATTAATGGTGGATCCTACCATTGGGTTGATAGAATCGACATCGGATTCGGGTAGTTAATGCATGATTTGGTCATGATGACCACGGTTTATTTGGTAATGATTAAGGATGGATTGACTGGATGCTATAAAAAGGTGCTCAACACAGGTTGAATGCACCATTGTGCTAATTTGAAGTTGCAAAGAGTGTTGAAGTAGAATTGAGTTCCAGTTTCATTGAGTGGATTGTGAGAGCTGTAGAGTGAAGAATAGAGTGTGTCATGACTGCGGGGAATTGTTGCAGGATGCAGAGTAACCCCGACACAATAGAGATTTCCAATGAAAGGGACTCGTCGATCAAACCAGTTACGATTATTGAAGATGTTTCCAGCATGCAGGTTGGATCATCATATATTCTGATGAAGAAGCAGTGGGGATAGAATCCAAGTTCCCTAGTACTGAAAAAAAGGTAGACACGAACCTTAGTGAGAGCACAGGAAGATGCAGCTTCCTAGACAGGGCCATCTAGATCTGGGGTTGTAGAATCAACAGTTCACATCACGGTCTCTATTAAAGACATCCAGAGATACATTGCTCCAACCCGACCTGGTACAAAGCCCCAGTAGCTAACCAAGAACCAGAAGTATCAGCCGAAGATTCCACCGCTGCCAAAAGGGATGGTGTGCAACATCGATATTATTCCAGCACTGATGAAGATGAAGTATGAATACCATGACCTGTTGGAGTTACAAGATGTCACGAATGAGCCTTATAAGTCATTACCTTTAGTTGTAGGAGGGCCCATAGTGTGTATGCCACAGCCTTAGGCGCACGGGTTGGATAAAGCTGGGTTGTTAGGGCTTATCAACATGCCACATTTTGGGTGACTAAATGAAGCAAATTCCTGTGTCAAGAAACTCTTGGCTTGATTTCATGGAGGGACATTGTGGTTGGACACACTATTCGCAATCATGGTAGATTTTATTTTGGAGATCACGGGGTTTCCAAAGGATGGGACAAACCTATCGCAATATTTAAAGGGAGGGATAACGATAAGTGGCTAGCTGCATGATTGAAGATGAAGTATGACTTGTAGTGCAACAAAAGAACTTATCGCATTGATAGCATCAATGACCACATGATATGTATCGACGCTAGGATATTAGCGAGCAAGATTGTTCACAAGAACCACCCCATCCAGTGCAATTTAGGGGTGATTGCATGCACACAACAATGCATAGAAGGGGTACAAATGAACTGGTCCCTCTTTTTGTTGAACCAATTGACAGAGGATGAGGTAGCAGTTCAGGTCGGAGAGTGACCTTTCACATATAGCTAGCTATTGATCCTCACCGCATTAGTGGCTTGGATGGAGCCATAGGACTACCAAATGATGGATGTTGAAGCTGTGAAGGTGTGCAAAGGTGCACGGTATCAAAACTTGTGGCAGGTAGAGGAGCCCAATAGGTAAGAGGATTACGCGATCCACTTTTGGGTATACTGGGAAGCACTGTAGGCAATAGTTGTAAAAAATCCATGACTGACAAATGAGGCTGCAACCAAATATCGAAGGATCGCTCGGTTCTCCATAGGACCGCATACGATTCATAAATAAATAGTGGTTACTGATGTCTTATAAGGTGACGGATGAGGAATTAGAGGCGGCGATTGATGACTGGCCTGCAACATGGAGGGATTTGATTAGCACCAACGAAGTATCAGCAGGACCACCAAAAGATGCACCCGGCGATCCAGTGCAAAGAGTGGACCAGCAGAGTCACCATGACTCTGACGACGAATCATCGACAGATACTCCCACTGACCCAGAGGCACAACGCATCATTAAGGAATAAAGGATGAAGCAATGCATGGAGTGGGATGTAAGCAGTGGCACCAGATTAGCATTCAATTCATAGCTACAATGGATTATTAAGTCCATCACCGATGCATCTGATACCGCAGCAGAAGAGATGAGGAAGTCCACCCAAGAAGGATTCGTCAAGGTAAGATCCAAGTTAGATTCTGTTTATGATGTTGTTTGAAGAATATCACTAGAGAGTGTCGTTATGTAGTACACAACGCCAATTAGCACTAAGCCGTGGGTTAGGGATATTAAGATTCCCCCAACTACGATTAACACTAGACAAAAGGACGTGAATTCCTCATCGCAGCAGCTGTAGAGCATTGCGCTGGACATCAACAAGTTGAACACCCAGACCTTAGTCCACATGAAGTGAGTTTCCAACCAAGAGTTTGTTGATCGACATAAGGATATCAGTGACCAGTACTTGCGTTCACAAGAGGAAGAAGAGACACTACAGAAAGAAGCCAAGGACTTGCGCCGGGTGAAGGAAACATTGACAGTAGCCACAGCATAGGAAATCGAGGTGCTAAAGAAGGCACATGAATAGCTAAAGATGAAGACAACGAAAGAAATAATAGAGCTGAAGAAAGAAACTGACTGCCTTGTTGTTGAGAAGGCACAACATTTTTCTAGTCGGGGGTAGGTAGAAGAGGCCGTTATGGATGCCTACCAATACATCCATGAAATAACGATAGATTTGGATGCAGTCGCAAAGGAAAAGCAACTTGGAGAATTCATCACGCAACTCTAACTGGAAAATAGCCTATTGAATGCTATGGTTTACCTAGACACACCATCGGAGTAAGTTGCGGAAAGGATGAGTGCCATCGACGAGATCGCAGGACAGTTTGAAGAAATGGAGCAAGATGCCAACAATATTACTGAGGCGACAACACAATTTTGGGGTAGTGTCGTCAAGATGAACATTTAGAGAAAATTACAAAGTAGTTGCAGGAAGCCGAGAACCAGTTGGAAACACTGAAGGTGGCATTGAGGACAATGCCACCACTTGTTTCAATTACGTGTTCCGTAGAGCTAAAGGAGCTACAAAAACGAGTTGGAAAAGCACAGGAGCAGCAACTAAAACATAGTGACCAAATCGACGAGTTCCAAGAAATTGGAGCCCAAATGTCGAAAAAAGCAGTCGCTGCACTGCAGGATGTGAGGGACGGTAAGAAGGAAGTAAATGCAAATATGGTGGAGCACCTGTTAAAGCGAGATTTGCTTGGATGTCAGGACCTTGCTGAGAGAATCAAAATGTAGGTATCATAAATTTCTCAGCAATATGATGACTTCAAGATAAAAATTAACCAGTACACCATGTCCAACTGACGTGGCTCGAGGGCAAGCCACAAGATTGTGTTGGGGGCCTGTTGGAAAGGGGTTTTGGACAAGTCAGTTATGCAGCATTGTGGATGCTGTACAAGCTCAAAAGACACCATGCAAGTGAAAGATGGCACACAAGGTGGAAAATAGATTATTTTGAATATTTTTATGTCACTTTTTATACTTTTGACCATATTTTGTGGATATTGGTCATCAGTTGGTAGAATCAGTTAGGATTTAGTTAGAAGTGGACCATGAATGTAAAGGTGCAAGCCTATAAATAGAAGAAGAATTGTGAATGTAAAGGAGATAGTGCTTCATCATCTTAGAGAATCCTAGACTGAGAATTGAAATGCTATCTTTTTTGATCTGTGATTGATTGCGTAGAAGTAATATGAAAATACAAGGGTTGATCTGAATACTGTTATCTTTTTGTCTCTTATTGTCATTTATTGTTGTTTCTGCAATCCAATGGTGAGAATGTGCAACATGGATCTATGATGCAATGTTTACTGCTTATGAATGATGTTATTTTTCTAGATCTGTTTGTGCGATAGCATGGTTATTTATGTTATATGATGCAATTACTTCTGCTATGAATGAATGATGCAATTTGTTGAAGAGTGATGATGAATGGTTCTATGAATGTGTTGCAGCTGCAACCTTTTTTCCCAAATTTCTAAAAAAAATTGGACCCTCCTTTTGATTTTATCTAGCCTAGAATTGTTTGGTTTCCTGAGATCTGTCATTCCTCTGCTATAAACTTTGATCTTTTGAAGTCAGAAGTATGGTCAACTGTTTTTCCTTTGTTTCAGGATTTGAATGAGCTAGTATTGTCGTTTTTTTAGCCAATCCATAAAATACTATGGAGTTTTGTTTATTTTTCAAAGCTTAACGTTTTCTTTCCCGGTGATTTTATCACTGTCGGAAGTCATTTGATGAAGGAGTCGGGGCATTAGTCCTTTATACCACCGACGTTTCGTATGGCAAGCAGCGATCATCCTGATGGAAAGTCTCGTTTCTTGCTGATGCGTGTTTTATCTCCTTTTTTTTCATCATTTAAACTTTTATTTTTATTTTTGACTGTCGGCAATTTTGTTTATAGCTGTCGAAACATTTTTTGACTTTGATCGGAGGTTTTGTCCTTTGCATTGCCAACACTGCGGAGGCGTTCAAATTTAAAGTTCCGACCCGTAGCGTTTAGTCCTTTCGATCACCGATGGATTGGATTTTGTCACGAAACCATAGTTGTTTGTGAGTCTACCGTTGCGGCTATCGATCAGACTATATGTCCGACGCATTAGTGGTTAGTAGTTTCAATCGCTGATGCATAACTATTGGCGGTGTTTAGTGCTTAGGATCGCCGAAACTACAGAAGTGTTGAGGTTTGAATCGTCAAGGCATAGTGCTTATAGATTTCGATTGCCGAAGGTTTTATGATCCGCGGAGCTCATATTCTATCTGTTGCTCGCCGTTGTGGCTGCCTATCACACTATTCTCTTGATGTTTAGAGCTGCCAACCGTCGATAGGGGGTTTTTTTTCCCCGTCTTTTTCACCAAGGGATTATATACAATGAGGAGCACAGTGCAGAGTCTAGTGTAGCGGAAATGTGGTTCATGGGGATTTTGTTCTATCAGGGTTGTGATTTTGATTACAGACAGTGGACTTAGAGGGTTTTAAGACATAAATTTGCAGGATTATCTTTGCCTTTTCGTTTTTCTTTTCATGCATTAATACTGTGTATAGTTTATTTTTACAGAATGCATATGGAGAAGGTAAATAGCTTGATACAGTTTTTGTTATTTTGGTAAAAGCTTAATGGCCTAAGAACATGCTATGTTTATGACAGAGAGTTGGTTGAAGAATGAAGAAGCAGCAAGGAAGAAGCAGAGATAAAGAAAAGAGAAGAAGAAAGTGAGGGTCTAAGATTAACAGTATCTCAAAAAGACCAACAGATTACTGAGTAGATCGATAGCAGCAAAGGCCCGGGCTTGGAAAAATTTCATCAGCGACCAAGCTGGTCCCTCTTCATAAAGTGCTCTTAAATTTTAATTTAAAATGTAACAGATTGTATAAATTATGAGCACATACTACAAGACAAAATTTTGGAACTAAAAGGTTGAGGAAGCCCAAAGGTCATCAAGGGGCAGCCCAAAGGTTTTGATTTTTTGTATAAATAAAGGAGAGTTTAGATGTAGCAAAGGAATTTTTCCCAGATCATTTGTGAAAGTATATTGTAAGAAGAATTATTTCCTTTTGCAATAAATAATTACAAGTTTCCTGCTGGAGAAAGCTTGGTGGAATGTTTCAAATGTTTTCGCTATGGATCGGTTGAATGTGAACTATTTTGTTTTCATCTTACTTCCATTAACTATGAGATCGTTCTAACTCAGTGATTTTCTTTCCATGTTATGAATGCACTCCAGTTTATTCTGTGAAATTTCCACTGTGAGTAATGAAGGTTGTCATAAACAATAAGCTATCTTGTTGTTCATATTTCTATTAATGTTCATGTGTTCTGAAATAAATAACAACTATCTGTAATTTTTCTTAATGCATGCGCAGAAACACATTACTCATTGATAACTGATAATTTTGCTCCCTAGGGATAAGTTAGTTAGTTAAAATTTAGTTTCTTACTGTGTGTGATTTAGATGCAAGAGAGTTAAGACGAGAGGTAAGAACCTGCGCATCACATTGTGACACTCCTCGTTATCTCTATCAATCTACATTTTTAGATAGGCACTTGCACATCATAACTTAAACACAAAAAACTAAAAATACATACGATGGACCGGGCTGTAACCGGTAAAACCTTTTAATTTGTTACTTGACCTACGGTAGTTGGACCGTAAACTGGACAAATTTGCCATACCAAACAGTAACAGGATAGTTGGGAACGTTTATTGGGGAGAATCCCTAACTGTTGTTACCTACAATTTTCCAGGCCTCAACATTTTTTGGCGCTAGAAAGAGGGCCGTCGGTGCATGGTTGGTTGAGGAAACTCATTTTCTTGAAATTATTCCACTGGTGACAGTTCTGAAAGTAGTTTGTTTCACAAATACACTCCTGAAGATAAAGTGAAAGGGTAATTGTATCCTGTAGATAATGAAGTGGTTGATTATTTAAGAAGAATCACTACGGCATATGCGAAAAAAATTGGAGGATTACCTATCATTTCTGTCTTACCTAGAAGAGAGTATCAGAAGAAAGATCGCCCTAAATTAGAAGACTCAGTGTTGGTAGAAGATCTTGAAGAACTAGTAGAAGCATCCTTACAAGAAGTTGGCCAACCTTTGAATTAGTTGGAACCAGATACACCTTACTGTTCACTTGTTCATACCCCTATTCAGTCACCACCTCATTCTCCACTCAAAATCATGGCTCATGTAAATGCAAACCAACCACCTCCACTGCCTGCTTGGAGAGCTAGGCCACCTTTAAATTTGACACTTCCCTTGCATGATTTGCCTCAAGATTTTGACAAGATGTTACCCAAGTTTGAACCAGGTGAAGGAGTTTTGGTAGATGATCATTTACAAAGTTTTTACCTGGATATAGAAGGATTATGAGCTGGGGAGCATGAAGATGTAGTGTGTAGATTGTTTCCCCACACTTTGAAAGGAAAAGCAGCCTCATGGTATTTTTCACTTCCTGCAAATTCAATCACTGATTGGAACACATTTGAGAGAATGTTTAGAAGTAAATATGCAATTCAAAAAACTCACGCAGACTTGATGAAGGGGTTATGTGCTCTAAAGAAAGAAAGAAAATAAAAAGTACATGATTTTACTCAAATATTTGCTGCTTACCTAAACAAATTTACTGCATTAAATAAGCCATTTGAAAATGATCTGATAGAATACTATACCTCAGCCGGTGGGCCTGATCTAGCCATGTTTTCCAAGAGATCAGTGAGACCTACATTAGCAAAAACTTATGAGGAAGCTGAGAAGGTAGAGGCTGAGTTGGAAAGCATAGAAAATTATCCTGAGCAGTCGGGAGACAAGACTTTTGGAAGCAAAAAACCTTTATTACTGACTAAGCCTAAGGAAGAGTGGTCACAGGATTTTGAAGGGATGTTGAAGATGATGCAAAAGTTATCCAATAGAATGATATATTTAGAGAGGGAAAGAGAGGCTCACAAATCATATAAGCCTTACTATAAAAAGTGGGAGGACGACAATCAACCTAAAACTCCTCCACACAGTCCTGTAGCAATGAATTTAACTGATGTAGGCATGGATCATTTTTGTACCTTTCATCAGCAGCCTCATTCTAAAAAGAACTGCCCATAATGGATCAATTCTATGACGTTGGTAATGAATCAGTTATTGGACTCCAAATTAACAGAAACTGATAAGGAGGAAGAAAAGGACAATCAATCCACATAAAAACAAGAGGAGGATACTTTGGTTTTATGGGATTGTGTCTTATTGTTTGATACATAAGAGGAAGGTTCTTTTAAACAAGAGGAAACATCAGAAACCAATGTGACAACAAGAAGTCAGGGTTTGTTAAAATAAGACAATTCAATACTTCCGAAGATTAAGAAACTTCAGGAAAATATGAAGAAGATACAGAAGAACACTACAACTGTTAAAATACCTGAATTTACCATTTCAAGTGAAGACCCAAAGAAAATTAACATGACTGTTAAGCCTATTGAAGACAAGGTTGATAATGTCAAGAAGAATCTCAAAGCACCTGAGATGGGGTATGATATTGTGGAAGATATTAAAAAGGATAAGGAAAATATCTCATTATTTGAAATGTGTAATGTACCTCAGCAGAAAGAAAAATTGTTAAAAGCACTTGAAGTACCAGAAGAAGAGCTTCCTACTGACAACCAACCTGAAGAAGAAGTTGTTGAAGCAAGTGTGGGAGGTAAGTCTAAGTTTAAAACCCCACCATTTCCCCTAACTTTTGAGATTTTCAAATATAATGTGCACAACTGTTTAGTAGACTCAGGGGCATCAATCAGTGTTATGCCACTTCCAGTCTGCAAGAGAATTAATGGACAGCCTAAACCATCCACTTGGTAGGTTATTCAATTAGACAGGACAACTGTGAAAGTAATAGGAGAAATGGAAGATGTTCTAATTTGCTTATCTGCAAATGAGAAGGTATGTCAGTAAATCGATATTGTAGTAGCAGACATACCTGATGTTTATGGACTTGTTTTGAGTCGAGACTGGTCAGCAAGGCTAGATGGATACTTCGCATCAGATTGGTCACATCTGTGCTTTCCTAATAAGGGAAGTCCCAATCAGATAAAAATATTAAGAGAGCCTCACATGAAGTACAATGTTACTCAGTTGGAGGGAAAAAATGAACCAGTGAATTCTGTGTTGGGAAATTACTTCATTGAATTGGAACTGGGAAATTACCTAGCTGAAGAAGCGAACAGTGCACCAGACACCCATCCTGATCTCCTTCGATTTTCACGGGATGATGAGATTGACTGTAAAATAGTAGATTTAGTTTCATATGTAGTTTTTAATTCAAGTTCGGTAGAACTAGATAATGGGTAGGCTCTCAAACTTTATTTTTCTTGATTTTTATTTTTTTATTTTTTATTTTTGGTTATCTTGTACATAAATAAATTGATTGGTTTGTTTTATTTTTTATTTATTTTGTTGTGTTTGTTTAGTTAGATTTTGATGATTTTAATAAAGAAACACAACTTTTGGTTGCATGGAGTTCATCATAATTCTGGATTAACTAAAATCCTTGATTATAAGACTGTGTACTATTGATTTATTTGAAAATTCTTCTTCTAGTTTAGCAGTTTTCCCAAATGGCTATGAACACATTGAAGTCCTACTTAATCCTTATAAAATAACTCAGGATCAAAAGGTCTGGAATACTATTTCGTGGCTCCATCCATCTCACATTAAAAATGTCTTAGGGGGTGAGAGCAAAAGACCCATGGAGAGGAAGCAGGGTAAACAGTATATTATATTTAAATGATCCCATGCCAAGAATTGAAATCCAAAAGGCAAATAAGAGTCAAAGTCTCCTGAGAAAGAAATATGTATCAAAACAAAGTACTGAACCATATTAGTACAAGATTTCCAAAGTTCTTCTCCGTCTATGAGCTGAAAATTAAATACATCTCTCATACAAAAGGACACTATGGATAGAGAAGCCTGAATAAAATTTCAGCAAGAAGGAAAAAAGGAGGACTCAAAAGAAAGGACAAAAGTCCAAAAGCACAAAAGTGCTAAATGGCATGGGAATGAGGAACAAAATGAATATTTATGTTTACCATATGTTACAATATTGTGGTGTCCAAGCTTGGAGCTACCCGAAGACAAAGGTAAAAAATGAAACTCACGTTCTTGGCCTCAAAAGAGTTATCTAGACTTTGAAATATTGGTTTCCATTTTCCCTAAATTGGACTATCATCAATGAATAAAAGTACATACATCTGCCATTTCGGAAATCTAGACATCTAGAAGAATTCAGCATGTTGGTATTTATTGTCAAAACAATATATTGATCAAGGAAGATATTGTCCAGAGATCTATGTTCACCAGGTAGTCGCCAATTGTTGCAGCTGCAACCTTTTTACCCAAACTTCTAAAAAAAATTGGACCCTCCTTTTGATTTTATCTAGCCTGGGATTGTTTGGTTTCCTAAGATCTGTCATTCCTCTGCTATAAACTTTGATCTTTTGAAGTCAGAAGTATGGTCAACTATTTTTCCTTTGTTTCGGGATTTAAATGAGCTAGTATTGTCATTTGTTTAGCCAATGCATAAAAAACTATGCATTCAAAGCTTCACGTTTGCTTTCTCGATGATTTTATCGCTATCAGAAGTTGTTTGATGAAGGATTCGGGGCATTAGTCCTTTATACCACCGACGTTTCATATGGCAAGCAGTGATCGTCCCAATGGACAGTCTCGTTTCTCGCCGATGCCTGTTTTATCTCCTTTTCATTTCATCATTTAAACTTTTTATTTTTGACTGTCGGTGATTTTGTTTATCACTGTCGGAACAGTTTTTGACTTTGATCAGAGGTTTTGTCCTTTGCATTCCTGACACTATGGAGGCGTTCAGATTTAAAGTTTTGACCCGTAGCATTTAGTCCTTTCGATTGCCGACGGATTGGATTTTGTCGCGGAATCATAGTTGTTTGTGAGTTCGTCATTGCGGCTGTCGATTAGACTATATGTCTTACACATTAGTGGTTAGTAGTTCCGATCACCGACGCATAACTATCGGTGGCGTTTAGTGCTCTGGATCGCTGACACTACGGAAGTGTTGAGGCTTGAGTCGCCGACACATAGTGCTTAGAGATTTTGATCGATGGTTTTATGATCCGCAGAGCTCGTATTCTGTTTGTCACCCACCATTGCAGCTACCTATCAGACTATTCTCTTGATGTTTAGAGCTGCCGACCACCGATATGGTTTTTTTTCCCCCCCATCTTTTTCACCAAGGGATTATATACGATGAGGAACACAATGCAGAGTCTAGTGTAGCGGCAATGTGGTTCATGAGGAGTCTATTCTATCATGGGTTGTGATTTTGATTACAGACAGTGGACTTAGAGGGTTTTAAGACACAAATTTGCAGGATTTTCTTTGCCTTGACATTTTTATTTTCATGCATTAATACTATGTATAGTTTATTTTTACAGAATGCATATGGAGAAGGTAAATATCTTGATACAATTTTTGTTATTTTGGTAAAAGCTTAATGGCCTAAGAACATGCTATGTTTATGACAGAGAGTTGGTTGAAGAATGAAGAAGCAGCAAGGAAGAAGTAGAGATAAAGAAAAGAGAAGAAGAAAGTGAGGGTCTAAGATTAACAGTATCTCAAAAAGACCAACAAGTAACTGAGCAGATCGATAGCAGCAGAGGCCCAGGCTTGGAAAAAGTTCATCAGCGACCAAGCTAGTCCCTCTTCATAAAGTGCTCTTAAATTTTAATTTAAAATGTAACATATTGTATAAATTATGAGCACATACTACAAGACAAAATTTTGGAACTAAAAGGTTGAGGAAGCCCAAAGGTCATCGAGGGGCAGCCCAAAGGTTTTTCTTTTTTGTATAAATAAAGGAGAGTTTAGATGTAGCAAAGGACTTTTTCCCAGATCATTTGTGAAAGTATATTGTAAGAAGAACTATTTCCTTTTGCAATAAAGAATTACAAGTTTCCTGCTAGAGAAAGCTTGGTGGAATGTTTCAAATGTTTTCGTTATGGATCGGTTGAATGTGAACTATTTCGTTTTCAGCTTACTTCCATTAACTGTGAGATCGTTCTAACTCAGTTTATTTTCTTTCCATGTTATGAATGCACTCCAGTGTATTCTGTGAAATTTCCACTGTGAGTAATGAAGGTTGTCATAAACAATAAGCTATCTTGTTGTTCATATTTCTATTAATGTTCATGTGTTCTGAAATAAGTAACAGCTATCTGTAATTTTTCTTAATGCATGCGCAGAAATACATTACTCATTGATAACTGATAATTTTGCTCCCTAGGGATAGGTTAGTTAGTTAAAATTTAGTTTCTTGCTGTGTGTGATTTAGATGCGAGAGAGGTAAGATGAGAGGTAAGAACCTGCGCATCACATTGTGACACTCCTCATTATCTCTATCAATTTGCATTTTTAGATAGGCACTTGCACATCATAACTTAAACACAAAAAACTAAAAATACATACGATGGACCAGGCTGTAACTGGTAAAACCTTTTAATTTGTTACTTGACCTATGGTAGCCGGACCGTAAACCGGACAGATTCTCCATACCAAACAGTAACGGGCTAGTTGGGAATGTTTATTGGGGAGAATCCCTAACTATTGTTACGTGCGATTTTCTAGGCCTCAACATAATGATTAAGAAACTGGTCATATCTAATAAATAATTTGATGAATTGTTGATGTCGATAGTCCCCTTATATTCTACGAAAACTTGGTTCTATCAGCCCGCCCTCGAACATCTTGGGTGAGACTTCATCCGCTTCGCGGGTGTTGCCGGACAGGGTAAAACCTGTCTGGGTCGGTGCTTAGGGAGATCACGGCGAGTCGAGTGTCAACAGAGTGGGAACCCCTGTCGACTAGTTTTTGTTGGATGGGTTTGTGCCAACAGTAATGTTAATATGATTTATGTTCTTTTTGACAATGTTATTTGATATGTGTCTCTAGGCGTGTATAGAAACAAGGATGAATATTGTTAATTAAAATTACACAAAGGTAAGGGTTGTATGAAGTAGGTGTGACATGCATTATTAGGAGAGGAATATTAGCATTATAATTTCATCCTACTAGAAACTCTTTGTGTATTAATGGGATGAAGCATTCATGTTCTCACCTAAGATGTTACATGTTAATATCGTGGAAAATCATGTTTTTGAATGCTCACAAGGTATAACTAAGGGGAATGTAATAAGGATGTGGAGTCTTTATTTCTAAATGACTATTAGTATTCCATCATGAGAAAATAATATTCCATAATGAGAAAATATGATGGAGTTAATGAGGTCTCTCCCATTCTACATCAATTCCCCCTCATAAAAAAATATGTACGGTCCGAGTGATCACGGCCTCACCCTTTAGATTGATACTTATTAATATTTATTATTTTGAGAAAGAATATCATTTAGGTTCATGGAATATGGAAATAATACATTTTTAATGATAAATTTCTCTCATGAAATTTTTATTCATATATTTAATTTGAACTCATTTAACTAGATGGGGCATCTACGGGAAAAATATACTTGATTTCATTTTGCAACTTTAAAATGGAAACTAAGAACTAGAAACATGCATTAATAGAAAAAAAAGTGATTTCTTATTTTAGAAGTTTTATTTATTTATATGTGAATTCTCATATGCACATGTGAAAAGAGTTGGAAAAGATAAGAGGGAACATGAATAAAAGCAAAAATGTTATTGGAATTATTATTTATACTGAGAGGATGGGTGATTCAATATAAAGTGTAGATTTAACCATTTTTATTTTCAAAATATATTCCAGTTTCTATTTCAATCAACCAATAAAACACCAATGCGCAAATATATGGATAGCAACACACACACACACACACACACACATAGTAGGAGACACTGATCTTCGAGTATGAGCACCAATTCACTCGAGCACCAGATACATGAATCGACCTGTAAAGGAATTTTATCCAATGTGCAAGTGTCGACTTGTGAAAACATGCACCAACATGACTGGAATACAAATCCTATTGTGCAAGAACCAACTTTTGGTCTATCATGCACCAATATGATTGTGAGTTGCAACTCACTTGGTTTACTAGCACCCACTAGAAGGAAGTTTCAACTCCCACTCCTTGCCCCGTCCTATCGTCCTGATATGAACTTTTGTGTGACTTCTATGAACTATGTCCTTTAGACCTATAACATTTAATATCTGTCACTTAATCAATCACCTTCTATGATCCCTCTGATTCACGTCTTCTATTATGTGCGTGTCTTTTGCACTTTCTAGTATCTGTGTCTTATGCACTTTCTACTATCTGTGTCTTATGCACTTTAAATAATTTGAAACTTACATTGATATCTGTCTTATGTTATGTCTACGTCTTTTACACACTTAGCAATCTACAAATTACACTAATATCTATCTCTTTTGTTATGTCTGCATGTGTTTATTCAACTTAACAATGGACTTCTTTGATTTACGTATTTTCAGGTATCAACAATATTTTTGTGATTTGTATCTTCTTTCGCTTGACAATGAACTTCTCTAATTCTTTAACTATATATGATTTGTGATATTTCATTTCCTCCGCAAATTGGATATGCGATATTTGCAATTTGTGTTTTCTGTAGACTATAGTTATTTGCAATATTTCTTATTTACATCCTTTGATTTGGGGCTATATGTGGTATTTGCGATATGCATATTCTTCCAAACTATAGTTGTTTTCCATATTTCCTTATATGTGGTTATCTATGGTATTTGTGATATGTGTCAATTCACTTTTATCTGTAGTCTTCTTCAACATATGCAATCTACATCTTATGTCCTCAACAACTTGCAACCACCATTCCTTCCTTCACAAATCTTAGTTCTGGGCACTCTTGTTATCTACTCATTTTTTGTTGATATTCTTCAATGTTTTATATGCATTCATCTCATTGTTTTATATCCTCTTTCTAGTTCAACAAGCCATTGATCCCAAAAAATATGAAGCTTTCCTACTCAAAAAATTATATCAATTTAATCTTCAAGCTCACTTCATCACTTCCACTTCTTGCTTATTTATACTACTCTTTCTCAAAGACTGTGTCGAAAAGTTGGGATTCCTTTGAATTAGTGACGCCAATACTTCCTAACTTCTTGGTTAATCTAACCACTTCATAATATCTCTCATCAGCGTCCATCTTCTCATGATTTAACACATGGAGTTTTGCATTCTCCAATCCAATACTTTGGTGGTATTTGCGCATATGTGTTTGTGCTTTTGTGGATGCTTGTGTATATGTGTCCCATGTCTTAGTGGGATTTGGGCACTTTGGAATTACTTCATGTGTGGTCTTTCCTCCTTGAAGTATCATCGCTTGTGGATCTTGTGCACTTTTGGGATTCATATATATACTTGTCCAACCACATCTTACTCTCATGCCTCTTGTGTACTCCTAAACCTTTCACACTTCTCTTTTCAATTTTGTTTTCGTGGTATTTGCACACCAAGGTGCCACTAAGATGTTATCACCCAATGGTTTTCACATGGTTGTGGTAGGAGATCACTGGGGTAACCATTTCAAGCCAGTATTTAGACTGTATTCTATCCTATACAGTCAGATAGGGATATCTCAGTGTCACAAAGCTCATTCACATATACATATAGCTTTAAGCAAGTGATCAGAAGGCTAGATATCTGACAAGAACATAGTGTTTGTAATTTAAAGATTGTGAGACAGAAAAACAGAAAGTACCATTAGGCAATGGAGTCACAACCTTAAACCTTCAATGGATTAAAACAATAATGAGTTGTGATTATCCTTCATAATATGAGGCAACATGGGAGTTAAATTCAGTCAAATAATTTGATCTGATGATAGATTTAAATGAGAAAACCCCAGTGAAGCAAAGGAATCTATCTATGGATGCATCTCTTGGAACACCTTTAGCATAAACAAAAATGGAAACTAATAACTAAAATAGAGCATCTAGATGAGGATGAATTCTCCCATAGTCATTATAAACACATAAAAAATACGATTTCTGATGGAAGGAGCATTTAACAGAGAACAAATTCCTTCCATACAATCTAGAAATGTGTTAGCATCATACACATATATGAAATCAGACATTGAACACCTTGATGAATCTCAGAAATTCAAAAAAAAATTCATTAATACTTCCAAGAAAAATAACAAAGCCACAAAACCAAGCACAGAAGTATTCAGAATGAAAGTTTTCCAACCCTTTGTTCCTCTATGGAGGTTACATTTATAATGTAATTTACCCCTGATACGTATCTCGAAACAGGGCATCAAATCAGTTACAATATGGGAATTAAACTCGAATAATCATACTAAATCCTAACAACTTTGAGGTGGCAGATTCGCAATGATTTTAACACAAATCAAGAAAACATGTGATGATGCATGTGCTCGATCAAAACAACAAACAATGCATCTAGGACTCTGTCTCACTTGTTGAAAAAAATGGTTTAGATCACCTCCAACGTCCTTATGATGACTTAGTACTGAATTTTTCCTCAACAACAGAGGTGGAGGAGGCTATATTTATTGCAAACACTCGTTCTTATGCAGTTTTCCTTTAACCCTCATCATCCTCTGGCATGTAGTATGTAGTTAGACCTTCCGAACTTATCTATCGATTTCCACTGATCTGTTGTCGGAAATCCCAAATGAACACATCCTTTTCCAACACACGTGGCTCCACATGATCCCTGTATGAAAAATATGACAAATTTGCAAATGTGGCTCTGAACATGAACACCAAATCGAAGTCATCTGCTAATTTGTCGACGATTGTATTTCTTGTAAGGGACTGCCGCATATTTGTGAATTTGGGGTGATATGACCTACATCGAATCAACCTGTCATGATATTATTTTTGCAAACAAATGCCACCCTTTTCTTCCCAGAATAATGGTATCCCCGTATTAACCAATGGATTGAACATTTCTATGAAATATTTGACTTCATGTGCCATAATACCAATTTTGGCTTCAATGGTATCTAGATGGTGGTGCTGGTTTACCACCTTCCTAGACCAATTGATGATAGAAATCATGTTCATTATGTTGGTTGTTCTAAGTTATTCCTCTGTCAACCCATTGAGAAAGTCCATGCCATTTTTGGCATACTCAGCAGGCTTTTTATTTAACCTTTCTCTAACTGCTGTAACACTTGGCTTGGCTGACTGTATAGCTTTTTCCTTGTCCAAGATGTAATCTAGGTAGGGCCTCAACTTGGTAGCTTCTGATATGAGTGCATCCCATATGATATTCTTATCCCCCTACATAGGAAATTTTCCTGTAACCTGCTTTACCAATTTCTCATTTTTACCTTGCAATTCTGCACACTTTGCTTCCCAGCTCTTCCTTTCACGTTCTCTCTCCATCGCCAAGCCCTCCAGCTTCTTATTCTGGTGCTTCAACCCTATCAATTCCAATTCCTTCAGAATTACTTTTGTTAGGGCTTGAATGATGGAGAATTCATTAGGATCACTTATAGGGGGGGGCGACTTCCGTTTCAAGATCTTTCTCTTTATCTTTTAACTCCCTCTCTTTCTCTTGTAACCTTTTCTCTAGCTCATCTATCTTGGATTTGAGAGCCTTCTCACTCTCTACTATAAGAGACATATCCCTTTGCCATTTCTTCTCTTTCTCTGTGAATTTCAATATTTGGTCCTGACAATCTGTAAGATTATCATTCAAGCTTTGGTTTTCCTTTTAAAGCTCTGATAGTTCTAAAGCATGGATCAGCTGAGTAGCTGGAATCTTCATCTTTTTATTCAGCAGTTGAATGGTATTTTTTTTTCCATTAAACAAACTTTGTGTGACAACCCCTTTATCAACTTGGTTTTCAGCAAGCAAAATTTATTCCTGCAACTTCTTGATATGAGCTTGGTGGGACCTATTTTCCACCTTCTCTTGTCTCAATTGATTTTCAGCCTTACTCTTTCCAAAATGCAACCTAGATATTTTGGGAATTGACTTCAGCAAATAATCATGGATAATGTAATCTGTCTGCTTATGTAGGTGAATCATATCTGGTCCAAGGATATCATCCAGGTTTATCCTCATTTTAGCTACTCTATTCCTAGAAGCTATGGCCAAATTCAATATACTTTGTTTTTGGTCTCTGACAGAAACTAGAGACACTTCCTTACTACAAGCTTTCCGCAAATCCGCATACACTTTAAGAGACTCACTCATGGTGATGTATTTGCTTTCCTTATATTTTTCCAATAATTTAGCCTTGGACTTATATCTATCTATTGAGCCTTTAGGTGTATGGGAAAATGCATATTCTCAAACCTCAAAGGTTGGCCCTATGACCTTTACCTGTTTTTTTTTGCCTTTACCACCTGCTTCCTGTACCAGTTTCCCTGCCTCTTCCAACTTCTTCTTTTTTGGTGTGTTGGTTGTGTCTTCCTCCTTTGTGTCGATAACATCAGAGAAATCTCTTTTGTTAGTATGCTCAAAGACACTAGCCAAAGGTGTGATCTTTTTTGCTACTGGGCTCAGGATTGAAGTGCCAGGTGGAGGTGAGTTGTTTTCCTAAATTGAAGAAGTAGAGTCCTCTTCCATACTATCATTTCCTTATTTCTCCTGGGGGTAGTATGACCGATTTACAGCCTCAGGCAGACCTGCCACCTCACAATGCTCAAAGGGATTTTTTTTATTTACCTGCCTTATGATAGAGATGATGTGATGGGGATCGTAATTAATGGCAGCTTCAGTTGGGAACCCCATATCTCTTATCATACTTTCTATCAGTGTAAGAACATCTTTGTTTTTAACAATAAATGGGCCTATGGCCCAAGGAAATTTGATTTTTAAAAACAACCTGAAATTCAAAAAGTGCTCATTTTCTACAATAAGCCTTTTCCTGATCAGCTCCAAAGAAAACAACCTGTGGGTCAAAAATGAAGGTAGTATAAAGGGTTGATGCACAAACCTGTATAGCCTTATCATTGTACCATGCTCTAATAAGAACCAGTCCCCGATTCTATTATCAAGAGAGAATTAAAAAATCTCTCTCATCTGAGGTAACACTCTGGGTAACCTCTTCTGGAAGAAAGCACTATAGACTTCTAACATTAGGAAGTTCATGAACTTGCTATAATATTTGTTGATCTCCTAAGTGATCACCATTTCTGGGAGCTGCATGTTCTCTTCGTTGAAAGACAAAAACATTCCCAGCAAGTAGGACTGAAATCTGAAAGTTGTTGTATTGGAGAAGTATACTAGCTGAGAATGAATATTCTCATCTAGGAACTTATTGAACTTAATACAAGATAGATGTTATGACTGACTAGACTCCTCTACATCAACCAGACAGGTGCTCAAGGTAAACAGTAGGCTCATTAGGGGTTTGATGATGTAATTGTCTGTGTCCAGCCCTAAAAACTAACTAATAAGGTTTATGACACACTGTGTTTCCTCATTAAACTCATTAGCATCTATAGGGAAAGAGTAATTGTTTAGATGGGTGTCGAGTTTGAAACGGGATTTAAAGAATTCCTCCTTCTTTTCCATAGTTTCCTCCCTAAAACACTGGACAATGCCTTCTTCACTATATACTTTGGACTTTTGAATGAACTGCATAGGAGCTAATAAGGTATTTCTAACGACGAGGGGGCTTACTGGGAACAAGATTTTTGACTTGGACACACCCATAATTACCCTCTTGGAGGAGGAATAACTAGTGGTGCACCAGTCGTCGAACTCGAGGAAACTCAGGGTTTGGTCTGTGGAAAAATGGTGAAAATGTGACCTGCAAATACCATGCACATCTATTCCTTGATCCTTAAGCATTTTTCGTTTATTTTTCACAGTTTCTACGGGTCAATTTAACAGTATGGTTTCAAAGACCTCTGAGTCTTTGTCTTCAAAGATTTCCTCAATTTTTTGGTACTCTAAGTTCTGAATCGCTAACTCATCTACTTCAGCCATATTAAATACTTGTTTAGTGTAGAAACATGGCCTACTTGGTCTCTTGACAAGTAGCTCAAAGGTTTCGTCCAAGCTGGTTGCTTTCCGCACAGTCATGATCTCACTATCTAATGCACATAATAATATAAGTGACCTAAATTCATGTGTGTGCATTCTTTATATTATGCTTCTTTGATATACCGCCTGCACCTTTTTCAGTGGAAATAACCCTCGTTCATTCGTTCTGCCCCCCGTCATCTTGAACTGTCGATTGTATTCCCATTTTAATCCATCGGCCTTTATTCTATGTTTTGTCGTCCCTCTTATTCTCCCTATAGTTTCACTCAGTGGAATGAATCTCCATTGTTGATCTTAACTAAGCTTTCATCAAGGACGTTGAATTGCCACGCTTCTAACACAATCCGTTGAGGCTGACTATTCCTTTATGCCATGCACTTATCATCAGTGGGATTTACTATGACCGTAGATTAAAAGCCAAAGCGATCTGAGCCGTCAAAACTCGTGGCCCTTTCCCAATTCTACTGATATGAGAGGTATGTTTCCCCATGCAAGTTCCAGCAGCGAAATACACCTCCGTCATAGATCTCAATTGAGCGTTGATCTTGGCCATTGAAACCTGTGCCTCCTACCAAATTCTGTTGATTTGAGACATGGATCTCCATGTGCAAGTTGTGGTAGCAGAATTGATATTGGACGTGGATCTTGATTGAGCATGGATATTAGCCGTTGAAACCTATGGGGTCTATCGAATTATGTGCACTTGGGGATTTTATTTGTCCTCGCATGTTTTTCCACCAGAACTCCGGACAACCATAGATCTTCTCCCCACTGCTTATCTGACGGTCTATCCTCTCTGCACGTTAACTCCATTCTACCGATCATAATATTGATTTTTACCCCGCATCTTTCCCCAGCGAAATTGCTTACAACCGTCGATCTCCATTGATGCAAATCTACACCCTTCATAGTTACTAGAACGTAACCTTTAATCGGATTTTTGTTTTTACCTCCTCCACATGACCAGACCTTGGGATTTTTTTATGTTTTCCTTATTCTTGACAAGGGATAGATTTTCTTTTTAAAACCTTCTCAGTTCTCCCTCAGGTCTTATGACATAGAAACTTTCATCCTTACCCATCATTGTCACTAGATTATCCCTTTGCAGGGGAAATAGTGCAGATGCATGTGTAAAATTCTGCAAAATTTAGCACAGGTGCTAACATCGACTCTAATTAGGGATGCTATCCTCCCTATGAGGTAGAAAACAACCCTGTAGACCAAGTGTCTTATCCATTGGGCCCTATTGTGCTTGTAAAATCCCATCTTACTTCATACTTTGGATTTGTGCCAAAGCTCATCGCCTCAAAATTTACTCTAGTGCCTTTAATTTCAAATCTGAAAAGAAAAGAAAAGAAATTCAAACGATAACCCCACTTGTGGACATTACTGCCTTCACCTCGGGCTTCAAATCTATCAGAGAGCTATCCACACACGCAATGTTAAACTAACATGGTATATACATTGACATGGAAGGCTAAACTTGCTTCAAAGGAAGTAGTGTTTGAGGAGCCTCCCATTTACATGAGCTCTTGATACCAGACCACCCTCCATCTCCTCCAGTATGTAGGAATTTTTTTCCTCTGAAAGCTGCAATTTTGTAAGGGCCCTTCCACAGGTGATCAAATTTTCCATGCTTTCCCTTCTCTTCATGGGGTGCATCCCATTGTAACACTACATCCCCCATCTAGAAATCATCAGGATTTTTTCTCTTGTCAATGATTTCTTTCATTTTATCCTGAAATTTCTAAGTTCTGTCAAAAAGATGCTCTCTTTGCCACTGTAGTTCCACTATTTGATACATCCTTCTCTAAGTCGGGTGGGTTTCAACATCTTCTTCTTGTAATAATCTCATCACTAGAAAACTCAGGGAACTAGGAAAGCTTACCTCAGAGCCATAGACCAACTGAAATGGCAAGGTGTCAATAGATTTCTTCACACTGATTCTATCATCCCAAAAACTCCATCAAGTCGTGCACTAGAGTATAAGCCTTCTTATCCAGGATGTTGTATTTCAATGGAGAATCTATCAATGTTTTGGTGTAGAAAGAAATGGGCTACTCGTTTCCCTCATGATTTTTTTTGTAACAATACCCCTGCCACTGTGTGCTCTGGAGAAAATGAGAATATGAGGAAATATTTGGAGAAATCAGGGCTTGCCAGTACAGGTGCTTCTGAAATAGCCTTCTTTATATCTTCAAAGGACTATTTTTCTTCATGTTTCCACTTGATCTCTTTGTCTTTTCCCAGGATGTTAGTTATACACTTTACTATCTCAACAAAATCGGCAATAAACCTTCTTAGAAAATTCACCTTTTCCAGAAAGGATTGAACCTCAACCTTATTTTGAGGGAGTTCAATTTTACGTATTGCCTCAACTCTCTTTGGGTCTATTTTGATTCCTTCCTGAGAAATTATGTGCCCAAACAACTTCCCTTCCCTGATAGAAAAGTATGACTTCTTCAGATTCAAAGAGATGTCAAACATTCTGCACTTTCTGAACATTCTTAGCAGGTGTGCAACGTGTTCCTCATCAAAATTTGAAAAGACAGTGATGTTGTCTAAATAGATGACCAAAATCTTGTCCTTTTTGTCAGCAAAAGCTATGTCCATGGCCCGCAAAATCATGAGTCCGAATGGCATTTTTTCATACATAGAAGGGCCCCAGGGTGTGGTGAAAGTTGTCTTTCCTTGGTCTTCTGGGTGCACCATAATCTAATTGTAGCCTGAGAATCCGTCCAAGGTGGATATCCTTTGGGATCCCACTACCCTCTACAAAATGTGGTCCATATTAGGAAGGGGATAATGATCTTTTAAAGAAACTATGTTCATATTTATGAAGTCAATGCATATCGTTATCTCTCCATTCTTCTTCTTTACTGGGACCAAGTTGGACACCCATCTTGAGAATATAAAGGCCACAATGATTTTTTTATCGAATAGCTTCTTTATTTATTTATCCACCAAGGATAGCAGCTTGGGGTTCTTTCTCGTTATCTTTTGTTTGAAAGGAATCTCATCCTTTTTTATTGGTATAGTGTGTTGGATGATACTGGTTTCATAAGCCTTATAAAGATCATTGTAGCTCTAAGAAAAAACATCTGAGTACTCCTTCATTAGTGAAATGTATTTATGTTTGGCCTCATGTGAGAGTGCTCTTGAGATTTTGATGACTTTTGGATGATCTTTTGTCCCAATATTAACATCTTCCACATCCTCACAACTTGGGACAAGCTAAGGATCCTTGGAAACATCATTTGGGTCAAAGAGTTTTTCTAAAGGAACTAAACACCTAGGGATAGAATTACCTTTGAGATGCAGGATTTCTTTGACACAAAGATTGTTTAGATATTTTTGCTGCCCATCAGTTCCCTGCAACTTGCACACAAAAACTTCTTCAGTTTTTCCTCCCTCAGTGCACTCAGCAGGGGAAGCAATATCATCCTGTCACATTTCTTTGGGAACAACGGCCTGACTTTGCAGTGATTCCTGGGTAAGAGTAGGCCCTTCTAGGAGTACAATATTTTCACCAATGGCCAGGCCATCAAACTCCCTAGTCAGAATGAGGAAATTCTGAATCTGTTTGTCATCTTCAAAGACCTTCCAACTCTTAAGATTATCTGGGACAGAGGGTCTGTTTCTAACTTAAACCTCATATTTTCTATTGGTGTGCATGGGAATATTGAAAACAGTAACAGAAGTGGCCAAAGAATCAACTATACAATTCTGTAACCTGGGGATCAGATTAAAATTGCATTCTTCAAAACATTCTATTAGGTCTTGAGTAGCATTTATGTAGCTTCTCATCCTCGGATGTCTGTCTTGATACTCGCCTTGCATTTGTTTAATCACCAGCTCAGAGTCCCCATGTATCACCACCCTCTTGACTTGGAAATCATTCAGTATCTTAATTGCTAACATCATAGCCTCATACTCCGCCTCATTATTTGTGCAATCGAATGCAAGTTTGTAGGAATAATTAAAAGCTCTTCCTCCTCGGGGTTTCACCCAAACTCTGGCTCCTGCCCCCTCCCTGCATGATGCCCCATCAAAGCTTACATCCCACACTCCCTCCAACTCCTCCTAAGTGGGAACAAAGGAAATGTTCTGTGAACTAAAATTGTCTTTGCCTCCTTTTGTAAAGAAAATAGATGATCCCATCTCAGTATCCAACAAATAGATGGGGTGCTTGTTTGGCCTCTCAGTGCTGGTCACCATATATGCCAACTTTGGTTCCCTAAAAATCCTTATCTGTACCCAAAAAATATGGATGGTGGCATATGACATATCCATTCGAAGAGCACCCTTGAGTTTGGCCACCCAAGATCTTGATAACAACATTCCAAACTTTAGAGGGATGCCAGCCACAACTATGTCCATGACAAGGGTTTTGGCAAGGATCTGGGCCAAAGAAATGACCAAATATTTGGTAAACCCTAGGCACTTGAATTTAATGGAATCAAAGGAGAAAAGGTCTTTGTATGGTCTGGTCACTTCCAACCCCATCTTATCCATGATTATCCTGGGCATCAAATTGTGGGAGGCACCTGAATCAAGCATGACATTGTGTAGGATTGCATTATGAATGTTCAAACTAACATAGAATGGAGGAATGTCTTCATCGGAAGGCTCATCTACATGGGGTCTAAACAGGATGGTGGGACTAACATCTTGAAGGTTCAAGGAGTTTGATATTTCAGATATTTCTCCTAAAGGCTTTAACACAGTTGCGATCTTGGAATGGTATTCATAATTTTTTAATAATTCAGTAAGAGGTACAGAGATTTTGATCTTTGTAATTTCAACCTTTTGATTAAAATAGGTTTGTCCCTGATCTGAGCTCCTTGGATTATCTTCTTTCCTTTCTTTCCCTTTATGTTCTGTTACATTTTTGGAGCTATCTTTAGGGAGCATATCATTTTTGGGCTTACTTACAAAGCCTTTCTTTCTTTCATCTTTACTTCTCAAAACAGGGACATCTATGTTCCTCAGATCAATCTGCCTCTGCAGATCCATGACAACAAGTTGATATCCTTTCTTAAACTCCTATGTTTTCTCAGCAGGTATCTCCCCCATTTCTTGACAAGAATTATCATGCTCTTCTTTGGTAAAAAAGGTAGAGGATGAGTCAGTGTCCAACTAGTGGATTTCAACTTTGGCTTGATTTTCATAATATTCTCTACATAATTCTCCTGAAACGGGGACCTGATAGGTGGACCGAGAAGGTTTTTCTGATCTCTCTTCCTGTTTTGGAGGATTTGTGGCCTTCTAGCGTACTGGTTTCTATTTTTTTGCTCTTGATTTTCCATGGGAGGTGGTCTAATATCAACAAATAGTCTCTCCATCAATGTTTCCATGGTTTTCATCATCATGTCCATTATGACCTCTTGTGAGTTAGAGGAAGAAGGTTGTTCAAGATCTTTCTCCTTTATTTTGTCTCCCTCCTCTCTCTTCCACTCTCCCTCTTCCCTATTCTTCTTTCTGGAAGCAATCAGGTTTACATATTGGCTAAGGAGGCTGATCTTCTTTCACTCAGCAACAAATTAAATTCACTATCAAAGGCTTCAACATATTGGAGCTGGGCAGAGCCAGGGGGATTTAAACTAAGCGGGGATGGCGTTATATGTATTCATAAATCTGTCAAAAAATTATTGGATAGATTCACTCTCCCTCCTCCTCATGGAAGGGTATTGGGATAGACACTCCTTAGTATTTTTCTTGTCTTCCCATTTGACCTTGAAAGAATCTTCACATTAGAAGAAATTTGGGGTCTAAAATGGGCCTCCTAAGGAAAATAATAATAAAAAAGCCACATCACACTACAAATATGCCATGTCAGATTAAATCTAATGAAAGTCAACCTAAATCGTCTCATTAATGGTAGTTGACAACTATATTGAGTTAATCTAGAGTTAAGAGATATTGGTCAAAAATATTAATGAAATATTTAGATTCTTGTGCACACATAATAAATGATAGGAAACTTTTGAATTTTATATTATTATTTTTTTAAATGAATAGACCACTACTTTTTATGTATTTAATAAATGTAAAAATCAAATATATTCATTTATAATGAAAAATAGTATTATAATAGTATTAAAAAAATTAAAAAAAATAACTATTTTTTTTTAAATAATTTTATATTAATTCAAAAATAAATAAATTAAATATATTTATTTTTCAAATATTATTTAATAATATTAAAAATACTAAATATATTTTATTTAGTATTTCAAGATAAGTCTATTTAAAATTAAATATTATTTAGTTTTCTTTTTAAAAAATTGATTAAAAAATGTTTTTAGTATTTCAAAATGCTTCCACTACAATTTTAATTAATGCGAAGGTTACGTTTTAGAGGAGTTGGAAGTAGTGATCAAATAAAAAATTCTATATTTATTAGTTAAAGTTTATTTATCTTAGTTCGAGGTGATCTTTTCAAGAACTTAACCAAGGTGAGGTTGATATGGAGTTAGCTATTGTCAAATAAAAATATGACACATAAGCATTATGTGTCCAGCTCAACCATAATGGTTGACCAAAGATATTGAAATTCTATTGGTTTAAAAATTCAACTCAATCCAGCTCATCCATGGCACAGTTTTTTATAAGGCCCATTTTAGACCCCAAATTTTCTCTAATGAAAGCTTGATAGTTCAGAATGGAGTTGTCTGGGAGGTTTTTGAACCATTTTCTCACTTCTCTAGCAAGACTTTGGGAAAAGAGTCTGACTTTAACATCCTCATGGTCTACCTCCTCCAGGTCTACCCAGTTTAAAAACCATCCCAAGTGTTCCTCAGCTGAATAACCACTCTCTCCATTAAATTGTTTGAGCCTTTGGGAGTATCCATGAGGAAGGTTGTGAAGAGCAGCAGGAAGAATTATATGGGAAAATCTATTTTTCATCCTTGGGGTTATAGCAGGGTTTCCAAGAGGGATTTAAACTTGTGTGACATCAATTATTGTGCTATGAGGAGCTATAGAATTGTGAGGGGTTGAGAGACTAGATGGTGCAGGATGGTTTAGCTTTGAAGCGATGGGAAATAGAGATATGGTAGAAAATCATTGATATGTGTAAGAAAATCATTCATCATCAGTTTACAGTCTCTAACCAGACTAGTAAATTTTCTTTTTGTACCTGTGGCTAACTGTATTAGCCATGATTTGTCAAACTTTTCAGGTAACAAATTGCATAAATCAACTATTCTAGGTGATATTTAGCTCAGGCTTGCACCTGGATCAATTAAAATAGAGATAGTTTGGTTGTTTATCATACCTTCATTTCAACATGTTGATTCCTGGAAAAATACCAGGTACCAACAGTAGGTATTCTCCCCGGTAATCGTTCCCAATTAGATCGTTTACTATTTGGTATAGGGAATCTGTTTGGTTAGCGGCCCGACTACCGTAGAATTGAAAGAATGTTTTAAGTCTGTTTTACCAGTTGTGGAAAGATCCATTATTTAAGTGATTTTATGCTTTTAGATGAAATGCACATGCCTAAAATAAATGCAAGTGATCAAGGAACAAGAACCTCACTAGAGATGTGTAGGTTCTTACCTCTCGTCTTACCACTCTTGCCCCACTATCACTTCTACGAAAGAAAAAAACAACTAATCTATTTTAATATATTCTACCTATCCCCAGTAGAGCAAAAGCTATATTTAAGTGAGTAATGTACTGTAATGCTGCTTGTGGAATACTACAGGTAGTTGTTCAAACTCTACATACACAATTACAACAGAAAATACAAACAAAGATAGCTCTGTTTGTTAACACATTCATTACTCATTCACATGCACAAGATTCCTAACAGAAAGTAAAATCACTCATAAACCATAGAAGTAATTCAACAAGTTAGAATGATATCACAGTTGTATAGCAGGCTAAAATAGAAATAGTTCAGTATTCAGCAATCCACACAATCCATTTGGAAACTTGTACAGTCCTTCCTCCAACAAAATTTGGTTCTCTTTATTCATAAAAGAAATAGTTCTCATACAAATAACTTCAGCATCTATACGCTAGTGAAAGTCCTTTCTAATCTATATTATGCCCCTATTTATACATTTTACAAATGACTTTTGGGATACCCCTGCCTTTTGGGTTTCCTTGACTCTTCTATTTACAAAATTCATCCTCTAGTGACTCGCACTAGGAAAATAAAGATAAGATAAGATAATTTACAAAAGGTGCCACATGTAAACAAGCCAAAACTTAGGAGGGCCCAGCTGATCGTCCAATGAATTCTTTCCATGCAGCAGCTTCTGCAACGATGGTCTTGATATCTGTAGGTTCCAGCAATCTAATTGTCACTTCATGTATGGCCAGTTGTGACTCTATTTTTGTTGCTTTGGGTGGAGTTACCCTGAACTGGTCTTTCAGAAGGAAATTACTGACCGCATCTTGTGCAACCAAAATATTTACCACTTTCTCAGTGATGCCTTTAAATTGTTGTATGCTAATCCCGTCCTCCTACAATCTATCTTGGAGGTATTTCAAATGTCCCTCTTGGTCAGGAAACTCCTGGATTCTTTTTGATGTAGATGTTTCACATATGTTATGTGTTGTGAGCATCCTCTTATAAAAGTCCATAAACCTCTCCAAATTTTTCCCAACTCCAGTGGTCAATCTTGCAGCGACCTTCTTGCTGAAATCGATGAGTTCGAACTCTATCTTCAAGTTCTCAATAGTCTTCTGTGGAAAATGCTATGGAAATGTTGCATTATTTTTTATCCAAGTCAGTTGAACCTGAATAATTTCTGCAACTTCTAGTGTCCTTGTTCTGAAATCAATTGAGATTGCTGATATTTCCTGCAATCTTGTTTATGCTTGTTTAATCTTATAAACTTCTTCTGCAAGATTTAATTGGACCTGATATGTTTTCCTCCTGATTAGGAGGGCTTGTTATCAGAGAGGAGTAATATTAACCTATCGTTGATTGGCTCCCTTGAGCTGAATTTGCAATGAATTGTTTCATGCCTTCAACTCTGCTACTCGAGCATGTAAATCTTCTGCTTGTCTATCAGTAGCAGCCTTTTGCACCTCTAGCTCTGAAATCTTATTTTTAAGGTCTTTATTTTCTCCCTCAGTGATGGTATTTGAAAGCACTAAGGCCACCTTTTCTGATTCTAAAACATGGTAGGAATCCTAGAATATTTTGAACTCTAAAAGAGTGGCCTCATGTTTCCTCTTCATTTCTTTTCCTTCTCCTCTTTCTTTCATCAGAGTATCCTTCATTCTTACCATATTTTCCTTGTATTTATCTGCAGTTTCTTTCAATATATCAACATTATAGGCATTTGCTTGAGTTGTTGCGACGTTGGTCGAGGCCATTAGTTGTGGATCTTCATCGGTACCTTTCATGACAGCTCTCTCAGTAACTGTTATTACCTTAGGCTGGGTACCCACCTTTAACTTCTTTTTGGACCTTAGAACAATGGTTTTCATTTAGGGTCCAATACTACCTTATCCAGGCATGCAAATGTGTGAATCTTGGATGGAGTAAAGGGCACTAACCCTAATTCTGCAAGAGGGAGGTGACCTCCTGTTATTGTGTCTCCCGATGTAGAAGGAGGATTTGCTAGATTGTCCTGGGTAGTATCCTATTCTAAATTTTCCTTGTCTTAATCTTCCTGCTCTTTCCTCTTCAGTTCCTCAGCTTCCTTCTCTGCCTCCTCTCTTGCTCTGTCAGTTGATTCTTTTTGCATCATTTCTTCTTCTTCCTTTTTCCTTTGTTCTTCCTCTTCCTTTTGCCTTTATTGCTCCTTAGCTAATAATTTCTCATCTTCTTCAACTAACCTTCGGACCTCCTCTTCCTTCTTCTTGGTAGCTTCTTCTTCCTGTTTCTACTGTTTAGAGGTGCTACTATTGCTGGAGTTTCCTCCCAAAGTCATGATATTCTTCCTAAACTGTTTGTTCAAAGAGGTCATGTTACATGCATTTCGGTATATCTCCTCATCTTTGTCAAAGTGATGGGAGTATTCGAAATGTACCCCTACAGATGCACAGTATTTTGAAACCTTGTCCCAAGGGTCGTTTATGCAAAAAAAATTCTCCTTGAAATGGAAACTTTCTAACTCTCTTACAAAGTCAGGGGCACTCTTTACCTTAGTAAATTTATAACTACCAAAGCAGAATGGTAGTGGTGGGTAGACAAATTTCTTCACATCAAACAATAAGTTCCCAAACCCATGTATGTATAACTGTCTTACTACCTCCTTATGGATGACATACTTCGTGGCGTATCTTGGTTGTATTGAAGGAGCCCAGGATCCCCCATACATCCTCAAATACAAACCTTCCTTAGAGAAAAAATAATCTCCATATTCACTTACAATATCCATTGCTCCTTCAGACATGCAATTGCATTATTTAAGAAAAATCAGCGCATACAATGGTAGCAGAAAATATTCACAGATGGTCTTGTAAAAACTGAAATAATTGTGTGCCCACAGGATTTGATACACGGAGTACACAAGAGTCCTATCGGGATCCCAATCACAATTTATCTTTGGGAATGGGTGCGTACATAAGATACAGTCATTAAAAAAGGAGCTCATGTAAAACTCAAATTTCCTTTGAGTCATACCTCCTAATGCTGCAGCTATGCATGATGACAGGCTATCTTCCACGATGTCTACCCAGTTGAAGATAGTTCCCTGCAGAGCTACATAATATATTAGATTTGCTTAGCACATTCAAACACATCCAAATCCAGATCCCTTACCAATTCATCTGTCATATGAATCTGGGGTGCCGGTAGCCTGCAATATTTGGCTATATAGGCGGGACTGAAGGAATCAAAAGGTTGTTTTTGTGTGTTTGAAATGATCATAGTAGCTGCATTCACCCGAGTTGGATCCATTTGATCACCGAGGAACAAGGAAAAATCTCAGGACATGTAGCTACTTTTGTGATAGCGGATTTTCTTATGTTTACATAAAATGGTATTTCTTCCAAGCCTACATCTAGAACGGTTTGGTCTTTGATCATTTGATAAATTTGTCCCCATTTAAACTTTGGTTCAACTCCTATGACGGATTTCATATCCTCATAAATAATTTCCATTCTAGGTAGAATCTCCATGTCTGAGTCCTCTCCCGTGACCTTAGCCTTATTTTTCCCTTTCTTTGGCATGGTGTTGTATGAGGATTGAGGCTGCAACATAAACATAACCAGTAATGACTTAGAGTTATTGTGATAAAAAAGCATGCATTCATCATTAATAGAATATACTGAAATAAATAGCTATTATTAAGATGCAATATAATGAATGAAACGTAAATAACAAGACATGAGATTGCATTTCAATAAATTGTATTTACCAACTCATCTTTGAACATCTCAAATGGCCCTGTGATATAAAGAAAAATTTATTCAGCTACTTCAAACAAAAAAATGGATTAGTTCAAATGAAAGCTCTAGATGTTGTCTGTAAAACTCTGGTTCTAAAAACCAAACTCCTGGTGCATTAGATTTAAACATGAACATGTTGGGGCTTCTCCTCTCAAAAGCAAACAAAAACCCCGACGATGTCTTAGTGACTTTGAAAACAAGGGAAAATCGAACCCTATCTAAACAGCCCGAGGAAACCTCTTGAAAACCCTACGTCATCCCTAATAAAATAATATACCTACAACAACCTAAGCCGAACTATGAAATACATCGTTTCTCCTCACAAGAATCCAACATTGGTACCCCCCTATCACTGCACATCAATATGAACCAGAGGAGGCACAGTCAGCGAAATGCTCAACTAGCCAAAACCTCACCAATGAACTACCAAGTTTCTGACATACCAACGTCCATGTCCTGAGAAGGGAAGATAGATGGTGCAGAGAAAGTGATAAAAACCCCCATGTCCAAGCAAGCAAATAAAAATCAGGGATGCCAAAGGTGTAACTCGACTTTGGGAAAACCTCCATAGGTCAGTGATCCCAAAAAGAAATGAAATGATGCCCTACGAGGTTGGGAAACACTTTAAACCACCACAACACAAGTAAAACCTAACCCCATAATTACTAAAACCCTCAAAATGCCATTTTACCAAACCGATTTTAACAAAATGAAATCACGATGAGGTTCAAAGCCTGCTTGGAAAATGGTGGTGTGAAAGCTGGTGAAAATCCTAGCTTGAGCATTATGTGGATTCTAGGTGGCAGTCGTTATTTGGGAGCGCTCCAAATGGGCAGTGGTAACAGTTTGTAAAAACCTCCCACGGCTTATATAGAAAAAATTGTGAAAAGTGCATTAGATGAGGTCACTGGGTGGTTTATGGCCCATGGGTGAAAAATGTTGTTTGGCGCCAAAACCACAAGCCCCATTGGCACTTTACCAAATCAGCAAGAAAAACAAAGCCACCCGTGACCGTGTCGGTTGAACCCATGAAGTATTTCTGACGTTATCGGATGGCTCTTTATAACTCCTGTCGACAATAAGACTATCGATAAGATGTTCAAAAATTTGATCGGAGGTGAAAGAACAACAATCTACGACAGTGTTGGCTCCAACATTGGATTTATTTCAACACTATTATGGAGAGTCATCAAAGACACCCCAAAATTTCATCGGCAAAAAAATAAAGGTTCATCAGTTTCGCCAAATGTATCGATGCGAAACCCCAAGCTATGTTGATGCTATTGGCACAACTTTCTGAAAAACTCCGTAGAAAGGAACGTCGAAAAACTCATGGAGAGATCCCGAAGAGAGGCTATTGGATATGAAAGATAAATTCCCCCGAGTCAAATCAGCTCAACTTCCTGTGTTTACCCAATGTCATCGACACCAACTAGCGAGATTTCCCCCAAAAGCCTTGATCAAATCTGTCGGTAAGGAAAAGATCACCCCGCCAATAATGTCGACTCCAAAGACTGAGTTTCACCAACATATCGAAAAACTCAACAAAAAAATTTTGTAACTCAAAAGAATAGGCAAAACATCAGATCGAAAACATTAGTTTCTCCGACGTGTCAGCCAGACTTGATGAGTTCAGCCGACACATCGGGTGAAAAACTTGAGTTCTAAACTTTGACAAAAGGCTTTTCTAACTTCTGAAAAAATAAAACTAAGTCATGGAAAGGATATTCAGAGAGAAAAAGTAGTATAAGCAATTTTACAAGCTAAAAATTCTAAGGAGGGCCCTAAAATCTTAAAAAAATTGGGGTGGTGGTTGCAGCAGCAACAATTGGCGACTCCCTGGTGAACACAAATCTCTGAAAAGAAATATCTTTTCAAAACAAAAACTGCTTTATGGAATCTTATTAGAGAAACCTATCCCAGTATTTTCCAAGATTATTTAAGAGTCTAGACTTTTCCAGGAATTTAAGACTCAGAACATCGCATCGATTGCAGTCCCTCGGGGTATGGTAACTAGTCTTAGAAGTCTCGATAACTCTCTTGGGACCAAAATGTGAGATTCTTTTTAACTCTGTATTTTCTTGCTGTTAGATATGAAACCGCATGATCGTGGCAGAGTTAGATATATGCATTCGTTCGTTCCTCATTCCCATTCCTTCTGCATTCTTTTGATTCTTAAGACTTTTGTTCTTTTGAGTCTTCCTTGATTGCTTCTTTTACTTTTGAGATTTGATTTAGGTTCTTCCATCCACAGTGTCCTTTTTTGTGAGTGATGACTTGTTTTCAACTCATGGATGGAGAAGAACCTTTTGAGAAATCCAATCATTTTGCTGATTTATTTCTTCAGCGTATCCTTTTGATACATTTTTTTGTTCAAGAATTTTGACTCTTTATATTAATCCTTTTTGCTTTCATTTTGTGGCATGGGATCATTTTGAATACCACACACCTGTCTGTTATGATTCCTTTCTGTGGGTCTTTTGCAGCGAGCTTCCTAGGACATATATTAGTGTGAAAGTGGAGGGAGCCACAAAATCGTATTCTAGACCTCATCTACCTTAGTTATTTTATAGGGTTTAAATAGGACTTCAATGTGTTCTTAAAATAACTTCCCTTTAGCAGTCTATTAAATTAAAGAATCTTGTTTTGATCAAAATTTTGCATAGATGACTTCCAATGAGCAGTTCCTAGATTAAAAACATTTGTATGTTTATTCAGATTCCAATGTCCCCCAAGCACCAAAAGATTGAGTTGGCTGATTCTGGAATAAAACAACTAAACTAAAGAAAATCATCAAAAGAAAAAAGATGTTTATTTTGAAACCAAAATAAAAATGAACTAAAGTAAATAAGAAACAACAATTTAAAGGCATGAAAATAAGAAAAGAAAAAAATTATTTATGTACAAACATGTCCCTAAGATACTAGATGAAATAAGGTTCGAGAACCAGACCATTTATAGGTAGATTATCTTCCCACCCCTGTAAAATCCTGTAACTTATAAGTCGAGGGGCCTAACTTTTCAGAAATCCTAAATGAGCCAACTTATAGGTGTTGAAACTCTGTATGCTTTCCCTTTTCATCATGCAGGTGATCCCACTTAATAACCAAGTCTCCAATCTCAAAACTTCCCTTCCCAGACTTATGCTTATCAAACCATCTCTTGAAAATATCCTGTTGGTGTTTAAATATTTCTTTGGACTTGAGCCTAGACTCTTCAATTTTTAGCAATGTTGTTGGTCCAGAAAAGAGCATAAGGAAGAAATAGAAGTGCAAGCGCAAGGCAGGAAAATTAGGCACGCGAAAAAAAGGAAGAGGTAAAGCAAAGAAAGGAAGCGTGAAGGAAAGAAAGATGCGACAAGGAGCAGTGCGATGAAGGAAAATAGAATCTGCGGGCAAGTAGAAGAGTAAAGGTTGTGAAGCGACGGGTCAGGAAGACTGTAGGTGATCGATTCGGTGGAAGACTGAAGGATGGTTTTTGTGGCTAGTTATGACCTATACAAACAGATTGAAAGATGTTTCTATGGCTAGTTATGGCTTGTGATAAATGTAATCAAGGACGATTTTGTGGCTAGGTATTGCCTGTAATAAATGTAATGAAAGATGTTTTGTGGCTATTTATTACTATAATAAATAATCTGTACCCAGTCAACCCTGCCTGGTCTTGTAGAATCTATAAATAGAAGGAAGTTGTTTTGTATAAGGGTTTGCTTCGTTTAGTTGTTGAAGTTAGTAAATAATTGAAGAAATCGGAGAGAAGTCTAATAGTAGAGTTATAGTAGGATTTTGAGCCACGGATCTACAGCTTTTTGTGCAGACCATTTTGTAAGATTCGGTCTGCAGCTGAGTGCGCAGATAGTAGAGTAGAAGAGTCGATCCAGGATGTGTGTGTATCAGTAGGAGTAGAAGAAAGCATAATAAAACAAAGAGCATGGGAGCATGAAAGAGTCTGAGATGAAAAGACATATCTCAAAATTGTCTGCAGTCAAGTCACTAACTATAAGGTGCCATATATTTCTCATGCCAGATGAAGAGCACCTTGGTGGTTTTTCCCGATTGGGTTTTCATGTTACATCTTGTGTCGAATGAATGTGCTAGTTGAATAGTTATGATTAGTCATCGGTTATGTTGCATTATTTATACTTTTTGTTTAAATGAATGTCGCAATATTGATAAAATCAGTTGAATGAATGAATGACTAAAGCATTGTAGAAGCATTGCATACTATTTCATGTTCATTTAATGTTAAGTTGTAATACAGTCGCGCCATTGTCCTTTGTTGTTAAGGAAGAATCTGCACTACACAGTTGCACCAATTGTTATTTTTTTAAGGGAAAGTCTGTGTCGCGTTGTTGTGCCGCTGTCGAGTTAGTAAAAATAATCCAACCTTCTAACTCTGTCGATCTCGTTGGCTGCATGCCAGGGGAATTTAATCCCTCGGCGACTGCTAAAACATGGTTCTTGCAATTACATGTTAAGATATCTCAGGTGAGATTGTGCCTGCCTCGCAAGTGTTGCCGACTGAGCTTGCTCTGTCGGGTCGATGTCTTTGGGTGTCTTATTTGTCTTGTGGGTTTGTTGAACCTGGGTCGCGAGAGTGGGGAAAATTTATCCAACAAATGGTTTTGTTGTCAGTACCCTTAATCATTTAAGTCGAGGGATATGTTGTGGCATCTGAAAAAGAAGAAAATCGAGGATTGGCTGGAGTCCAAGACATTGGCATTTGCGCAAGAGGAGAGCGCAAGATTGCAGTTGAGAACATAAAATTAGTTGGACCGATACTTGTACACAGATATTCATGAGTGGTTGTCAAGATTGGTGAATCGAAAGAAAAACTTTCAAAGAAGTGAAGCAGTCAAGTGGAGTGCTCAGCTAGTCCATGAGTTAACCAGTGTAAGTAACCCCATCTCTAGAGCTATTAATTGTTGGGTCGACAGTATTCTTCAAGAGTATATTACTGAGTTTGTAGTTGAGACAATAACCTCATATAGTGAGGCTGAAAGAATTCTTTTCCAAGGACCCCGCGAGAGGTACTTGTTATCTATAACTACATGGATAAAAATGATCTTCTATGAGAAGGGCATTTTGTAGTTGAGCAGTTGAGTCACATATCCAGGATGAAGGACATGTCACAGACAAACTGTAAAGAAAATGGGAAGAGTGAGCTGAGATGTTCCCAGGAAGTACAGAGCCTAAACTAGAACCTGGATTTTTAAGAAGTGGAAGGAGGTTTCAGTCAGGAAAGAGAAGAAAGACATTAGGAGGAAGATGGAATCCTAATTTGTTTGAAGAAAGCGAGTATGAATTTAAGTCACGGTTAGAAGAAGGGTCTTGCAATGAAGAGGAATATTATAGCCCAATTTCCGAAGGACTAGAAGAATCCAAAGAATCTAAGGAGATACCAAAATAAGAACATCGCTACACCACACTAGGAGCATCCTCAGAGGTAAGGTCTAGAACTTCATCTCCTAAAAGAACTATCAATACTAGTATTACTAGTGCTACGACTAGTGTGCAAGGAATTCCACCTTCATCAAATCACCCATTAAACATCCCTGATGCCAAATCAATGGCTGGGGCAGATATTAGATTACCATTAGAGGAAATTTCAACTCAAAATGGGCCTTTCAACCAATATTCATATTCCATGTCATCATGTGTTAGCCAATTAAATTGCTTTAAATTTGAAATATCATATAGGTATTAAACATTTTTTTAATATAAATTCAGGGATAGGTATCATAAAAAAAATACTTTTTTGTTCGTATTTTCGACATATCTCCATGTATTTTTACTCAAATTTCGATCGGGAATGTCATCATCACAAATTTTCAGGTATTTCTTGTTGTTGGGGTAGTAGGGTTTGTCAAAAGTATGCATAGTGGGTACTTGTTGGATGTAGAATTAAATTCCGCATCCAACAAGCTCTCCCGCTCGAAATTTGAGTAAAAACATAGGGAGATATGTCGAAAATACGAACAAAAAAATATTTTTTTCTTTTCTTCCTCCAAAATTAATAAATATTATTTTATTATTTTCCTTATGAGGCCCATTTTGAGTTGAAATTTCCTCTAATGCTACATTCAATGGGAATGGAGCAGAAGATCCAGAGCTGAATTGGTTCCTCTGCGAAGTTATTTGGATGGTTCGCCAAGTTCACAATGCGGACATAAGGAAAGCGCAGATGATCATGACTTTGCGGGGTCGTTCCTTGGACTGGTTTATGAATTTTTCCATAGTACCAGTGGGAAAACCACATAATACCCTTGATGAGATATGATGCACGATTATTTGTGAGTTCAAAAAACCTAAATCGAAGTCGTAATGTATCACCGACATCAAGGAGAAAAAACAGTTACCGATGGAATTCGTATGGGATTTCAATCAGCAGTTTAAAACTTTGATGGCCAAAGTTAGTTTCCAAAGTTCGGATGTACAGCATAAATAATGGTTTATTGTTGCACTATTACCACACATATGAGGTCCATTGATGCAACAATAGATAGTGTCGCGAAGGGAAGCACTAGAAATAGCGATGACGCTGGAATTCTTGTCGATTGGATATGGTGACACAGGGATGATGCAGATTCAGTCGCAGTTGGATAATATGACGGTACAGCTTCACAACATCAAGAAGGGAAAAGAATCCCAAGAGGACTTGTGGTGTAAAATATGTAGAACGGATGGACACACCAAGGATAATTTTCCGTCGTACATGAACTATATCTCGTCGAGTGCACCTAATCCATTGAGTACTCAAGGACTACCCTGGTGTCGAATATTCCAGACTAGAGGGCATCGCGACGAGGACTATATATACTTGTAGAATATTGTAAGTACCCCAACTAGCCTTTCATTAGAGGAATTTTGAGGTCTAAAATGGGCCTTCTAAAGAAAATAATAAAATAATAGTTAAAATAATAAAATAATATTTATTAATTTTGGAGGAAAAAAGAAAAAAACTACTTTTTCTGTTCGTATTTTCAACATATCTCCCTGTGTTTTTACTCAAATTTCAATCGGGAGAGCTTTTTGGATGCATAATTTGATTCTGCATACAACGAGTACCCACACTGCATACTTTTGACGCACCCCGCTACCCCAAAAACAAGAAATACCTGAAAAAAATGTGATGATAATGTCATCATAACATTTTTTTAGGTATTTCTTGTTTTTGGGGTAGATGGGTGCAACAAAAGTATGCAATTTAGGTACTCGTTGGATGCGGAATGAAATTCCACATCCAACGAGCTCTCCCGATCCAAATTTGAGTAAAAACACAGGGAGATATGTTGAAAATACGAACAAAAAAAGTAGTTTTTTTATGACAAATATGTCAATTCAACCATTATGGTTGACTCATTTTATTGGAATTCTATTGGTTCTTGAATTCCAAATCATAAGAAATTATTGTTGGCGCATTTTCTTATAAGGCCCATTTTAGACCCCAAATTTCCTCTAATGTCTGTAAATTTTGTAAGTCAGTAGGCCACGATGAGAAGGATTGCGGAGTGTATCAGCTCTTAAAGGAGAAGACAGTCGACACCTACTTAATGAAGAACGATGGGAAGATTTGGGATGAATAAGTGCAAGCGCATTACCAGCCTACACATTTCCCACAAATCACTATACAATATCAGCCTCAATATCCATCGAATCAGTATCCACCGCATCAACCAAACCCTCAAGGAAGGGGGGGTGGAAATTTCAGAGGTAGAGGAGGAGGAGGATTTGGCAGAGGAAGAGGTCAAGTTGTATGCTATAATTGTGGGAATTAAGGACATTATGCTAGATATTTCTAAGAGCCTGCAAAGACGTGTTCATATTGCAAAGCATAGGACCATAATGTGTAACAATGTCCCCAGTTGATTGCAAAGTGGAAAGCTCGAGCCGCTGGAGTTCCTAACCCCGCGCAGAATCCAAATCCAAATCCTAACCTAAATTTCCAAATGATTGCTGATGAGCTGAGAGAACCAAGTGTTGTTGTTGTAACACGAGGAGGTGCTGCAACTGGGGTTGATCAAAATATACCATAGGAACTACCGTAGGTGCGACCCGCAGCGCAGAAGAAAGTACCATTCAACATTCAAAAACAAAAGCAAGTATTCTTGGACGTGCGATTGGAGTTTGTACATCCCGAACAACCATCGACCTTTGCCAAAGTTAAGGAGATTCTTGAACATTTCCAACAAATATTTCGGAAGAAGGATCCAAACAAGGTTAGTAAGCTCAAGTCATTTTTTTCAAGTTGCTTAGCATTGATCCATGATAAAGATGATGTCACAAAACTACAAATGATTATAGAAGAAACCCCATCACAACCCAAAAATAGAGTTAACCATGTTAAAAAGATATTCAAAACTGGGCATAAGTTGAGAATGACTGCGCAGATAGGAGACTACGACATGGATTACATTATCTTGGATCTGGGGTCGGACGTCAATATTTTGACACGACAAACTTGGGAAAGCATGGGAAATCCAAGCTTGGACTAGTCCCCTGTCAATTCGAGGCTTTCAAATCAGGCGAACTTCCAACTGATTGGTAGGTTGAGTCAAGTTCCTGTCAACATTGAGGGGCTACACACATTTGCATATTTTGAACTTATCAACATTGTCGATGACAAAAACACATATCCCACGCTTGACTATCAGACGGTCATAAATTTTAAGAAAACAATCCTCTCATTTGAGGATGACGAGATGAGGATAGTGTCTCCCATTGATCCACTGGAGGGAAAACAATATGTCGAACCAGTATATAGTGAAGGACAGGGTGATTATCTGGACCATATCTATAATATCAGTGCCTTAAAAGATGACTATGTCAATCCTACAATGGATGGGAACCTGAGTTGGAGGAGTACTAGCTCATGCACGTCAAATTCATGAGAGGCATTAAAGAATTGGCAAAACATACTGCATGAGGTTTCTATGGAATATGCGCAAGAGTTACAAGGTATGTACAACGGGTGGAAAATTAGTCGAGAGAGTTACCCACCTATGATGGTTTACCTAATCTTGTGAACTTTCTAAGTGAGTTTGAAGGACTGGTAATAGAACCGCAGTGCTTGCCCACGTTAGACTATGTGATGGAAGCTACGCCCGCTAGATGGTGGGGCACGCATAAGTAGTCTATATCAGAATGGATAGAATGCAAAAGATTTATGAAAGTCATATTCGAGGAAGAAGTCACAATATTGAGTCAGAAGTACATAGGGTTTTCGAACCATGTTGAACATCTCAATCAGTGTTGCACGACATTTGTAGAATACCCATGACAGGAATGGGTCCATCATTTCATATACACATTGGAAATGACACCCAGTATCTGGTATACATCCATGGAGTTGTGACAAGGAACTCAAGATTGGGCCGAGGTGGTTAAACAGTTTGCACACACCATTGCATTTGCTGATGAGCAGCCGACATTTGATGTTGCACTTCAAACAATCAAGGAGAAGATATTCACTGGAATCCCTGTCGAAGTGGCAAATTCCCACTAGTACAGCGTGACCATCCAGCAATGGATGGCTTGTTACGATCTAGATGGGGACCCAGATGATGATCCTACCAACATTAACTTACCAAAATTGGAAGGTACGCATGAGGTGGAAGGAAGTGGTATTTCGAGCGAATAGTTCTTCAAGCCACTAAAAAACAAGAAAGTTAACATTGGTTCACCAGAAAACCCGAAGTTTTCCAATATAGGAGATTATCGGGATGATGGGAAAGTCGCAAAGATCACAGACTTGCTCCATGAATTTTAGGATTTGTTCCCTACCAACTTCTTAGAGATGAAGGGAATAGTAAGAGATATGGGGGAGATGAAACTACCCCTGAAACCAGAGGAAAAACCATTTAAGCAACAACCTTATAGGTTAAATCCAAGGTATTAAGAGAAGGTGAAAGACGAGTTGGACCGAATTCTCGACGCATGAATCATTGAACCTGTCGAAGCATCTAAATGGATCACCCCTTTAATCATTCAGGATAAAAAGACAACAGATGAAGTCTGGATCTGTGTCGACCTAAGGAAGCTGAACTATGCATGCTTGCATGATCCATTCCCAACACCATTCACTGATGAAGTACTAGAAAGTGTCAGAGGATAGGAGAAGTATTCATTCACCGACGAATTTTATGGCTATCATCAGGTCAGAATAGCGAAGGAGGATCGACACAAAAACACCTTCATCATAGAATGGGGATGCTATCAGTATACGGTAATTCCCTTCGGAACCAAGAATGCTCCTACTATTTTTTCTAGAATAGTAGTCTCTGCTTTCAAATATTTTATACATAAATTTTTTGAACTCTACTTTGATGATTGGATTGTGTTTGGTCTAGTTAGAGACCATATTAAGAGTCTGCGCATGATGCTAGAACGCTTTGGCTAATATCATATTGCACTTAATTCAAAGAAATGTATTTTTTGCAAACCATTTGGTGTATTGTTAGGACATGTCGTGTTTCACAACAAAATTTTAGTCGAACTAGTGAAAGTTGTGATTATCCTTGACTTACCACTGCCTACATTAGTCACGCAACTCAGATCAATGCTAGGACACACATGCTATTACAAGAAATTTATCAGAGGATATGCAGAGATAATTGCACCTATGGAGAAACTTTTGAAAAAAGATGCAAAGTTCCAATGGACAGAAGCTTGTCAGGAAAGTTTAGACAAGTTAAAGAGCAAGATGGCCACAGTGCCAATACTGGTGTTTCCCGACGAGAAGAAGTGGTTCCATGTTCATGTCGATGTGTCGTCTATCATGCTCGAAATAGTCCTGACACAATTGGGTGAGGGTGCGATTGACCACCCTATTGTTTTTGCCAACAGAAAATTGTCGATGACAGAGAAAAACTAACGACGACAGAGAGATATGGACTCGCCATGGTATATGCACTGCAGAAGTTTTGACACTATTTGTTGGGTGGACATTTTAAAATGTACACTGATCATTTAGCATTAAAATACCTCGTCAACAAGCCAGTGTTGGGGGGGAAGATCTGTCGATGGCTCCTCCTATTTCAAGAATTTGACTTTGAAGTCATTATTAAACTTAGTCAACTGAATGTGGGGCCTGATCACTTGTCGAGGATAGAAAGCGGTGAAGAACTAACCATCCTAGAGGATAACTTGCCCGACACACAATTATTTGCGGTCATTATGGTTGATAAAAAGTTTGATGCTAACATTCACCTTTTAAGTACAGGTTATGCGCTTGAAGGATTCACCACTGCGCGGAAGAAACAGTTGGTCCTCAAAGCTACTGATAATACATTGATTGCGGGACAGCTATACAATATGGGCCCTGATGAAATATTGTGTCGGTGTGTTTTTTACCACGAACGACATTGGATAATGAGCGAAGCACATTCCGGTGTCATGGGAGGACACTACACTGAAAAGGAAACCATGCACAAGATATTGCAAGCTGTGTTATGGTGGCCAACCATACATATGGATACTAAGATATTTTGCTGACGCTGTGATGTTTTCTAGAGGACATGAAAACCATCCTGACACAACGAGATGTCACTAGCACCGCAGATAACCCTTCAATCATTTGATAAATGGGCTGTTGATTTTGTTGGTCCTATCGGTCTTCTAGGAAAACGGACTAGTGCGCGCTATATTATCACAGCGACAGAATACTTAACCAAATGGGATGAAGATGCACATGTTAAAGATTGTACTACTGCAATTGCAACGAATTTTTTATCTGAAAATGTGGTGACCATATTCGACTGCCCAAAAATTCTCTAAGTGAACAAGGTACACATTTCGTTAACAAAATGATTGATGATCTTACTGCAGAGTTCCAGATTCAGCATAAGAAAATGACACCCTATCATCCTCAGGCGAATGGAACAGTTGAAGCCTTCAATAAGATTCTATAAAATGCATTAACCAAAGTATGCAATGCGCACAGAGATGATTGGGATCATAAAGTTTCAGTTGTGTTATGGGAGTACTGCACAACTTACAAGCGATTGACAGGACACACTCCATTTGTGTCGATGGAATATATTGTGTTGAGCTTAAGGATTGTTGCGCTAACTGAAATGACATATGTGGATGTTGTCGAGCAGATACTATCACATCTTGTTCAAATGGAGGAGGAATGCTTCGTCACGGGATTCCATAAAAAAACATAGAGAAGCAAAGGCAGAAAGCATGGCATGGTCGCCATATCAGAACTAAGCATTTCAAAGTCAGAGGACTTGTTTTGTTGTAGGACAGCAAATTTTGAAAGCATCCTAGGAAATTGAAGACGCATTGGCTAGGGCCATATGTGGTTGCACACATCACTGACACAAGCGTAGTGAAATTGCACAAGCTGGACGGGACACTGGTCGCAGGAACAATAAATGGCAGCCGGTTGAAGCCTTACCACGATGGTTGCGACACATAAAAGTGATAGAAAAAAAAAAGAGAAAACAAAAGAGAAAAGTAAAAGAAAAAAAAGGAACCTATTATGTCGCATGTCTGGGACAAGGGTATGTAAATCGCAATAAGAGTGAGAATGACAACTGGATGTCATTAAAACTCAGATACCCAAAAATATTTAGGTGGTTATACGAGAGAAACGTCATTAATTCAACAAGTCTGAGGAAAATGGCAACGTGCTTTTTGGTCCCATTCGTCATCCTTTCCATAACTGTTCTAATAGGTACAGGTCAGAGCTCAAGTTTGCGAGCTAATTTTGGAATACGACAAATGGTAATCCCATGTGATCGACAAGACGTCACTCTGCCAGCGAATGATCACATGCAGGATGAGCATGTGCTTATAAATATGAGCAGTCGTCATCAAGAATCCTTTTACTTTCATAGAGAGAAGAAGAGCAAACCAAAGTATATAACTGTGAGAGCCGAAGCCGATGGTAATTTCAATTTATAGCACCAACGAGCAATCAAAAATTACCAGAGCATCACCTTTCTCGATATTTGAAGAAATTACATCACCGGAGACACAGCAAGCACAACAAGAACTAGAAACAATGGTGTGGAAATCTCCCCATATAGTTCCTACGGCTGCTTTGGCCTCTGCTTCAGCTACTGCATCGGCCACAGTTTAGAATCCACCCTCTAATCCATGTGCTACAAGTCCACGACCATTTGTTTCAACCACAGACATCCCAGGCATGTCACGGCCACGGGTAAGGGTGCCAAAGGAGAAGCCTAGCCTGAAGCACAAGGCCACCGAGGACACACCATCTCTGCCCCTGCGAAGAGAAGTGAATGCCACCATAGAAGAGCGGAACCTGCTACCCCCATATGTTCGACCAAGGGGAGAAGAGGCACCTAAAGTGAAGCTCTCGACAAAAGCGCGCTCCTCCTTGGTCGCACCCCATATCCCTGCGGGAGCGTCGTTGTTAATGAACATCATCCCGAAGCTGGTGAAACTATAATTTGAAGATAATGATACACGAAAACAGGTGGACCTAGAAAGAAACATGTACATGGTCACTCTTCCATCTGAGTCGCCTGTGCCACAACTTGTCGTCCTAATGGAGTGGGCCCATGGTATAGAAAACACAGGCCTAATCAATTTCCTGCTCATGACACATTTTGGCTGAAGTAAACAAGTGAGCACATATGTGTGACAGCTCCTGGTCTGTTTCCATGGAGGCTACTTATGGCTCTAAAAACCATGTTCTATCGATGTCGATCTCATTTCGTCGATAACGGGTCTCTCGCGTCAAGGACACGACCTTGCACCATATCTGCACGCAAACAGAGATGCCACAAAAATGAGGGAAAAGTATGACCTCGTGCACACGAATAGAGGATTCTTGATTTCCTCGATAACTAACAAGACAATGAGGTTCGTTGCAAAAATATTATCTTGCAAGTTGCCGCACAAGATGCGGCCCACTGAGTGCATTTTCGGGATAGTGGAACTAGGAGAATCGTGTGCAGCAGGAGTGATGTTCAATTGGTCACAGTATTTACTAAATGAGTAGCTAGAAAATGCAGAGCAAGTGCAGGAAGAAAGTGAGACCAAATTACACTACTCCTGGTTGTTAATTTTGATTTGTTTTGTAGGTTGGTCAGACCCACCAGACTACCATCCTCTATATGTCCCGATATTCTGTAGTGGCGTGAAATATAAGAACCTATGGGAATATAAGGAAGACAAGATTCGGCAGAAGGACAACAACATAGAGTTGTTTCTGCATGTGGAGGCATTAAGAGACGTCGTGCAACACTAGCACAGATTGGAAGCTGCGACAGTCCAAAGGTATGCACCTTTTATAAACTTCCAATATGGTGTCCACAATATCATCCTGCAGCTGAGGCAGGACCCAAAGAAACAAGTGCAACCGACACATTTTATGATTAAGGACCAAGATGTGGAAGCGGTCATATAGGATTGGCTGAAAGAATGGCGTGTCTCAGTCGACGAGGAGATGGATCAAGGGAATGGCCAAGGAAATGGACAAGGGAATGGCCAAGGAAACAGACAAGGGAATGGCTAAGATAATGGACAAGGTAATGATGGGGACGATGTGCAAGGAAACCGATCACCAATTTCATATGATGATGACATTGATCAAGGCTCTGATCAGGATGATTCAGAAGGCACGCCCACTGACGAGGATGTGCAGACTTAGAAGAAGGCCCAAGAAAGGGCACATGACAAAGAGTAGGATCAGCAGCAACACAAGAAGCACAAGGCTGATAAAACAACCATTACAATCAGGTTAGGTCAGGAAGACATGATCCTGCTTGGAGACACAGTTGCAGAAGTGGTGAAGACCAACTTTAAATATATAGGTAAATAGTAGATGAAATTAACCAACAAAATCATCAGGCATGTCAATAAGCTCACTAAGGCTATTAATGAGGTAAAGAGCACAGTCGAATCTGAGACATACGGCATTGATCCTGGTGATACATTATCCGTTCCACTATTGTTTGCTTTGTTCAAGTTAGAATTCCAAGCGCAAGAAATGGAAAAAGGAACACGGGAGTTCGATAATGTTATCCAGGTGATGGGGACACTATTGCTGGATTTTTACAAAATAGCATTAGTCGAAGTATATGCTCTACAGCATGTGAGTGCGACGGAAATAAGAATCCATGAAAATTCTCTTGCATATCAAGCACAAAAGGCAACAAGGAAGGAGAAATAGCACAAGGCCCTCCTTTGGCAGAAGGAGCAAGATATTAGAATGCAAGAAGAAAGCAAGCTTGCACTAACTAAAGAAATAAGAAGTGCAGTCGCAGAGTTCCTCGCAGAAGAAGAACAAGAAGATGATGATGTAGTCGCCAAGGTAGCGTGGTTATCCAATATTGTGGTAGAACTAAGGAAAAAGGTCGAAGAACTTAAAGCGCAGCAACAACCAAGTACACCTGTTGAGGTGATCGAAGAGCACAGGAAAACAACATCTAAGGTTGTGGATCGAATTAAGCAAGGAGAGAAACTATGCAAGGAAGCAATCGACACAGCATCTGAGGAATGGGAATTGCTCCTATAAGATGAATATGTGGAGAAAATCAAAGAATACATGCCCCAACCTGACTTAAAGATAACCATGGTTAAGGAAAACATGAAGAAGTTGTTGATCAAAGAAAATATTGCAAAGGTAGCCGAGTTGAAACAACTGCAGCAGCAAGTCAAAACTCTCCACGACCAAGAGCAGAAAAGAAATGAAGAGGTTATGGCACAATAGATAGAGGCCGAATGAGTTATAGAGATCCTTCAGCCTGTACAACCAAAGCTCTAGCTTTTAACTCAGATGCTGGAAGTTGAACCATTGAAACATATCAGTTTCGACCGTGTCAAACAATTGGAGAAGCAAGAAGAGGAAGTAGGGAAAGAGGTTTCCTGGGTAGAAGGCATTCTAAAAGAATTTCGGGACAAGGTTGGTACCGTGGTGTATCTAGTGCCATAACCATGAAACCTACTTAGTGGCTCGGGATGAGACACATGTGAGTGTTGGGGGCCTGTTGGTCCAGGAAAGTGTACAAGGAAGAAACAGAAACGCAAGCGCAAGGCAGGAAAAATAGGCACGCGACAAAAAGGAAGAGGTGAAGGAAGGAAAGGAAGCACAGAGGAAAGAAAGTTGTGACGAGGAGCAGTGCGACGAAGGAAAAGAGAATCTGTGGGAAGGTAGAAGAGTAAAGGTTGGGAAGCGACAGGTCAAGAAGACCATAGGTACTCAAGTCAGAGGAAAACTGAAGGACGAAATTTGCAGCTAGTTATGACTTGTACAAACGGACTGAAAGACGTTTCTGCGGCTAGTTATGGCATGTGATAAATGTAATAAAGGAAAATTTTGCATCTAGGTATGGCCTGTAATAAATGTAATGAAAGATGTTTTTGTGGCTATTTATGACTGTAATAAATAAGTTGTACCCAATCGAATCTACGTAGTATTGTAGAATCTATGAATAGAAGGAACCTATTTTGTATAAGGGTTCGCTTCATTCAGTTGCTGAAGCCAGGAAATAATTGAATAAATCAGAGAGAAATCTAATAGTGGAGTTATAGTAGGTTGTTGAGCCGCGGATCTTCAGCTGTGTGCACAGACCATTTTGTAAGATTCAGTCTCCAGTTGAGTGCACAGATAGTAGAGTAGAAGAGTCGATCCAAGCTATGTGTGGATGAGTAGGAGTAGAAGAAAGCATAATAAAATAGAGAGCATCAGAGCAAGAAAGAGTCTGAGCCGAAAAGACATATCTCAAAACAGTATGTATTCAAGTCATAGACTCCAAGGTGCCATATATTTCTCATGCCAGATGAATAGCACCTTGGTGTTTTTTCCTGGTTGGGTTTCCATGTTACATCTTGTGTCGAATTAATGTGCGTGTTGAATGGTTATGATTAGTTATCGGTTATGTTGTATTATTTATACTTATTTTTTAAATGAATGTCACAATATTGATACAAGCAGTTGAATTAATGAATGACTAAAGCATTGTATACTATTTCATGTTCATTTACCGTTAAGTTGTAATACAATCGCGCCACTATCCTTTGTTGTTAAGGAAGCATATGCGCCGCACAGTTGCGCTAGTTATTAAGTTGTTAAGGGAAAGTCTGTGTTGCATGCTGGTTGTGTCACATTGTTGTGCCGTTGTTGAGTTAGTAAAAAGAGTCCAACCTTTCGACTCTGTCGAGCTCCTTGGTTGCGTGCCAAGGGACTGTAATCCCTCTCCGACTGCGGAAACATGGCTCTGGAAGTTACACATTAAGATATCTTGGGTGAGACTGTGCCTTCCTCACAGGTGTTTTCAACTGATATTTCTCTGTCGAGCCGATGTCTTTGGGTGTTTTTTTGGTCTTGTGGGTTTGTTGAACCTGGGTCGCTGGAGTGGGGAAAATTTATCCAACAAATGTATTAATTTGAGCTTGTAAAATTTCGCTACTAGATCATCATGAGGCTTGGGCTAACTGAGAGGATGGGAGTAAAATATTTGGGGGTAGGATATCCTCTTTCCCATAAACCAAAGTATAAGTTGAAACGCCTAAGTAATTCTTGGGGGTGACCCTATCTTTCCACAGTGCATTGGGAAGAGCTATATTCCAACTTCTTTGATTTTCTATAACAGACTTCTTTAAAATTCTGATAAGACTTGTATTAGTTGATTTGGCTAACCCATTACCTTGTGGATAATAATTTACATAATAATGTAACTTGATTCCTTTTTCACTAGCAAATTTAGTTATCTTAATTGATGAAAAATAATATGCATTATCAAAGACCGGTGAAATTGGAACCCCAAACATGGTCATAATATTTTCTTGCAAGAATTCGATGACCGTGTCCTCGTTCACTTTATGTAGTGGAATGCTTATACCCATCTTGCGAATTAATCAGTAGCTATGAGGATATATTTGTGTTATAATGAAGAATTTGGATTAATCTCTCCAATGATGTCAATACCCCATTATTCGAATGGCTTTGAAATAATAACAGGTTGCAATGGTCCAGCTCCTTTTTCCAGTCTTCCACCGCTTCTCTGGCATACATCACATTTTCTTATGTAGGCATGAGCATCTTTAAACAATTTCGGCCAATAATAACCAGCTCGTAGAATCTTATGGGCAGTAGTATCTCCCAAAAAAATGTCCTTCGACATGACCATCATACAATTCTTTCACAACTTTATAAGCATCTTCTTGTTCGAGGCATCTCAGAAATACCCCATCATAGTTTTTAGTAAAAAAAATTCCATCAATTATTTGGTAAGAAGTTGAATTTAAACGAAGAGCTCTTCTTTGTTTGGAACTCCAATGCTTTGGTAAATACCCTTATTGAAGGTAATGTACCAAGATTCAAGAGCTATAAAGAAAGGACATATATCAATCATATGCAATTCTGCTTCCTTTTCCCAATCATCATCTTCATTAGTCTGACCTTCAGCCATTAATTTACACAGCCCTTGTCCTTTGATAATGGTGGCTAGTTTGAACTCCAAGTCGTATTCCTGTAATGTTGTCACCCAATTCCCTCTTCGTTCACCCAATTCTTTTTTTACAAAAAGAGTTATGACAGCTGGATGTGGGACAATTACCTTGGTTTGGTTTTTTAGAATGTATGGTCTGAATTGATTCACTGCTTTAAATACTGCATATGCTTGCTTATCCACAATGGGATAGTTTAACTCGACCCCTTGTAACCCAGTGCTCATAAATGATATTGGGTACTCATCTCTCAATTCTCCCTTTTGTGTAAGCACTGCTACAAGTGAATTCTCTGAGGAAAAAGTGTACAGTATAAAATCTCTTTCAAAATAAGGAATTTTAAGAGAAGGCGCATGAGCTATTGCTTCTTTGATGATATTAAAGGCACCCTTCTTTGTATCAGTCCATTTAAATTGCACACTCTACTTTACCATTTGTTGCAAAGGTTTTACTATCTATGCAAAATCAAGAACAAACCTTCGAACAAAATTTATAGTACCCATGAATGATTGCATACCTTTTTTGTTGTGGGGTAAGGGAATCTAAGATATGGCTTCTATTCTCTCCGGGCCTATGGAGATTCCATTTTTAGAAATAATATGGCCTGAGATTTTTCCCTCTAATACTGCGAAGATGCTTTTCTTAGGATTTAAAGATATGTCATATTTTCTACAGTGGTCAAACATTTGTTCAAATGAAACACATGATCTTCTCTCTTCTTAGAGAAAACGATTACATCATCTAGATAGACTACCACACTGTGGTTGATTAACCCCCAGAAAGCAATATCCATTGCCCTTTGAAAAGTGGCTCCAGCATTGGTGAGACCGAAGGGCATTCTTCTGTGAGAAAATGTTCCCCACTTTGTCTGAAATGTGGTTTTCAGCCTATCTTGCTCAGCTACCAACACTTGGTTGTAGCCTGAAAACTTATCTAATAGGGAAAACAATTCAGAACCTGAGACTATTTGTAGGATTTGTTCCATTGGTGGAACTAGGTAATTATATTTATCTGAAGCTCGGTTCATATTCTAGAAATATACACATAATATTATCTCACCAGATTTCTTTCTTACTGGCACCAAATTTTCTACCCACTCTAAATGTCTGACTCTGAAAATGATCTTTGCATCAAGTAACTTCTTAAATTCATTTTGGATCAACGGTTCCAGTTTTGGATGCATCTTTCTTAGTTGATGTTGGAATGGTTTAGCTCCTGCTTTAATAGGAATGACATGTTGGATAATGCAGGTTTCATAGGTCTTCAAGTCTTCATATGTCCAAGCAAAAATTTCCTTATATTGTTGAAACAAACTGATAAATATGCTTCTTTCTCTTGGTGAACAAAATTTTCCCAAGTTTACATTCTTGGGTTCAGCCTCTGTCCCAAGATTAATCAGTTCATACTGCATAGATGAACTTTTTTTTGGCATTGGTAGGTATTCTGAATTTGTTGTTGAGATAAAACAATCCTTCCAACGTTTTCACTCCTTTAGGCATAAAATTTCCACTTTGAATATTAGCTTGATGATCTTCATCATCAATCACCGAGTCCTTGAAAGTTTCATCATTCTTTAGAAAATCTATGATATGTTGATCATCATCAAACACTCTCAAGCTTGTAACATTGTCTAGTATAAATGACCTGAAAATCAATTCAATAGAACATTTGTTATTAGTGGTTACTAACCTTGTAGAAGAAACAACTAAAAAATCAGTTGTTGCATTTTTCAATCTCGGAATTGAATTGATATTGAAAGCATTGAAATTTTTTATCAGATCCCAAACTTCAATTTGGTAACATTTTAAGTGCAGTGATAAGAAATGAATTGTGTTTCTAATCCGTCTAAAAATTATCTCAAAATCACCAAATACTTTTAAATTTTTAACTTTAAGATCTATGGCTTTCCTCAAGCCCTGGACTAGAGCTTCATATTCAGCTGTGTTATTCGTACATTCAAAATCTAGTCGACAAGAGAGAAATTGTCTATTCTTTTCAGGATCAATCAGGACACAACTTGATCCTGATCCATCTTGTGTTTTGGAACCGTCAAAATAAAAAAACCAAAATATATCTTCTAAATATATTGTATTAGTGTTGCTTTCTAAGTTAGAAACTAAGTTAACTATATTACAATCAATATAATTATCAGTCCATGAAAACTGAAGGATTTCAGACTGTGTGTCTGACTCGCGACTGGCTTCTTCAGCTTTATAATTTCCAGGTTCAATTTCTATAAAATAGTTACCCAAGACCAAAGATGAGAAGTTCACAAGTTCATTTTCCCCTTCCAATTGAGTCACATTGTGTTTAATGTGTGGTTCCCTCATCACCTTAATCTAATTTTGATTGTCCTTATATATCAGCCATAGGTGTGACCAATCAGTTGCGAAGTACCCATTCAGTTTTGTAGACCAGTCCCTGCTCAAAATCAAACCGTAGGCCTCTGGTATATCTACCACCATAATTTCTATAAACTGACAAACTCTTTCATCTGCAGATAACCGGATTAGTACGTTTTTCATTTCCCTATTACCTTGACTGCATATCTGTCCAACTGAATGATCTTACATGAGGATGGTGTAGGTTGACCATTCATCCTTTTGCATACTGATATTGGCATGACATTAGATGAAGCTCCATAATCCACCAAACAATTATGCACATTATGATTGAAAATCTCAAAAGACAGTAAAAATGGCAAAGTTTGAGTTTTAGACTTCCCTCCAATGCTAGCTTCTTTAATTTCTTTATCATATTGAATGTCATCCTGGGATCTACTGGGTTGCAGATCAAAAGCTTCTAGAATATTCTTTCTTTGCTGAGGTAAATTACATAATTCAAATAAAGAAATATTTGCTTTTGTTTTCTTGATGTCTTCTACTATGTCATGCCCCATATCATATTCTACTGGACCTTTCTTACTACTTTTTGTTGTATTCTCCACTACCTTTTCAGGATTACTGATTGTTGGTACTTTATCCCTTTTTTTAACCGGATCAGTCTTAGATGTTGTTTGGGTATTACTGTTAATCTTTTCATACTTTCTTGTATCTTACTAATCTTAGGTAGTATTAATATTTCATCCATTACTGGTCCTTTTCTTCTGGTCGTAACATTAACTGATGAAAGTTGTATTTCTTCAGTAGGATCCTCTTCATCTAATCCCAGTGTAGGTGCATAGTCCCATAAGACCATCGTGGTTTCATGTGTTTCTTCTAGTTCATTTGTTTTTTCTTCTTCCACCTCAGGCTCTATTATTTGAGCATCTAATATTTGATTCATAATTAGAGCCATTTGGTTAATCCATTATGGGAAACTCTTTTTAGAATGAGGTTCTTGATGAAAAGTGCAGAAATGATCCATTCCTACTTCATTAAAATTCAAAACAGAAGAATTGTACATAGGTGATTGAGATGTTCCACTTTCTTCTCTTTTCTTGAAATAAGGTTTGAACTGTTTCTTGGATGAAATACCTTCTTTATCCTTTTCCAGATCTACAATCTTATTTGGTAACTTTTGTACCATATTAACTACATTTTTTTAATTCAGTTGAGTGTTCTTCCTTAGATCTGGTTAATAGCAGAGGTTTTTTACCGCTAAAAGTCTTTACCGTTGGTTCTGTGGTGTGTTTATTTATGCTGTCAAGTTTAGCTTCTACTTTATTGGCTTCTTCATAAGTTTCCACTAAAGAAGGATTTACTACTCTTTTAACAAACATTGCTATTTTGGGACAGAGTGCTGAAGTGTAGTATTTTCTTAAAGTTTCTTCAACAGGATTTATTGTAGCACTGAAATTATTCAGATGAGTAGCAAACCTCTGGTTAAAATCTTGCACATTTTATTTCTTATCCATCCTCATAGATAACGATTTTTTCATGTGAGTGGCAGTGGTTCGTTGACTACCAAAATTTCCTTTAAAAACCCTTTCAAAAGTATTCCAATCTTTTATTGAATTTGCTTGTAACCCAAAATACGAAGCAGAAGCCTTAGCTTCAAAGGTACGCAGAAAAAGTCTGCATACCACATCTTCGTGTTCAATGGCCAAAAGTTCCAAAGACAAATACAAACTTTGCAGGTGGCCATCAACTAAAATTCATTTTCTGGGGTCGAACTTAGGTAATGCCTTTTCAGGATTATGAGACAAAGCATGCAAAGGAGGAGCCAGGTTGATTGGTGTTCTGGCTCTCCAGGGTGGTGGTCGATTGGGTTGATTAGCATTTGGGGGTACATTTCCATCCATGATTCGACGAGGATTCTGTGGTGGAGACTGAATAGGTGACTGTGTTGGAGACTAAAAAACATGGGAATCTGGTCCCAACTGATCAAGTGGTTGAACAATCTCTTGTATGGGAAAATTTACCAACTCTTCCAAATTTTCCACCAAGATCGAATCTTTAGTGTAAGTAGGTACTTTCCTGGAAGCTTGCCTTCTCGATAATTCTGGGATTGCTTTGAATCCTCCAAGCTTCTTTACATAAGACCTTGTATGTCTCCTCAAGTGGTTAACTACTTCAAATGGAATAGGGTAGAGAAATTACGGACCTTCTTCTCCAGTTCCTACTCTTTCTTCAGAAATGAAATCTTTAGGAAACCTAGTTTGGCAGAGTTATCACCAGTGGAATAGCTTTTAGTAAACGGATTTCCTCTGCCATCCATGCACTAGCATCCCTCCTTCTAGCGCCAAAACTGATGATTCCTGGAAAACTCTCGCGTACTGACAGTATGGATTCTCCCTAATAATAATTCCCAATTATATCATTTACTCTTTGGTATAGGGAATCCGTCCGGTTAGCGGCCCGACTACCGTAGAATTAAAAGAATGTTTTAAGTTTGTTTTATTGGTTGCGTACCATTCCACCATTTATGTGATTTTATGTTTTAAGACGAAATGAAAATGCCTAAACTAAATGCACCTGATCAGGGAACAAGAACCTCACTAGAGATGCATAGGTTCTTACCTCCCATCTTACTACTCTTGCCCCACAATCACTTCTACGAAAGAAAAAAACAACTAATCTATTCTAATATATTCTACCTATACCAAGGGGATTAAAGATTATATTTAACTGAGTAATGTACTGTAATTCTGCTTTTGGAATCCTACAGGTAGTTGTTAAAACACTACATACATAATTACAGCAGAAAATATAAACAAAGATAGCTTTATTTGTTAACACATTGATTACTCATACACATGCACAATATTTCTAATGGAAAGTAAAAACAATCATAAACCATAGAAGTAATTCAACAAGTTAGAATGATCTCACAGTTGTATAGCAGGCTAAAACAGAAATAGTTCAGTATTCAGCAATCTACACAATCCATTTGGAAACTTGTACAGTCCTTCCTCCAGCAAAAGTTGGCTCTCTTTATTCATAAAATAAATAGTTCTCATACAAATAACTTCAGCATCTATGCGCTAGTGAAATTCCTTTCTAATATCTATTATACCCCTATTTATACATTTTACAAATGACTTTTGGGCTACCCCTTCCTTTTGGCTTTCCTTGACTCTTCGATTTAAAAAATTCGTCCTCTAGTGACTCGGACTAGGAAAATAAAAATAAGATAAGATAATTTACAAAAGGTGCCACATGTAAACAAGACAAAACTTAGGAGGGCCCAGCTGATCCTACAATGAATTCTTTCCATGCAGCAGCTTCTGCAGTGATGGTCTTGAAATCCATAGGTTCCAACAATCTAACTATCACTTCATGTATGGCCAGTTGTGACTTTATTTTTGCTGCTTTGGGTGGAGTTACCCTGAGCTGGTCTTCCAGAAGGAAATTGCTTGTCACATGTCCCAATTTTGAAAAATAATGTTATTTTATTTTTATATTATTCCCAAACATTATGTTAAATTTAATGCTGAGTGGAAACTGATGACTCAGCAGAGTCAAGGATGTGGAATGTAATTCTGAATATTTAATTTTTAATAAATAGAAGTGGAGACAACAGCCTGGGAGAGCTATTAAAAAGAGTGTTACTGGTCAAGTGGTGGAAGGAACTAGGTGGAGAGCAAAAATACAAGTGGCAGCATCCTCAAACACTTCCTATGTTGCAGGTGGCAACTTCCCTAAATTTGGGGTCATTATCCCCCAAGAAAGTGGGATCAGAGCATGTGGCTCAATTAATGACAACTAACCCAAAAAACCTAGGAAATCTTATTAAAAATGCCCAATGTAGAGAGCTGAGGCTGCTCATTCCAGGAGAAGAATCATTCAAGTGAATGCACTTCAAGGAATTCATTGGGAAAGGGAAAATTGAAGGAAGGTGTTTGAGGGGTAAACTGTAGGAAGTTGATCTAGTGCAGCTTTATAGCTGAAAGATCTTACTGTAGCATGCAGAGTTGGTATTGAGTCTCAGGACTGGTACTTTGTTAATTTCTCCACCTAGTTCCAACCAAGCAGACCAAAACAGGCTCGAGGGTCCTGAGAAGTCGTTGTTTGAGCTCTCTCCAGGAGTTGGTAGGGAGGAATGGCCTCCCATTGCTGTTGTCGTCCAGTTTTAAAGACATGTTTCATTATATTTTAAATTCATGTGTTATAGTTATCCTCTATGTATGATCAGTAAATGAATGATGTTATGATATGCTGTGTTAAAACCGCTTAGTTATTCTAGACTAAATCTGTACTGTGATGAAAGATAAATCCTACCTGTGTTTTTCCCCATCTGGAGTAATCCAGATCGTACTCTAGCACATGTAGTTCATTTAAGTAAATAAAGTATGATAGGATTAAATAAATTGAACATTCATGTTCAGAGTAATGAAATGTTGTCTGTCAGAAGATAGACATTAGAGGAAATTTCAACTCAAAATGGGCCTTTTAACTTTGATTCAAATTCCATGTCATCATGTGTTAGCCAATGAAATTTCTTTAAATTTGAAATACCGTATAGGTCTTAAACACTTTTTTAATATAAATTAGGGATAGGTATCATAAAAAAAACTACTTTTTTTGTTTTTATTTTCGACATATCTCCCCGTGTTTTTACTCAAATTTCGATCAGGAGAGCTCATTGGATGCTGAATTAAATTCCGCATCCAACGAGTACCCACTCGGCATACTTTTGACGGACCCTGCTACCCCAAAAACAATAAATACCTAAAAAAATGTGATCAAAATTTGAGTAAAAACACAGGGAGATATGTAAAAAATACAAACAAAAAAGTAGTTTTTTTCTTTTCTTCCTCCAAAATTAATAAATATTATTTTATTATTTTAACTATTATTTTATTAATTCTTTTTAGGAGGCCCATTTTGAGTTAAAATTTCCTCTAATGTGCTTTTTAGAAGATTATTAATTTGTTTGCAGACATGTCTTTAGAAATAGACTGTGCAAATACCATGTTAATGCAAAAATTTACTCATAGTACTGACTGACATCAGTAGGTAAATTTTATCAATTATTTTATACACAGTCTTTATTTACATAAACTGTACTTTACTTGGAAATAGAAGACTTAGATTTATCAACTGGATATTAATAGTTCATGTTAAGAATAGGTATAAATATATTACTGATAGCTTTTCCCTTTAGTAACATTTAATTTTCTTGTATCTATTTGAACTATAATTAAATAATATGATAAAGATTACAGTAGTCTTTACCGAGCTTAATAGTTAAAGGACAGAAGTAACTTAGAGTTAAGTAGATACTGTAAACTATATTATAATTCTGTAGAACAGTGTAAATATAAAGAACACTGATAAGTATGGAGGTTCTTCAACTTTGTATTCTAAGTAATCCATAGATACAATTTAAATAAAACTAACATAATTATTACAGACTGCTTTCAGTCATAACTTCCATATAAACAAAATTTAACATAAACTTAAGAATGGATGTACTACTTAAATAATAATACTATAAATGTAAATATTATTATTATTATTATTATTATTCTTAAAACAAAGAACAACTATAGGATAATAATTTATGAATACAATAATAATAATTACAAGGTAATAACATAGGAAAATACTATGCTATTAAAAATAAAAGGGAGTAAAACCCTAGCTCATGAATTGAGCATAAATGATAAATATTGAAATATAAATTATAAATAAATCTAAGTACGATAGTAACCTAGGTCATACTTAGGTTAATATCTTTTCAAATTATTATCTAACAAATGCAATGGCTTTTATAAAACAAACAGAGTCTATTAAAAACAGTATGCATCTAATTACTGGGGTTCAAACCTTTTTTTTTTTAAACTAAACATTACCATTTCCGACATAATAATCATTTCTTATGTAAACTGTGTAATCATCATAGATAAATAAAATAATCCATTCTCAGTCTTTAAGGACAAAGAAACTAAAATAGAGAAAACAATATAATTATCAACTTAAGAGTAAAATAAACCAAACAAGGGTTTTACAGGTTAAACCCTAACCGACAAATTTCATCAAATATTCAAGATTTTCATCACGGCTGCGAATATAGCTTTCAAAATTTAACATATAAAAACCGGATAAATACTCAAACAGAGTTTATCTTCTTAAATTTTCAAAATGGGTATAAACCCTAATTTTTACAGAGTACAGCTCAACGGCTAGCAAATCAAACACTGGTTGCAGCAAATCCATCTTCACAAGCACGCATCCAAAATTGACAGAGAAGCGAAGCTTCAACCAGAAATACTACACTCACAAAGTGCATCCACCTTGTCGAGGGTTCAATTTTAAAAACATGATTATAATAACCTGTAAACAGCTTAAAAACAACACAGTATAACTCATGGAAAAACGAGAAAGGGTATTCAAACCCTGGGTGAGTCCAACAACCACCCCAACTGCATCTAAGGTGAGAACCCATCCTTCAAACCACGGGGCTTACCCGAAATGGAGCCACGAGCCACGGTTGGTACAATGGTATTCTTTTATCCCTGTACGAGCTGCACTTCCACGAACACCTGCAACAAAGTGTAAACCCTTGTCAGCAACCTTTTTACGTGTGAAAAGCTTAAGATATTTTTCTATATTAAAAACTCGCTGAGTATAAAAGAATGGTGTATGTAAATTCTACCTGTCATGGGGAGTAAGGTGAGCCGTTTCGAAAGCACTTTCACCTACAAACGCCATAGTGAGAACCTATTAACTCTTAAAAACCTCACACAGTAGCAAGCTACGAAGAGTCGAGAAAGAAACTGAAGATTCACCCAACTACACAAGCGTTGGGGAGAAGGTTTCAAGCAGCGAACGCAAACAGAAAAAGAAGAACAACCCCACTACTGACAGAGGAATTTTAACAATCAAAACCACACATTGGAGAATGGAAACAGCACAAAGCCAAGATTTAAAGTGGCAATAACTAGGAGAACATCGGCGGCCATGGAAGACGAGCCCTGGAGCAACGTAAACTACGAGATAACAATGCTTTAGGTTAAGTTTCTTGAGCATTTTATATTCTTCACACATGGACAGGATTGCTCCACGTAGCTTGAAATTTATTCCACAACGAGGGTCGTGATCCATAGTTCCTGCATGGAGAATACATTATTTGTTTGTTTTTGCAGCGCGGGGTAAAAACATTATCAACAGCCCAATAATGTGGAGCCATCCTCAAATCATCAGCACTATGTATTATTTGCACCTAATCACCAAATCATTAACGTAGAAGAGTGTACATCGACCAAGCTTGAAATCATGTGTAATTATAAGCATAAACCCTACGTGGATTAAGCCAAGCCCTCGCTACTTTAACATATATTGTTTTATATTATACATTATCATAACGAGTTGAGTGTTGGAATAGCTACTTTCTAACTTGGTTTAATAAGTTAGATAGCATAGGATATATGTTAAGTTTTTTAGATTAAGGCTTAGTTAAGTCTTTAGTATAGTATTTCTAGAGTGCATATTAACTATTACAAGACCGTAGCGACTCTAGTAACAGAGTTTTAAGACCCTTGAGTTGTTCCTTGCAAACTTGAATCTCAATGAAGTTTAGGATTTAAGTGCTTGGTAAGTTAACCATTGTTATACCATTCATTTTTTAGAGCTTGGGTATAGTAGACCCTTTTTATTTAGGAATTTTCTAAGTCTAACATTTATAGAAAGTATCTTATAATAATGCCAAGAAGTTAAGGCTAGATTTGATTATGTGACAATAACAAACTTTTGTAGATTATTGGCTCATCAAACAAGTCATTTATGCATAATTAATAATTATAAATGAATTGATAACTCCCATGACATCGAAAACTATGTAGTGCATTTTCTTTAAAAGATAAAAGTATTATCACAAGAATATGTCGTATAGTTTATGCGACATTACTTGTTAATATTTGGGAGTAATTCATTTTTGGTTTTATGTTCAGACAAGTCATCTAGTGGAAAGTAATATAACTTTAGAGATAAAACTGATGATATGATTAAGGGCGATACTTTTACATTTTCAAAAGTAAGTAGAATTCAGAGTTAAACTTAGGAACAAAGTATGGGTAGCCTTAAGCTCTTGTAGAAGAGCTTAATGGTCTTAGTTTTTACAATCAAGAGTTCTTACTATTTATAAGGTAATGGGCTATGAGTACCCTATAAAAATAACTTTTAAGGGAAAATGATTATACAAGCAAGACAAGATAATATTGCAAAATATTGTCAAGAAAAACAATTGTTTATGAGTATTACTAAACACTTGTACCAAAGAAGAAATACACATATCTGAGAGTCTAATGATAAAATCACAATTATACTATACTGACATTACACTTTTCTAAGCTCGTTTATCTAAACAGCTGATGAGAATCAAATGATTTTACCTTGCAGCAGCTATCTAGTGTTTAGCAGCTTATTGTACTAAGCTTTTTAATTTAAATACTACTGGTATTAATAAATCTTTAAAAAAAATATATACTCGATCGATCATACCTGTAAGAAAAAGTATTCATCTGCATTAGCACGAATGCTAAGCAAGCCCTGGATCTAAAAGTAGATTCCACCTACTGACATAAAAGAGCTAATTAGTAAACTGAAGCAAATATCTCACAAAAAGATTTTTATACTGCTATGAAAAAAAATAAACTGTTAAGAAACCACTTAACTGATCTTGAGAATAACTGTTAGCTGTTAGTAAAACCGTAGGTTATAACATTTGTTGTTAACTCGAAAATTTTATTTTTTTGCGAAAAATTGGGGTTGTGATATTACTGACCGCGGCTTGTGCAACCAAACTCTTTACCACTTTCTCAGTGATGCCTTTAACTTGTTCTGTGCTAAGCTCGTCCTCCTACAATTTGTATTGGAGGTATTTCAAATGTCCCTCTTGGTCAAGAAACTCCTGGATTATTTTTGTTGCAAAGGTTTGACATCTGTTATGTGTTGTGAGCATCCTCTTATAAAATTCCATAGACCTCTCCAAAGTTTTCCCGACTCCAGTGGTCAATTTTGGAGCAGCCTTTCTACTGAAATCCATGAGTTCGAACTCTATATTCCAGTTCTCAGTAGTCTTATGTGGCAAATGCTCCAGAAATTTTGCATTAGTTTCTATCCAAGTCAGTTGACATTGAATAATTTCTGCAACTTCTAGTGTCCTTGTTCCAAAATCAGTTGAGATTGCGAAGATTTCATGCAATCTTGTTTCTTCCCATTTAATCTTATAAACTTCTTTTGCAAGCTTTAGTTGGACCTGACATGTTTTCCTCATGATTATGAGGGCTTTCTCTCGAAGAGGAGTAATATCAACCGGTCGTTCATTGGTTTCCTTGAGTTGAATTTCCAATGAACTATTATGTGCCTCCAACTCTGCTACTCGGGAATTTAACTCTTCTTCTTGTTTATTAGTTATTGAATCCTTTTGCACCTCTAGCTCTAAAATATTATTTTCAAGGTCTTTCTTTTCTCCCTCAGTGATGGTATTTGAAAGCACTAAGGCCTCCTTTTCTAATTCTAAAACTTGGTAGGCATCTTGGAGTCTTTCGAACTTTGAAAGAGTGGCCTCATGTTTCCTCTTCATTTCTCAGCCTTCTCCTCTTTCTTTCATCAGAGTATCCTTCATTATTACCATCTTTTCCTTGTATTGATATGCAGTTTCTTTCAATCTGTCAACATTATAGGCATTTTCTTGAGTAGTTGTGACGTTGATCGAGGCCATTAGTTGTGGATATTCATCGGTACCTTTCATGACATCTCTTTCAGTAACTGTGATTACCTCAGGCTGGGTACCCACCTTTAACTTCTTTTTGGACCTCCGAACAATGGTTTTCCGTTAGGGTCGAAGACTACCTTATCCATGCATGCAACTGCATCAATATTGGATGGAGTAAAGGGAGCTAACCCTAATTCTACAAGAGGGAGGTGACCTCTTGTTATTGTGTCTCCCGATCTAGAAGGAGGATCTGCTAGATTGTCTTGAGGAGTATCCTATTCTAAATTTTCCCTATCTTGGTCTTCATTCTCTTTCCTCTTGGTTCCTCAGTTTCCTTCTCTGCCTCCTCTCTTTCTTTGTCAGTTGATTATTTTTCCATCCTTTCTTCTTCTTCCTTTTACCTTTGTTCTTCTTCTTCCTTTTTCCTTTGTTCCTCCTCAACTAATAATTTCTCAACTTCTTCAACTAACCTTTGGACCGCCTCTTCTTTATTCTTGGCAGCTTCTTCTTTCTGTTTATGTTGTTCAGAGGTGCTACTACTGCTTCCTTTGCCTCCCGAAGTCATGATTTTCTTCCTGAACCATTTTTTCAAACCAGTCATGTTACATGCATTTCGGTATATCTCCTCATCCTTGTCAAAGTGATGGTAGCATTTGAAATGTACCCCTACATATGCACAGTATTTTGAAACCTTGTCCCAAGGGTCCTTTCTGCAAAAACTTTTCTCCCTGAAATGGAAACTTTCTAGCTCTCATACAAAGCCAAGGGCACTCTTTACCTTAGTAAATTTATAACTACCAATGCAGAATGGCAGTTGTGGGTAGACAAATTTCTTCATATTGAACAAGAAGTTACCGAACCCGTCTATGTACAACTATCTTACTACCTCCTTATGGATGACATAATCTGTGGCGTATCTTGGTAGTAGTGAAGGAGCCCAGGATCCCCCATACATCCTCAAATACAAACCTTCCTTGGAGAAAAATTAATCTCCAATTTCACTTACACTCTCTATTGCTCTTTCAGAAATGCAATTGCATTCATTAAGAAAAATCAACTCATACAATGGTAGAAGAAAATCTTCACAGATGGCCTAGTAAAAACTGAAATACTTGTGTGCCCACGGGATTTGATACGCAGAGTACACGGGAGTCCTAGTGGGATCCCAATCATAATTTATCTTTGGGAATGGGTGTATACATAATATACAATCAACCAAAAGGATATCATGTAAAACTCATATTTCCTTTGAATCAAACCTCCTAATGCTGTAGCTATGCATGATGACAAGCTATCTGCCACGATGTCTTCCCAATTGAAGATAGTGCCTTGCATAGCTACATAATATATCAGTGGAATCCATCTCATCTTATAGAACTTCCAGTTTTCCCGGCCGAAGATCTAATTCAGCATCAGGGCTATGATTCAGTACAGGGTGTGCAAATTGGCAGTCTCATACTCTCCTAAAGCTTTATGGCAAACTGCTTCCCGAGTATCATCATTCGCTTAGCACAGTTGAACATATCCAAATCCAGATCCCTTACCCATTCATCTGTCTTATGAATCTAGGGTTCTGGTAGCTTGTAAGCTTTGGCTATATAGGTGGGACTAAAGGAAGTAAAAGGTTTTTTTTTCTGTGTTTGACATGATCATAGTAGCTACATCCGCCCGAGGTAGGATCCATATGATCGCCTCAGCACAAGGTAAAATCTCAAGGTGTGTAACTACTTTTGCGATAGAATATTTTCTTATGTTTACATACAATGGTATGTCTTCCAATCCTACATCTGGAACAGTCTGGTCTTTGATCATTTGATAAATTTGTCCCCATTTAAATTCTGGTTCAACTCTTGTGACGGCTTTCGTATCCTCGTAAATAATTTCCATTCTAGGTATAATCTCCATGTCTGAGTCCTCTCCTGTGACCTTAGCATTATTTTTTATTTTCTTTGGCATGGTGTTGTATGAGGATTGAGGTTGCAACATAAGCATACCCATAAATGACTTAGAGTTATTGTGATAAAAAAGCATGCATTCACCATTAATAGAATATACTGAAATGAATAGCTATTATTAAGATGCAAGATAATGAATGAAACTTAGATAACAAAACATGAGATTGCTTTCAATAAAACTGTATTTACCGAATCATCTTTGAACATCTCAAATGGCCCTGTGATATAAAGAAAACTTTATACGGCTACTTCAAACATAAAAACTAGAATAGTTCAAATGCAAGCTCCACATGTTGTCTTTAAACCTCTGGTTCTGAAAACCAAACTCCTAGTGCGTTAGATCTATATTGACCTACACATGTTTCTTTAAACATGAACATGTCGGGGCTTCTCCTCTCAGAAGCAAACGAAAACCCCGACAGTGACTTAGTGAATTTGAAAACAAGGGACACTCGAACCCTAGTCTCTCTAAACATCCCGAGGAAAACTCTTGAAAACCCTACGTCAACCCTAATAAAACAATATAACTTCAAAAAACCTAAGCCAAACTCTAAAATACAGTGTTTCTCCTCGTGAGAATCCAACGCTAGTAACCCCCTATCACTACACATCAATATGAACCAGAGGAGGCGCAGTCAATGAAACTCTCAACTGGCCAAAACCTCACCAATGAAATACCAAACATCTAAGATACCAATTTCCATGGCCTGAGTGGTGAAGACAGGTGGCGGGGAGCAGGTGAGAAAAAACCCCACGACCACGCAAGCAAATAAAAATCAGGGATGCCAAAGAAGCAAATCGACTTAGGGAAAATCTCCAAAGGTCATTGATCCCAAAAATAAATGAAATGATGCCTTACGAGGTTGGGAAAGACTTTAAAACACCACAGCACAAGAAAAACCTAACCCCGTAATCGCTAAAATCCTCAAAACGCCATTCTACCAAACCGATTTTAACAAAATGAAATCACGATGAGGTTCGGTGCCTACCTAGAAAATGGTGGCGTGAAATCTGGTGAAAATCATAGATTGAGCGGTTTGTGGATTCCAAGTGGAAGTTATTAGCTGGGAGCACTCCAAAAGGGCAGTCGTAATAGTCTGTAAAAACCTCCCACAACTTTTATAGAAAAAATCATGAAAAGAGCATTAAATGTGGTCGCTGTGTGGTTTATGGCCCATGGGTGAAAAACATCGTTTGGCGAAAAAACCACAAGCCCCATCGGCACTTTACTGAATCAGTGAGAAAACCCAAGCCACTCGCGACCGTGTTGATTGAACCCATGAAGTCTTTCCGACGTTATCGGATGGCTCTTGACAACTCTTGTTGACAATAAGACTATCGGTAAGATATTCAAAACTTTGATCGGTGGTGAAAGAACAACAATCTATGGCAGTGTCGGCTCCAACATTGGAGTTCTTTCGACACTATCGCAGACACTCAACAAATACGCCCACAAACTTCATTGGCAAAAACACAAAGGTTCATCGGCTGTAAACAATTAGTTTCACCGAATGTATTGGTGCGAAACCGCAAGCTATGTCGATGCTATCGGCACAACTTTCTGAACAAAAATCCATAGAAAGACACATCGACAAACTCATGGAGAGCTCCTGACGAGAGGTTGTCGAATATGAAAGATAAATCCCCCGGTCAAATCATCTCAACTTCCTAAGTTTACTCGATTCCATCGACGCCAATTAGCGATATTTCCCACAAAATCCCCGATCAAATCTGTCGGTAAGGAAAATATCACCCTACCGATAATGTTGGCTCCAAAGACCGTGTTTCGTCAAAAGTATAGGCAAAACATCGAATGGAAAACACAAGTTTCTCCGACATGTCAGCCAGACTTAATGAGTTCAGCCGACACATCAGGTGAAAAACTTGAGTTCTAACTTTTGACAAAAGGATTTTCTAACTTTTGAAAAAATAAAACTAAGTCATGGAAAGGATCTTCAGAGAGAAAAAGTAGTATACGCAAGTTTAAAAGCTAAAAATTCTGAGGGGCCCTAAAATCATAAAAAATTTGGGGTAGTGGTTGCTGGAGCAACCGAATCCGGTTGTCCTTTAGTCGAATCCGACTATCATTGTAATAATGAATATGAATAATAATAATATATTGGATGATGGATAAAATGTACAATAAGCTCGCCTTTTATATGGCTTGAGCCAACATAGTGAAGGGTTACACCCTTTCACTAGTAACCTAATAGTCTAATTAATATTGTATTTTATATTTGTTACATTGCCACTCCCTTTAAGGAAGCTTTGTCCTCAAAGCTTAAGTATTTTCCTAGTGTCGTTATTTATTCTAACTTGGTGTCGGTATTAGAATCGGACAAGGTCTCTTGTGCAGAGACTTGCACTTCCTTTCCATTGATGATTTTGCACTATATTGTCTCATTGTTCCTACATTTATCACCAGGGGTCCAATCATCACCGCATCGACAACATATGTTTTTCTTCTTTTTCTTTTTATTATCAGAGTAACCGTTAGATGACTTTGATCTATTTTCCATTGCGTAGGCGTATGATTGAGGTTTGTGGCATTGATGGCCAGGAGACCAAGTATTTGCACAGTACCTACATTGTGTCTCTTTTTCTTGTCGATAATGGCTATCACCTTTTGTTTTTATTCCTTCCTATTTGTGTTCTATGGCTTTTGCTTTGCGTATTGCTACTTCTACGTTAGGTATGTCATGTAACTTTAACTCTTTTTGGATGTGTGGTTTAAGACCTCCTAAATAGGTTTTGAGTCTTTGCTTGTCAAACAACCCAAATACTCATGTTGATAAGGATTCCCATTGATGAGTGAATTCCTCAACGTTTTCGAGTTGCTATAGTCTGGTAAGTTTACTGAAAAATTCATCGTTTGATTCCTTGAAACCTATTAAAAAAATCATTTTTGAACAAGTTCCAGGAGTAGGTAAAATTATCTCTCTTCCACCATAAGTACCAATTATAGGCGTACCCTTCCATATGCATTGACACATATTTCACCTTCTCCTCGTCAGATTGAATGTTGTAAATGTCGAAGTATTCTTCTGCTTTGTTTAACCAAGCAACGCATTGGTCTTCACTCCCATTGTATTTTGACAACTCTATTTTTGCCTTAGGTGGGTACACTTTGTAAGGACGAAGTTGATTTCCTTTTGCCTTATGGTTTGATGGTGGCTCGGAACTACTAGACGATGAAAGTGACATATTTGAATTGCTTTGTTGTTGGCGGTGATTTTTAGTTTTTCTTTTCTCTACTATTTTACTTATAGCATCTATTTTTTTGTTTAATCATGCCTCCATATCTGGAAGTACTTTTGTTTCTATCTCTTGCTTAAGCGTTGCATTGTTAATCTTTATTTATTTTTGCAATTCTTCTTGATTCTTTGCGAGTGTTTCCTAGGTGGCAACATGAAATGAGGCATATAGCATGTATGGACTGCTGACTTGGCCTGGACTGGGTAGTATGAGCCTTTGTAACATATCGATTAATGTATTATGGTTCTGTGTCATGATGCTCATGTTCTGTGTTAAGGTGTTTATGTTTTGCGTTATGGTACTCATTTTGTCATCTATGTCTTTTTGTTTTTCATTCAGTATATCAAGTTTGTTGTCGAGCCTTCTTTCTAGTACCAAAACAAGATCATTTTTTAGTAATGTATTGTTATTTTGCATCTTTTCCTTCAAGCCTTCTTGGTTAGCGACAAGGGACTTGATGTCCTTCTCCATTTTTTCGATCTTCTCTTTCAGTTCCTCCGTGGTCTTGGACCTTTTATGCGGAGGTGTGTATTTCCACGCTATTTTGGCTAATAATATATTAATTAATTAATTTATATATATATATATATATATATATATATATATTTACAAATATTATAATATTATTTATATTATAAAATATATAATATTTGATTTTTTTTTTTAAATATAATATATATATTTTATTTTTTTTACTAAAACGGTTATAGGCCTTTTATATTCAATCTTCTGGCTAAGCAGCTGCCAGTAGCAATACACTTCTATTCTGACATATGCCTAGGATCCAGATATACGGGCGTGGATATACTCACTGACCCTTTTACAAAAGGTCTGGAATTTTTCTAAACAAACATTGAACTTCATAAAAGCATTAACATAGCAGTGAAACTAGAGTTGCATAGAAAAACCAAGCAAAGAGAAGAAGCATCAGCACTTTGTTTTAGGGGAGTTTCCATGCTCCTCAAGCATTTCATCCACCTTCTTTTCCAGCTCATCCAGCCTGTGCCCAATTCCCCCTGAAAAGTTCGCCAGGTCCTTCATGCTGGTCAAATTATCATCGAATATTTCTTCCCTTAACTCTGTCAGATCCTGGTTCATACACTCCCAGCGTGTAGTTCCAATCTTCTGCAATCTTAACTACTTTGACTCCATTTTAAGAACTACTGTCTTTACTTCAATCAGATCGGCCTGAAGCTGAGAAACGCGAGCCTCAATAGTTGAGGACGAACTAGTTGCCATAGTTATGCTCTCTCTGCTACCTCAAACTCCCTTGCACAAATACTGAAAGTTACCCAGCGAATCCTTCAGCGATTGGCAGAGTTGAATATGAAAAAAACTGGAGTGATCTTCCTGAAAAAGGCTCAGATCTTCATTTCTGATGAGACTTGGTAAGAGTCTACTCGATTGCACTCGATCCTCCTAGCTGGCTGCGAAGGACAGCAATTGGAGAGATTTCTTGGAATGCAGGCCAAGTACATAGAGATCATGTGACTAGCATTTGTCTTACCTCTAATCGAGCTGCTCCTCATGAGCCTCAGTCTTCACGTGGGTCCAAATGGGAATCTTCATAGACTGAGTTCTATAATCACTTATTTCTTTCATGGGCAGAGTCAATTATCAGTTCTTCCCTGACACTAGGGGATGGGCATGTGATCTTCGTTTCCATTTACTCTAATAACTCCCTTGCTTAACGAGGCTCCAATATTGGCTTCATTATCTGCAATTTGATTGAGATTACGAAGGACGTGGTAGCACTTAACTTCTTCGAAGGTTTTCAGCTGAGATATGACTTTCTGGTGATAGTGGGCCAGTCCCATGCTATTGAGGGCTTTCTTCAGATTGAGAGCCTGCATAATGATTCAAGAGTCACCAATGAATAGCCAATTTATTTATGGACAGACTTCTGGCTTGCATCAGTCCTTGCCAAATGGCTAGAATTTCTGCAATGTTATTGGAATTTTGACCCAACCCCCAGGCGAAATTGAGGATAATATTCCCTGACTTGTCTAGAATGACTCCTCCACTTCCCGTAGGTCTGGGGTTCCCTTTCAAGGCCCCATCCACATGCAGAATATGCTTGTTCAGAGAGGATCTCCATTTTATAAATTCTTTCTCCTCTAGCCTAATTTCCCACGGAGAGAAATGCTTAACAGAATTCTTGGTTCTAGTAAGCAGGGTTGGGTCTAGCCCATGAAACCAGCTATACTCCTCTTTGTCAGGGCTATCTTCATTGGTGATTTTTGAATTTGAGGCTACCATCTCACCAATAAATGCCTTTACATTGGTTGCAGCTTGATCTGGCGAAACTGCCTTGTCCTTGAATAGTCTATTGTTTCGTTCAAGCCACACTTTCCAGCAATATATTTTAGGGACCCACATCCAGTAATGCTTTAACAAGTTCAATTTGGAGAGGGAGAAGGGAGCATAAATAGGCCAGGAGGCGAACAAGGAAGAGATTGAAGGAGGGGGGGCCAGATTCAGCTGAGCTAGAAGAATATTCCAGATTTCTAGAGCGAAGGAGCACTAAAGAAAAATATGGGTCGAGCTTTCCTCCTGGCAAGCACAGAGAGGGAATCTTGAAGGCCCCTCCCATCCTCTTTTCAAAAGGTTGTCCCAATTTAAAATGCTGTCATGAAGGAGGGACCAGCAGAAGTGATCTATTTTGGGAAGAGAGGGAAGAAGCCAGAGGTTTTTCCACCTAGAGGGATCCGGAGTTGCCCAAGGAATGGATTTTAAAGATGCATAACCAGCAGCTGCATTGTAAAGGCCTGCGGAGGAGCCCCAGCCTATTTTGTCCTTCAGTTTTGCAGAAGTGGGGGAGAGACCTTGAAGATATTCTAAGAGGGAGCTAGCTTCTGTCTTGAGAGCTTGAGGGACAGCCCCCAGGTCCCACTTGTTCCAAGAGTCATCCGGGCTCCAGCTGGATAAGTCCCAAAGAGTGAATTTGTTGTTCAAATGAAGCCAATTTCTGATATTCTCCAGTCCTTCCAAATATTTTAAGGGGGGCTGCCCTAGAATGGAGTCATCCCAGAACTTAATTTTGGAGCCATTTCCCGGAATCCAAGTGAGATTTGAGGTAATCATATCAAGAGATTTGAGATAGAGAGCAAGGATAGGAGAGCCTTTCCTAGTCTTGGGAGGGCTATCTAGGCACCTCTCTTTGTGCCCTCTGAAGTACTTTGTCCTTAGTGCTTTGGAGCTCCATGTTGTTTTACCTCTTATCATTTTCCACAGGATCTTACCACCCATAGCCAAATTTTGAGTGGCCACATCTCTGATTTGCAGCCCTCCTTCCCATTTAGGGGCTTTGACCTTATCCTAGCTGACAAGGTGCATTTTCCTTCCTGTATTCCTTCCCCCTTCCCAAAGGAATTTTCTTAGTAGATTGTCTATTTCTTTCACAATTCCTTTTGGGGCTAACAAGATCGAAGCCTAGTAGAGAGGAAGGGAGGATAGGACAGAGTTGATGAGGATTGTTTTACCAGCTTTGTTTAACCAGGAAGCCCCCCAAGCCATAATTTTGGCCTTGATTTTGTCCACCAATGGCATCCAAAGGCTCCTTCTGGGTGTAGCTTTGACAAGCAGAATTCCAAGATATTTTATGGAGTCCCACGTGGAGGTTCCTTCCATTTCCAGCATTCTTGAGATATCTATCATTTCAATGGGGGGGCAGTTCCAGCCATATATTTTGCTTTTCCTCAAGCTGATTTCACTGCCTGAGATGTCAGTGTAAGCGTCCAGCTCTTTCTTGAAGGATCTTGCCGTGGCTAGATTATCCTGGCCCAAAAGAAGGGTATCATCAGCAAATTGAGCATGGTTGATTTTCTTCACTCTAGGGGTGATTGTGAGCCCCATTAGAGAACGTTTCTGAAGACACTTGTCCAGCTGGAAACTAAGGACCAACGCTTGAATGACATAGAGCAAGGGGGACAAGGGACATCGCTGCCTCAGTCCCCTAGAGGCATGGAAGAAGTTTGCTGGTCTCCCATTTACCAAGGGGGCGATCCAAGGTCCCGAGATACAGGCTCTAATCCAGCTGATTAAATGGGGATGGAATCCTAGCTTGAACATTATAGCAAAGATAAAATTTAACCGAACTTTATCAAAGGCATTAGCGAGGTCCAATTTAACTATCATACCTTTCTCCTTCCGTTGGCAGCTTGAGTGAATGGCCTCTTGGACCAGAATGATATTGTCCTGAATTTGTCTGTCCTTGATGAATCCCCCCTGGTTTTTCGGAATGATCCTGGGAAGAACATTTTTTATTCTGTTTGTAATGACTTTAGTGATGATTTTGTACCCCGTGTTGCAGAGGGAGATGGGGCGGAATATAGAGAAGCTTTGGGCACCTTTCTCCTTGGGAATTAACGCCAAGAAGGAAGAGTTAGTGCTTCCTCCTATTTTGCTGCAGTTCTGAGATTTCCTAACCATCTTAACCGGATCCTTCTGAATGATGTCCCAGCATGCAATGTAGAATCTTACTGTGAACCCATCAGGCCCTGGAGCTTTGTCAGGGTTCATTCCTTGGAGGGTTGTTCTTATTTCCTCAGTCGTTATGGGACAGCTCATCTTTCTATTATCTTCCCCATTGATTAGAGTGGGGAGGACATTAAGAGGGTAGCGATCCAACCTAAGAGAAGAGTCCAATTCTTCTGTAAACAGATCGTTGTAGAAAGCATGGGTAGCGTGCTTGATCTCTTAAATTTTATTGAAGGTTTGGCCTTGAAATTGAATTTCTCTGATGCTATTATAATTCTTCCAGGCTTCTTCTTGCTTGTGGAAGTATGAAGTATTTTTATCGCCCTCTTTGAGCCACAGACAGCGTGCCTTTACTTGCCAATAATGCTCCTCTCTTCTCAACGCTTTATGGAGGGATTTTTGCAAATCAAGCTCAGCAGCAAGCAACTCTGGGGTAATCGTGGCGCTCTCCATTAGCAGCTGGTGGTTGCCTAGATCCCTTTGAGCTTCTTTCCTTTCAGCGATGGGGGAGGGAAGGAGCTTAGCCCAGCTTTTAAGGGCTGCTTTGAGCCTTCTCAACTTTTCTTTCCAAATGAAGAAGGGTGACCCAGAAACTGAATTTTGCCAGGTTTCCGAGACCAGTTCGTAGAAGCCATCCATAGAGACCCAGAGGGGGCTGAATCTAAATGGGATAGGGCCCAGTTTTTCTCCCAGAGACAAGGAAAGGGATATTGGCTTGTGGTCTGATGTGCAAGCCTAGAGAATTTTAGAAGTTGCGAAGAGTCCAAGAGTAAGGAAGGAAGTATGGACAAGGAAACGATCTAGCCGGGCAGCAATGTGACCTGGTCCCACTCTTTTGTTAGTCCAGGTGAACTTTCCCTTGCTAGGTTTTATATCCTCTAGATCCCATTCCATAATGATGTCTTCAACCCACTCCTGAGCCGGGTCTCTTACCGGAGAGCCTCCTTTTTTTTCTGAAAGGGCGAGAGTTACATTCATATCACCAGCAAGAATGATATTGTCATGCTGGTTAGTGGACAGGAAGGAATTCAGCGAGTCCCAACAATCTCTTTTTTCTGAAAGAAGAACAGGGGCGTAGATGTTGAAGAGGCTAATCTGATGCCCTGTGTCTCGATGTTGCAGCTTCGTGAAGAGCTAGTGGGTAGTGCTATGGTCCTCTAGCAGGTCAAGATTTGTGGAGTTCCAGAAGGTGGCTAGACCTCCTGAGGATCCCCTAGCACTGACTGCTCTACCATATCCTTTTTTCCAAAACTTTTTACTGGCCTGGATGGTCTCAGGATCCTCCATCTTCGTCTCCTGGATCAAAAGTATCTCCGGGGAGTTCATTCTTACTAAGTCTTTCATTGCTTCTTCTTTGGCCTTGCTTCCCATACCTCTACAATTCCAGGAGACAAACTGCATTAAGATCCGGAGGGGGGGGGTGGCTCCTTTCGAAGCTCTTCCTTTCTTTGAATATCTGGTTTCCATCATGTCCGGAATGGTTTAGTGGACCCCTACAGTCACATCCCTGTATGATTTCTCCTCCATTTTTTTTCGTTCTGGTTTCCTTCCTCTTGGATTCTTTTCAGGGGTTCCAACCAAGCTGCTGGTCTTAGTAGCCCCCTCATCTGAATCAGCCCCAGGATCTGAGCCTATGGTGATATGCTCATCATCCGATTTCTGGGATTCTTTTGCTGGATCGTTATTTTCCTTCGTCGGAGATTTTGAGGGAGACGTGGGTTGTGAAGCTATCTCAGTGATTTCTTTCGCCAGTTCCTTTGATGTTGCTGCGCCTTCTTTCAATGGTTCCTTTATATGCCTTGGATTCACCGAGGGTTGATCCTTCGCTTGAACAGCTCTGGGGTCTTTTGGTTTTGGGGCTGCTTTGCTTTTCTTGACCTTTTGCCAGCCTTCAGCTTCTTCCTTCTCTGGAGTTTGGATCTTCGGACAGTTTCTTTGAAAGTGCCCATGTTCTTGGCAGGATCTGCATTTAAATGGGAGATGTTCGTAGTCCACTTTCTGGTAATGATTCCAGGTGCCCATTGTTAGCTTCACAGCTTCTGGGAGCCCTGCCTCAAGATCCACTTCAATGCATATTCTTGCACAGTTGTAAATGGACTTATTGTCCGCCTTGTCAACAAACTTCCCTATTCCATTTCCTATCATTTGCAGCGATTCGAAGTTCCAGCAGTGGACTGGCAGGTTGGGGAGCCTAACCCATACCGGCACCTCCTTGGGCAGATCTACTGTGGGATCAAAATACGGCGTCCAATGGTTCAGATACAGCCCCTGGGCTCCCATAAAGTATGGATCGTTTCTGAAGATGAGGTCCTTATCCTCCTTGTTAATAAATTCGAAGAGGAAGTAGTCGCTACTCAGGGGGTATCAGGTGACTCCTTGCTTGAGATGCGGCTTCCAGTTCCTTTGGATCCAGTCGTCGGTGGTTTTTGCTGAGGGCCAGAGCCCCATGAACTGACCTACTAATCCTCTCTCTCACAGAGCAAGGGCAATCTTAACCGATGTCGTCTCTGGCAAAGCGATTTCAGGGATTTCCTCAAGCTTTTTGATGAATTTTGGCACCGAGAAGGGGGCTTTCCTCTTGCCTCCGCTGGCTACCAGCCTCCTGAAAGCATCCAGCTCTGCTGATGGGGGGGGAGGGGGGTCGCCGCCCCCTGGGGCGGCCATTGCTGCAACCTAAAAACCCTAGAACGCCTCTAACTCGCGCGTGCTCAGCCTGGCGCGATCAGCTCTCTTGAAAATTAAATATAATATATATTAGAAACAATATATTATATTATATTACAATTTATTATAATATATTATATTACTTGTTGTTTGTTTTGCAGGTTTGTCGATTACTATGCGCATGGATGATGGTTGATGAGGAGATATGGAGCGATGGAAGCAGCACGAGAGGGGGTCATGGATGAGGAGTAGTAGGAAGAGGGATGGCAGAGATAGATGGAAGCCGAGTGAGTGAGGAACCTAGCATGAAGGAGAAAGCACGATGTAGGAGCTGGCGTGGATGAGTTGAACGTTGCAGGCGTGCATGAGCTGGCGCGATGGTGGAGAATGTTGGGGAAGAGTGCAACGATGAGGGAAAAGAGGGGGAATGCATAGAGTGCAGCACAATGGACGTTGCTGGGAACATTGGGTTGTTGTGCAGAGAAGCAAGGGGAAACGAAGTGGCTGCGATGGCTGAGGGAATGGTGGAGAGGGTTGGTGATGGCAGATGGTTGTAGGCGATTGGGATATTGGGCTAGCGAATGGGAGAATGTGGCGAGAGAATGGTCGTGATGGGAAGAGGAGGGACGTGTTGTTTGGAGGAAGGAGGTATGGAATTGGAGGACAGCAAGCAGAGAGAGATATGGGTGAAAATAGAGCAGCACGAGAAGAGTGTGCAGAGGAGAACTTCTTCTTTTTTTGGTTTTTTGGTTTTTTTGTTTTGTTTTTGTTTTTATAGCACTTGGGATGAAGTGATAGGTGGTGAAATGGAGTAGCAGAAGAAATCAATGATTGATGAGCTGAGTCCGAGCTCAAAGTGCAGGAGCGAATCCGCTCTGATACCAAATGGAGCAACCGAATACGGTTGTCCATCAGTCGAATTCAACTATCATTGTAATAATGAATATGAATAATAATAATATATTGGATGATGGATAAAATGTACAATAATATCACCTTTTATATGGCTTGAGCCAACATAGTGAAGGGTTACACCCTTTCACTAGTAACCTAATAGTCTAATTAATATTGTATTTTATATTTGTTACAGTTGCAACAGCAACACAACCATAGAAGTCTGGTGGTATGCTTGTTGATTTTCTAATGCAGCGCAGATTCTAGGCATGCTCCTGGCCATGTCCCCAATTGTGACTACTTCCTGGATAGAATGAATATTAAAATTCTTTCTCCTTACTGGACAGTCTTTAAAGTAGTGTGGCCCTCCACACTTCCAACATTTTAAGAGTTCTTTTTGTGTTGGGTTTTTATTAAGAACAGTTGCAGGTTATTTTATTACAGAGTATTGGGGTTTAAATATTTTGTAATTATTACCCTGATACCCTCTATAGTTATTTCCCGTGTGTTTATGGAACTTATTTTCCTTTTTCCTGGGATCAAAATTATTTGGCCTTTGATTTTTCCAACCTTGTATACTTTCCCTTTTATTCTTGTTTTGGTCATAACAGAAGTTTTCCTTCCTCATCACTTCCTCTAGCGTCTTAGAATTTTCATACCCAATCTGTTCTTTAAACATGATGGACACACAATTGAGGAACCGCTGAATTTTAGGTTTCTCATCATTATATAGGGAACATAACAAGTAGGATTAAGAACTTACTGCAGAGCTATTTCATTATCATGGCTCCTATCCTTAGTTCATAAAATTATTTTTCTTTTCCTTCATAATATTGTTCTAATAAGTGCTTTCTTTTAAAGAGTTTCTTAAATGTTTTCCAAGTTACCTGTCTCTCTTTTATCCCTTTAACCTTATTTATGTCTTGCCACCATATATATGATTTTGCATTCATACTATAGATGGCCATTTTAGCCTTTAACTCATTAGAGTAGTTGTAAATTTGAAAATACTTTTTCATTCCAGGAAACCAGGCCTTTGCCTCTTCGCCCTTCTCAATTTCCCCATTAAACATGGGTGGTTTAATTTTCTTAAACTCCCCAAAGATTTCCTCATAGGGTCTGTATTTTTTTTCCTTTTGTTATTGTCACTGCTTTTTCTTGACTCTTGTTGTTTTATGTGATGTTTAATTGGATCTTCACTTGAAGTGTCAGATTTATCATTGGAAAATTCCAGCTTTCTACCCTTACGTTTGTAAGGTGCAGTTTTAGGCATTTCATGTTCAGATTATTTACTTTTTCCTTTTTCATCTTTATGGATCTTAGCTAATAGGATGGCATTTAGTTCTTCCTGAGCCTCTAGTATTCATTCATTATCTTCTTTAACTTTTATCAATTGAGACCTTAACTCTTGGACAGCTCGTTTAAGTTCAGATTTTGTAATAAATATAAATGTTTTAAATATTAACATTTAATACTAAGTAGGTTAATTAGGGTAATTAATTAACCCCCCTTACCACTTAGGGTATAAAATACCTGACACTAATTCTTGTAAAACATCTTTTTATCTATCCAATTATCAATATATATTTGTCATATTAATGTCTTATCGAATATTCCAGATGTTTTGGTAATATTGATTGTGTGAAGCGAATAAATATTCGCTTCATTTGGTATTAGAGCTAGTTTGTGATCCAGGCCTTTGTCCATATCGTGATTTTTAATCATAATCCTAGGGAGCCCCTAAATTTATGGTCTTTGACCAAGTAAAAAAACAAAAGAAAGTAAAAAGAAAAAATAAAAAGGAAGAAGTAAAAAAAAAAGAGAGAAGGAGAAGGAAGATTGCCATAAAAAAAGAAAGGTCAAAAATAAAATAAAAAAATAAAAATAAAAGAGTAAAACCACAAGTGTTTCTCCACCCACGGTTTTGTTTTAATAAGTGGTTTTTTAATTCTAGGGTTTAAACCCTAATTCCCACCCCATTCATAAAAAATATATATCAATAATACTATTAGTAATAATAAAATTTATTATTGTTATATTTATTTTCAAAAACCTTTCGACCCAATTCACTAAAAATATATATACTTATTATTATTTTTAAATAATAATTGGTAATATATTATATTTGTTATTATTAAATTTTTAATAATAATAATAATAATAATTACTTAATAATTATTATTTAATAATTGTGTTATTTACAATCATTAATTTATACAAGAAAGAAAAAGAATCAAAGAAGATATTAAAAGAGACGTATTGAGAATTATTACAGCTTTTGTATCTACCCTTCTAGGAGAAAAGAAGACAAAAGTGAAGTAAAAAAATAGTCGCAAACAATGGCACCTACATATTCAGAAATGGATTCATGGCTACAAACAATAGTGGATGAGTTAGAGCAATATAAAGCGATCAATAAAAGTATACAAGCTGAGGTTGAGACGCAGAAGTGGTTGAAAGAGTGGAGAGACAATGAGAATCGTCATTTATGGAATCAAAATCGACAGCTAGAATGAACCATAAGAGATAACAAGAAAATGTTATCTGATCAGGATAAAGAAATATCATGTTTAAAAATTCATAATCAAAACCCAGAAGACCAAATCAGAAAGTCAAAAAATGACAAAAAATCACCATATGGAAGCGATAATGATTTAGAAGAAGAAATAAAGCATCTAAACAAGCTCAACATGGAAAAAGATGTTGAATTGGCGCAAGTCCAAATGAAGTTAGAAAATTAAGAAACAAAGTGACGTTATCATCAACAGCAAAAAAAAAACTCCAGCAATAGTATGACAACAATAAGAAGACACATAAGTTAGAAATGACAAAATTCAACAAGTTGTTATCAAACAATATCAAAGAGATTTCTCGACTACGAAATCATAACAAAACACTGATTACAAAGATCAAAAAATTGATAAACAGTAGCAACAAGGAACACTCTGGTGAAAACCTTGAAGGAAGAATATTGGAAAAACACAAAGAGAACCAGTGTCTAAATAATCGTAATCAGGAACTAGAGAATCAAATCAAGAAATTAGAAATTGAAAAAAAATCGCAAGATGAAAGAATCGAAAAGATTCAGAATCATAACAATCTATTGGAGAACCAAGAAGCACAAATCGATGAAAATGCATCCAAAAATAAAATCGAGGAAGTGAAGACAGTCCTCACCGTAGTCCAAAACAAATAAAAACAAACAACACATACACCTTACAAACATCCTAATTATAATTGTCATTTTGACCAACGACAGGATCAAAACAAGCACTCACTGAAGAATTATGTTGATAAGTGAAAAGACCAACATGTTAAGCAACAATTGAAATGACTCATTGGACAAAATGATCTCAGAGCTCTGATAAAAGTAGATTTGGGATGGAGCACAGCAGATACAATGTGACAATTCTCCTTGGGAATCAGTAACTTGTATCATCTCATTTCATCAAGTGTCGCAATTACAAAAAGGAAAGGATCTCGAGGCGACAGTTCAATGGAATTCAGACATTGTTGTCGGTACAAGCTTTGAGGACAAAGCTTCCCTTAAGGGGAAGGAAATGTAACAAATATAAATGTTATAAATATTAACATTTAATACTAAGTAGGCTAATTAGGGTAATTAATTAATTACTCAAGAGGTGACTTGAAAAGTCACCCCCCCACCACTTAGGGTATAAAATACCAGACACTAATTCTTCTAAAACATATTTTTATTTATCCAATTATCAATATATATTTGTCCTATTAATGGATTATCGAATATTCCAGGTGTTTTGGTAATATTGATTATGTGAAGCGAATAAATATTCGCCTCAAATTTATTATCATGACTATCATTTAAGTCTACCCAAAATTCCCCATCCCTTAAGTTACCCTCTTGTTTATTTAAAGGATCTTCTAGGCGATGTTCCTCTTCTGCAGACATCTCTGCACCTGTCATGTTTCCTGCAAAACGTAGTTATTCTTCTCTCTGTTGTTTATAAGAGAATTTAACCAAAATAAAATTGAAAATTAGAGACACATAGCAATAGAAAAAAACATTTTTATAGCAATAAAAAAATTAGATAACCTCAAAGTTCATAGTAATAAAAAAAATATTCTATAGCATATATCTACAGACACATTAATAAAGTCCTTAACTGTTATAGGGAATTATTGAAAATTAGAGAGTTTATTGCATAAACTTGGCATTTTAAATTCGATCATCCTTTCCTTAAAACCTTAGAATCCAATTCTGAACAATTATTTTTTGAAACACTTCACTTTTTAAACCTATTTTATGGGTTTATTATTATTAGTGCAGGTATACTTCCGCATTAACCATTCTGCAATGACCATTCCACAGGTTTTCCCTCTGCAACGATCCTTCTGCAATATGGATTGCGGGTTGCGAGATTCAATTTAAACTGTAAACCAAATTAACCCTCCATAAGTATCCTTCAGCAACGATCCTTCCTCAATGCGGATTGCGGATCACTAGACTTAAATAAAACATTTTAGAAAATTTCTTCCATCATTTACTTTCCGCAATTAGCTTTCCGCAAATTGTGGATTGCGGAACTACACATTAAATAATAAAGATGATCTTTCTGCGATTAAGCTCTTTCTGCAAATAGCCCTCCACAACGATCCTTCCGCAATGTGGATTGCGGATTATGGGTCATAAAGTTAACGTTTTACAATTTTATCGTTCCACAATCCACCTTCCGAAATTAGATTTCTGTAAATTGTGGATTGCGTGTTGCAGAAAATCCACAGTTTAACATAAAGAATATCGCTTCTACAATTAATATTCTGCAATTCTTGTGAGTCATTCATATTCTTACGGATTCAATCTCTACCATTGATCTGACTTCCTTGTGGATCAGCACCTTTCGCAACGCGGATTGCAGATTGCGGGTGCGCCATCCAACTTTTTCGAACTGGGATTTCGCAATTTGGTCTTCCGCAATTCCTGTGAGTCGTCGATCTCCTTGTGGCTTAGATCTTAGCCGTCGATCTGATTTCCTTTATGGATCAACAATTAACCTTGCAAATTGCGAATTGCAGGAGGCTTTCAACTTTTCGGAACTGTTCTTCCACAAATACGTCTTCTACAACTCATGTGAGTCGTTGATCTCATTGCGGCTTAGATCTCAGCCATTGATCTGATTTCCTTTGTGGATCAACAATTAACCTTATGGATTGTGGATTGCAGGTTGTCTTTCAACTTTCTTGAACTGTTATTCTGCAACTCCTATGAGCCGTTGATCTCGTTGTGACTTAGATCTCAGCCATCGATCCGATTTCCTTTGCGGATCAACAATTATCCTTGCAGATTGCAGATTGTAGGTTTCCTTTCAACTTTTCAGAGCTATTCTTTTGCAAATCCATCTTCCGCAAATCCTCTGAGCCATTGATCTCGTTGTGGATTATATCTCAGTCGTCGATCTGAATTCCTTTACGAATCGACAATTAACCTTGTGAATTGCATGTTGTGGTTTTCCTTTCAACTTTTTAGAACTTTTCTTCTGCAAATCCGTCTTCCACAAATCTTGTGAGTCATTGATCTCGTTGTGGCTTAGATCTTAGTCGTCGATCTGATTCCCTTTGTGGATCAACAAGTAACCTTACGGATCAACTCTTTAACAATGCGGATTCAAAGGGTTTTGGTTTAAAAACTTAGGATTTTGTTTTACTGTAAGTTAATTAGATCTGAAGATTATCTTGATGCTAGTTAATCTTTCTTGATTCCATCGTTTTGTACATGATTTAACAGTTGTGAATCTAAATTGTGCCAAGTTGATTATGGATTTAAACAATAAATTAAGGTTTTCTCTATGTAAATGAATTTAAATTGCAATACTGAAAATTATGGATATATACCATAAACCAGCATTATCATTTCATTCGACATTCTAAATTAGAGAAGCAGAATTAAGGAAGATTTAAGTGAAATCAATATAGACAGGAAAACACAGTTAAATGTAGGAATACATGATACAGTGTAAAATAGAGGATTCAATAAGTTAGATGCAGACTCATAAATTCTAAATCATTCGAGTATTGGTTTCAAAACCATAAAAGCTCAACAAAATCCATATCTAACTAATTACGCTCAAGACGACTTACTAATTACCATAGTAATAACATTTCTAACATTCCTTGATGCGGGTATGGATGCTCGACCATAGATGCGTTAAGAAGTAATCTAACATTGTACATATTGAATATACTACAGAAAAAAATGGATATTTGTTCTACAGAAATGCATAAACATTGTTGCCTGGAAGTATAACTGCAATTCAACATTAAAATACACATTCCACTGCAACTAAAATCAATCATAAAAAAATAGAGTAGGAACCTGGCACCAATGCTGGGAAAACAAAATGGGAGAAGTTGTTCCTCCCAACCAACTCCTAGAGCAGTCAAATTACGTGCTCTAGAACCCTCGAGCCTGCTCGCTGAACCACAAGAGAAAAATACTTAATGTGCCACCTCTTGCATTTTATAGATGTTAATCCACATCCAATGCTAGCCTCCTGCTGCTCATGGACATACTAATATATAGTATTTCCTAGGACTTGGTCATTTATGAGCCTCGTGCTCTTTAGCACTCAACTACGAGTGCAGACATGTTTTATGGGGATGATGCCTCCTGCATATTGAGTTCTCACTCAGTGGTTTTTGCCACTTGTATTTTTCCTCTTGTGGGTCAATAAACACTCTTCAACAACTATCTCCACTTTTGTCTCCCTTCAGCATATTTTATTAAATAAAAAAAAATTTATCACAATCTATTTTATTTTTTACTTTCTTGTCAAAAATAATAAAAATAATCAATAAAGTATTTTCCAGTAGAATTAATAATTATTATTAATTCAGGGGGTATTACACACACATATAAATGAAAATGAAAAGTGGAATCATAAACACGGTACACAAGAAATGTGTCCTTCAAATCAGCTTATCATTTAATAATCAAAACTTACAAGGACACCTCAAGCTGAAAGTTTATAACATGCTGGAAAGAAACAGTACGCCTACATAGAAATCCGAGGAACCGTTGTACCATGTATGACATTGTAGGGTACTATACAAGCAGTCTTCCACCTTTTTGGTCGATCATCTTCTTGTTATCTATGTTCTCTCCTCCTTGGCTTCACTTGCATGTGTTCCTCACACAACCTCCTTGGAGTGTTCCACCACATATCCTCCCATATTGTCCTATTTATGTTTTGAGAGAGATAAGAATCTCCTCAATTACAGCAACCAACTTCCTTTATTCTAGAAACCAATTTCAACTAATCTCCTTAATCCTAGAAACCACCTTATCTCAACAATGAGGTATATGGCTAAGATTATATCGAATCCAACTCGTTAATATTCTAGAATCTCTAGAATATTTCATTTAGATTTATAAGGCTAAGAGATCAAAGGAATTTAGATTTTCACTTTTATTTATTAAGTGAAATTACAAGATGGTATTATTTTCCACTTTTAGTAAGTGGTAAGTAAGAAGTTGTGTCGAACTTCTTCTCACATGTTCACACCTAACATGTGCAAGAAGCTCTTAATTGGGTTTCTTGACTATAAGGATCAAAATGACTTAAATTCATTGACTATAAATCAAAGAAATGAGTTAAAATATATTTGTAAAAAGGATAAATGGGCCTTATTTTCCATACAATCCGTGCTAAATACACCAATATTTCCTCGGATTATTGGTGTCAAAAATTGAAGGATGCAAGGGACACCCTTTAAGTTGTCTACCAAGGATTAGACAAATTCAAACTATTAAGGCTACAAACCTTGGAAAGAAAAATTGAAAGTTTAATTTTTGAAAGAAGTCAAGTATTTAAGATTTTAATACTAGGACCTGAGGTATGGAGGGGAATCTACAATAGAATTGTTAATTGTGGAGAAGATATTAAGATCTCTTCTTCCAAAGAACGATCCAGTGGTCATGCCCATTGAAGAAAGCAAAGATATTGCTATATTACAAGTGGTGGAATTGGTAGGTTATTTGCAGTTACATGAAGAGCGTACCTAACATTCTATGGAAAAATTGGTACAAGATTTCCATTCTTCTATTAAAATTTATGAGAAACTCCAAGTTCTTCTCCTCAACAAAATAAAACACAAGGTGATCCTTCCACCATCCATGGGCATGGAATAGGAAGAGGAAGCAGTTATGCAAAGCATAGAAATATCCATTCCAAGTATTTCCAATGCCTTGGGGACTATGAGTCTTAGTGTAGAAAGAAGAAAATCGACTTGAAAATCTCAAGGGTCGGTTATTCTGAGGAATCTATAAAGCATCATGGACACAAGATGTTCTTCACATGTGGTCCAGCAAAAGAACATGATAAATATGTATGGTTTTGGATATTGGATGCTCAAATATTATGAGAGGAAATCGTGGTCATTTGGTAAGATAAATGGATATGTGAAAATCCAAGTGGTATTTTACGATGAAAAAGATGTTGAAGTTATGTGAAAATGTTATCATGTTGTTAAGATAAATCAAGGAGAAACAACATATATTCAAGATGTACTACATGTGACAAAATTACAACACAGTCTTCTAAGAGTGGGGCATCTCAATGACAAAATTACAAGCTTGTATTTGACGATAAGTACTACGGGTTTTTTTTATAAATGAGAAAATTATTATCTTATGGAAAATATTCCAATGATAGGGAAACAAGATGTTTCCTTGAATATTATATCTAACCTTATGCATGGATTTGAAGAGCCATAGAATAGATGATTCGTTGTTATGACACAAGCGAACAAATCAAGGAGGGAAAAAGATCCCATTGAGCTAGTACACACTAGCATATGTGTCCCTATGCAAACTCCATCTTTGAGCAATAACCTTTTTTTAACCTTTATTGATGACCTATATCACTAGACATGAATTTATTATCTGAAACAAGAGTCAGAAGCCTTTAAATGTTTTCCGCACTTCAAAATCATGGTTCAAAGCAAAGTGGGTTCTATTTCAAGGTCGACGAACAAATAGAGGGGGAGATTTCACTTCAAAATAATCATTTGATTTCTGCAAATGCATGGCATCAAGAGACAGTTGAGTTTTTCCTAGACCCCCCCCCCCAACAAAAAAAGATGGCATAGCAGAAAGGAAGAATTGTACTATTGTGGGCATGGCATGAAGCATGTTGAAGGCAAAAAATGTTCCCAACAGTTTTTGCGCAAAAGAAGTGCCAACCACTAAATACATTTTAAATTTGTGTCTCAGTAATTCAATAAAAAATATCACTCGAAAGAAAGCATGGAGTAGGAATAGTCCTTGTGTGGGTCATTTTCAAGTATTTGGCTATGTGGCATATGTACAAATTCCAAATCAAAAGCGAGAGATATTGAATGAAAAATCACAATCTTATATCTTTGTGGGGTACTATTAAGAAACTAAAGGTTTAAAATGTATAATACTTTAACCATCAATTGTTTGTAGGTCGGGAGGTGTTATCCAATGAATGGGAGGTATGCTAGTGTAATGAAGGAGAAAAATAAGAAAAAACAATCATTGTGCTAATAGAAGATGATATAATATCTAGTCATAGTCCTCCCACAAGTTCTACCAAAATTTCAAGCTCACCTAACAACACAAGTTTTGGGAGCATCTCTACTTTAGGCAGTATTTTAAGTCTAGCTTCAAGCCCAATTCCTCCAAGAAAGGTAAGACTCCTCAGCAATAGATATGAAAGAGCTTCCAATTAGTCTAATAGTTTTTCTTTATTTAGTAAAATTTTAGTTGAACATGTTGTATTTGAAGAAACAACAAAAGAGAAAGTGTGAGTTGATGCTACAAATGATGGAATGGGAGAAATTAGAAGAAATAAAAGGAATTAGTTAGCTTCCAAATGATAAAGATGTAGTGTTGTCAAATGGATTTATCAAGTAAGACATTCTAAAGAAAATTCAGTGGACCAACACAAGGAAAGACTTGTAGCCAATGGTTTTGTACAAAAACCAAGAGTAGATTATTTTGAAAATTTTTCTCTAGTAGCAAGATTTGACACCATTAGGATCGTGTTGGCAATTACTACCCAAAAAAAATGGACTATGTCACAAATGGATGTAAAACATACCTTTCCAAATGGGTATATGGATAAAGAATTCTATGTGGAACAACCAATGGGATATGAAATCAAAGGAAAAGAAGAACTATGTTACAATTTAGAGAAGGACCTATTCAATGGCTATGGTCATAGAATCATACTTTGGAATAAAAGACCTCAAAAAATATTCCACAATTCTTTGTTTTAATACAAGTTCCCCTTGAGGCCTTGGTGCATTCACAATAGCTTGGGTTCTACTAATAAAAACTTGAATTGACTCAATTCCTTTCATGTTTAAACTTTCAAATTCTCTTCTTAAAGTTCGAAGCCTTACCAATTTGACTTTGTATAAACCTTGGTAGATAGCTTGCAAGGTATCCCAAGCATCCTTTGATTTTCTACACCAACAATAAAAGGGAATATCTATACATCCAATGCATATTGTACAACAAGGGCTCGATTATCCTTTAGGCTTATTCTCTTTTAAATAATTGCGTTGATTTACAAGCAAAACATTTAAAGCATTTTAATTTGTAGGTTCATCAAACCCCGTGTCCACCAACTCCCAAATATCTTGGGACATTTTTATATCTTCATTTTGATCTTCCAATAATCATAGTTCTCCTACAAATTGCAGAAAACCTACCAGGTAAAATTGTTGTTTTCCTTTCTTCCTCGGCACAATCTCTTCTTACAACATGTTCTTTAATACATACCAATTGAAAGTTGTTGAGTTGGTAGGTTCTTTGCAATCATATGAGGAGTGTATGCAACGTTCTACAAAGAACTTGGTGGAAGACTTCTAGTCTTCTATTAAATTGATGAAAACACTCCAAGTCTTCCTCCTCCACAAAATACAACAAAAGTGTATCCTTCCACAACAAATGGATGTGGAAGACACATGATTATGTAGACCACAGAAATATCTAATGCAAGTATTGCCAACACCTTGGGCATTATGATTTTGAGTGCATTAAGAAGAAATATTACTTGATTAGGTCAAGTGAAAACTATAATAAGGAATATGTTGAGCATTCTCAACACTCCACATTTTTCACATGTGGTTTAGCAAAAGAAGATGATAAAGATGTATGGTTTCAAGATAGTAGTTTCTAAAATCATATGACAAGAAATCATGATTTGTCTGGTAAGATAAATGAATTTGTTAGAAGCCAATCAAAATTTGGAAAATGACAAAGAGGTTGATGTGATGGGAAAGGTTCCCTTGGTGTTAAGATCAAGCGAGGAAAAACAACATATATTAAAAAAAATCATGTACCAAAATTGCAACTCAATATTATAAAGTGTTAGACCACTCATTGACATATATTACAAGGTTGTAATTGATGATAACTACAACAATATTTTAGATAAAAGACAATTATCATCTTGTAGCAAAGGTTCCAATGACAAAAAACAAGATGTTTCCTTTGAAGATTGTATCTAACCCTATGCATGTCCTCAAAGAAACCACAAATGATTAGTGGTTATGGCACAAACGCTATGGACATTTGAGTTTTCAAGGGTTGAGATTACTTCAGAGGAAGCACATGGTTAATGGGGTGTTGATAATTCAATCAAGTGAAGAAATTTGTTTGGGTTGTGCTCTTGGCAAGCAACACCGAGATAGCTTTTCAGTCAACAAGTCATGGAAGGAAAAATTTACCCTTGAATTTGTACATATTGGTAGATGTGGCTTTATGTAAACTCCATTTGATATGTGTGTGTGTGTGTGTGTGTGTGTGTGTGTGTGTGTGTGTGTGTGTGTGTGCGTGNATATGTATGTATACACATATACGTATACATATATATATACATACATATGTATACATACATATGTGTGTGTGTGTATCCTTTATTGATGACTTATATCAACACACATTTATTTTTGAAAGATAAAGAAAAAAACTTTTTAACTATTTTTAGCACTTCAAAATCATGGCTATAAAACAAAGGGGGTTTTATATTAAGGTCCTCAGAAAAGATAGAGGAGGATAATTCACTTCAAAATATATTTTTTATTTTTGCATATCACATGGTCCCGAGATAGTTGACCTCTACCTACACCCCCTAGCAAAATGCCTTAGTTGAAAGGAAGAACCATATCATTGTGGACATGGCACAGAGTATGTTGAAGACAAAAAAATCTTCCCAATGGTTTTTGGATAAAAGAAATGGTGAACAAATTATACATTTTAAATTGTTGTTCCAATAAACCAGTATAAAATATCACTCCAAAGGAGGCATGGAGTGGTTATAATCCTTACGAGGTTCATTTTTGAGTTTTTGGATGTATGGCATATGTACACATTCCATATTAAAGGTGACAGAAATTGGATGCAAAATTCCATCCTTGTGTCTTTGTGGGATACTATGAAGAAACTAAAGGTTATAAATTATATAATCCTTTAACCATGCAATTGTTTGTAAGTTGATATGTATTTTCCAACAAAGAGGGAGCACGATAGTGGATAGAAGGAGAACAAGAAGAAAAACAATAATTTTTGTTGAAAACGATATAATATCTACTTCTCCTCCCTCAAGTTATATCGAAATATCATGTTCATATGTAGTGCAAGTTCTACTGGAAACTCTATTTGAAGACCTATATCAAGCCCAAGTCCTCCACAAAAGATAAGACACTTTAGGGATATATTAAAAAAAAAATCTAAACAATTTAATAAATTTTCTTTATTTAGTAAATTTTAGTTGAACCAACCATATTTGAAAAAGAAACAAAAGAAAAAGTATGGGTTGATGTTATGAATGACGAGATGAAAGCGATTCAAAGAAACCATACATGGGAATTAGTTCATCTTCCAAAATACAAAACAAGCAACTAGCATCAAAAGGATTTATAAAGTTAAACACCATGCAGATGGTTATGTGGATTGACACAAGGAGAGCCTTATTGCTAAGGGTTTTGTACAAAAATTGGGGATGGATTAATTTGAAACCTTCACCCTAGTGGCAATATTTGACGTCACCAAGACTTTGTTAGCAATTGAACAACTCCAATGTATTTCAAATGGATATAAAATTTGTCCTTCTAGATATGATATATATATTTAGAATCCTATGTGGAACCACCAACAAGCTATGAAATTTAAGGGAAAGAGAAGTTGTTTAACAAGTTAGAAAATGCACTATATGGATTGAAGCAAGATCCTTGCGCTTGGTATGTAAGAATTGATAGCCATATCTAGAAGAATGGTTTCAACAAAAACATATCAAAGGCAACCTTAGATATCAAATGTGATGGAGATGAAATACTTGTTCTCAACATTTATGTTGATGATCTAGTTTATATAGGAAACAATGAAAGTTTAATAAAATAAATAAATTATAGTGGCGACAACACAAGAATTTGAAATGATGGATTTGGGGAAGATGCATTATTTTCTTGGTGTAGAAGTTAAACAGCGATTACAGGGCATCTTTATTTCTCAATCCAAGTGCACAACAATTTTATTGGATAAATTTGCATTGAAGAAATGCAAGAGAGTTGCAACCCCAAGAACACTAGGAGAAAAAGTAACCAAGGAAGTTGCAAGTTCAAAAGTGAATGATGCACTATTTAAAATCTTGATTGGTAATCTAATACACCTCACTACAACAAGACTAGGCATTATGTATGCAAGGAGTCTTGTATGTTGTTTCCTGTTGGATCACCATGAATCCCATTGGTGTGCAGCAAAAAACAATTTTAAGGTATGCTAGCATACTTCAAGTTTTGATATAAATTATTCTTCTACTAACAAGTTTGAGCTAGTAGGCTACACAAACTTTGATAGGGTTGGCTCATTGGATGATTGAAAATCAACCTTTTAGTATGTTTTCTCACTTGGATATGGAGCTATAAACTAGAGCAATGAGAAGTAGACCATTGTATATTTATCTTCTGTAGAAGTTGAATACATTGCTTCCATAGCAACAAGTTGTAAATCCATTTAGCTTAAAATAATCTTGCAGGATCTATAGTGGTCACAAGAAAATCCAACTATTAACAATTGTGATGGTAAAAGCATGGTTGCAATGACAAACAATCCTATGTTTCATGCTAAAACTAAACACATTGAAACACACCAACATTATATCAAAGACTTGATGCAGAATGGGAAAGTGTAGTTACATTTTTGTCTAGCATCCAAGCAAGTTGTTGATATTTTCACCAAATCCCTTTCAAAGGAACAATTTGCAAAGTTGTAAAGACATCTAGGAATGATTCTCTTACTCGTCAAGGGAGAAAAAAAAGGATTTAATGTTTCATTTGATAACTAAACTTCTCAATGGAGTAAGTTTAGGATGTGGTGTTAAAATTTAATTTTACTCTTAAAGCATTTACACCACGATTGAGGGTGCTTCGTGATAATTTCCATCCCTTGGATGGTCTAAAATGGATTTTAGCATGAAATATGGTTTGTGATCAATATGGACACTTGAAATAGCTTGCTCGATGGATGTTTGACCGTAGTTTATTTTTGGCTCAATGTTCTTCCCTTAGGCATTGGAGAACTCTTGCCTAGATGGTCCAGACACACTTCATGATGACCACATGGAAGGTTCACTTCATGGGTGAAAACCCTAACAGCAATGCAGAGCATTATTCATCATGGAGGAAGGCTCCAAGCCCTAGATGGCTTGGGGATGCTTGGGGCTTTAAGAGTGTTCTTGCAGGGGGGTAGCTAACCTAATGGAGTACTTTGCTTTGGAGGGTATATGGACTCCATGGAGGGTCGGGATGGAGTGGTGTGGACTTTCCTTATGTAGTGACATCATCTTGGATTCTATATTATGTATGATATCATTATTGGAGAATGACACTTGTACTCTAGAGTGGATGTCTCACTTGTGTGGCCTACAAGGACTCATGTCAGTTCCTTGTAAGGGATTGTACCCACATAATATTCTTGACCTCACTTACCTCTCATATAAATAGAGGAACAAGAGATTTTTTCCATTCATATAATCACATGTACTCTTTTCATTATTGATAGCTTCTTGAAAGAAGTTGCCAAGGTTTCATCATCATGAACCGTTAGGGGGATTTATGAGGCCTAGAGGGGACATCTTCATTTGGATTTTTCTCTTGTGAATAGGGTTTTCTCTTATGGAGGAGACATTGGGATGATCACTCTTCTCTCTCTCTTGGATGTTTACATGTACTTGTTATCTCTCTCTCTGCACTAGGGTTTCTTGATCTTCTTGGATTTTCGTAGAGCACCTTGGAATTCTAGGTTTAGTGTTTTACCCTTACATATTGGAGATGGGAGTTTTGGGAGAAAACACTAAAGTGGACTTGTGAAGAAGAAGAGCATAGGAGGATTCCTTTCCTTAGAGATAGTGTTGGAGGGATTCGTGTTAAATTTTCATATGCTAAGCTAGATCATTAGTATTTCATTTCAAATCCATAACAAAAGCACATAAACAGGATCACTGAAAGATAGACAAGCACAACCATACAAAAGGAACACAAAGATTTATCCTGGGAAAACCCTAAAGGGAAAAACCCAGCAAAAGCTTCCTTAATATAGATGCCCCAAAAAGATAAAAGGTAAAACCAACAAGGAGATCAAAGCCTGATCCTCCTCCTTCTCTAGCTACTCTTCTCTTCTCCACTAATGCGCTACATAAGTGAGAGTGTGTGTCTCAAATGAGGAGCACTAAACCTCTATTTATATTCATCCGTTCACTTAAGTTAACTCATCTGTCGTGTAGGCTCGAGTTAATCATGTAGGCTCGAGTTACACATGTAGGATCAAGTAACCACACTGGGGTGCTAATGACCCACCTTTACAATTAGAGGGGACTACCTCATGAATCTTATTAGTTCTTTCAATTAGAAGCATCGGGGTACAAGATAATACAAGTGGTTCTCCCAGTAGGACCATCGAGGACCACAAAAGATACATATAGAATATTCTTCGAAGTTACAATATTTCAACACTCCCCCTTAACGAGAAGGGTATTCTACAACAACAATAGTAGGAGAGAGATAAAGGACATCATCAACATCATCAGGGTAACACATCTATAAATCATTGGAATATTTTCAACATCATGTAGCCTTCAGCTTCAATCTTTAGTCTTTAGCATCATCAGTACTTTGACCGCTTCGATCAGCAGCATCTTGACTCTTCAATCAGCAGCAACAACTTCAGCACTTTGACCTTTCGATCAGCAACATCATCTTCAACACTTTGACCTTTCAATTAGCAACATCATCTTCAACACTTTGACCTTTATATCAGCAACATCTTCTTCAGCACTTTGGCCTTTCGATCAGCAACAACATCATCATCATACTCTGATAATACGGCATCATCATCATCAGGATCTCATCACATTCTGATATTTCGATCAGAAACATCATCATCATCATCGCATTATGATCTTTCGATCAGAAAACATCATCATCAGCAGCAACATCATAATCATAAGCAACTTCTGATCTTCCGATCAGAAAACATCATCATCATCATATTCTGATCTTTCGATCAGAGAACATCATCATCAGCAACTTTTGATCTTTCGATCAGAGAAACATCATCATCATCATATTCTGATCTTTCGATCAGAGAACATCATCATCGTCTACAATAGCATCATCATCATATTCTAATCTTTCAATCAGAGAACATCATCATCAGCAGCAACTTCTGATCTTTCAATCAAAGAACATCATCATCATCAGCAACATCTGATCTTTCGATCAGAAACATCATCATCATCATAAAAACATCAACATCATCAAAACATCAACATGATCCTTCCTTTTGGAATTACGGGATTTAGGTCTTTATGGAGTTACCAATGATCCTTCCTTTCGGAATTACGGGTTTTAGGTCTTTATGGAGTTACTAACTATCCTTTCTTTCGGAATTACGGGATTTAGGTCTTTACGGAGTTACTAATGATCCTTCCTTTCGAAATTACGGGATCAACACATTTATGGAACTCAGAAAACCCTTCCTATTGGAATTACGGGATCAACACATATGTGGAACTCAGACAATCCTTCCTATTGGAATTACGGGATCAATTCAATGATCCTTCCTTTCGGAATTGCGGGATTTAGGTCTTTACGGAGTTACTAACGATCCTTCCTTTCAGAATTACGGGATCAACACAGATGTGGAACTCAGACAATCCTTCCTATTGGAATTACGGGATCAACACATCTATGGAACTCAGACAATCCTTCCTATTGGAATTACGGGATCAACACATCTATGGAACTCAGACAATCCTTCCTATTGGAATTACGGGATCAATTCAATGACCCTTCCTTTCAGAATTACAGGATTTAGGTCTTTACGGAGTTACTAACGATCCTTCCTTTCAAAATTATGGGATCAACACAGATGAGGAACTCAGACAATCCTTCCTCTAGGAATTACGGGATCAACACACGTTCTCGAGTACCGAAGTCACCGGATCCATTCTGAACCGAAGTTCAAGGATGATACAATCCTACCACATTCACGGGGGTCGAGACCTCCAGATACATTTTGAACCGGAGTTCAAGGATGATGCAGCCCACCACATTCACGGGGGTCGAGACCTCCAGATACATTTTGAACCGGAGTTCAAGGATGATGCAGCCCACCACATTCACGGGGGTCGAGACCTCCAGATACATTTTGAACCGGAGTTCAAGGATGATGCAATCCACCACTTTCACGGGGGCCGAGACCTCCGGATACATTTTGAACCGAAGTTCATGGATGATGCAATCCTACCACATTCACGGGGGCCGAGACCTCCAGATACATTTTGAACCGAAGTTCAAGGATGATGCAGCCCACCACATTCACGGGGGCTGAGACCTCCGAATACATTTTGAACCGAAGTTCAAGGATGATGCAATCCCACCACATTCACAAAGATGTCCCAGGATCTATTTTGGACAGATGTCCCAGGATGATACAATCCCTCTTCATTCTCAAGGACCAAGGTCACCGGATCACTTTTGGATAGATGTCCTGAGATGATACAATCCCTCTTCATTCTCGAGGACCAAGGTCACCGGATCACTTTTGGACAGATGCCCCGGGATGATACAATCCCTCTTCATTCTCGAGGACCGAGGTCATCGGATCACTTTAGGGAATATTCTCAGGGATGATATAATCCCACTGCAACATCACTACTCCCCCTTTCTAGGAAGGTTCTTCCAAACCTCACCAAGCTTGTCTCGAAAGTGTTCGAACTTTACTCGAGACATAGGCTTCGTTAGCACATCAACAACCAACCCATCATCATCTACATCTTCAGTATGTGAATACTAAACTATCACCATCTGTATCTCCAGTATGTGAATACTGAAAGCATCATCATCTATATCTTCAGTATAGAAATACTGAAAGCATCATCATCTCTATATTCAGTATAGAAATACGGAATCACCATCATCTGCATCTACAGTATGTAAATACTGAAACATCATCTATATCTTCAGTATGGGAATACTGAAACATCATCATCTGTATATTCAGTATAGAAATACAAAATCACCATCATCTGCATCTACAGTATGTAAATACTGAAACATCATCTATATCTTCAGTATGGGAATACTTAAACATCATCATCTACATCTTATCTCGTATGTAGAAATACCGGATTTCTATGTGTTACGACGGAACACAGGGTTCTCTGTCATCACAACTCTGGTTATCACATAGAATCATTGTAGTACCCATCTTCAGTTCAAAGAGACCTGATATCAGCTTCCGAAGTCATATGGATTCACAACTTAGCAGAGCAATCTGCTATGTATCTTGCTTCAGCCATGCTATGAGAAACATTGGACTATTTCCTGCTAAACCATGAACTCATAGCAGACCCCAAAATCATCTACCTAATGTGCTTTTCCTGTCTAAGATACTTCCATCCCAATCTGCATCTATGTAGCCATACAATCTATACTCATGGCTATCATCATAATATAAACCAAAGTCTATAGTCCCTTTCAGATATCTCATCACATGTTTTATAGTTACTAGGTGAACCCGTCTTGATTGAACAAGATATTGACTCAAGGTGTTCACAGCAAAACAAATGTCTGGTCTGGTATTTGTTAAGTACATCATTGGCCCATTGCTCTGTCTGTAATGAGTCATATCCACTAACTCTGATGAGTCATTAGCCAACAGCTTCAGGTTGGATTCCATGGGTGTGGCCATGACTTTGCATTCCAACATATTGAATCTCTTCAATATCTCTACCGCATACTTTCCTTGGTTGAGAAAGATTTCTTCTGAATTTTTCCATGCTTCCAGACCTAGGAAATAATGCATTAACCCAAGTTCTTTCATCTCAAATTCTTCTGCTAGTTTCTTCTTGCTTTCCATGACCTGTTTCTCATTTCCTGTCAAGGATAAGTCATCCACATATAATAACAGGATGACAAGTTCATATTCTACAACCTTGAAATAAAGGTTAGGATCAACTTTACTCTTGGTAAATCTCATGCTTGACAAGAAACTATCTATTCTTCCATACCAAGATCTGGGAGCTTGCTTCAGGCCATAGAGGGCCTTCTTCAACTTGCATACATGATTCCATCTAGCTTCAACTTCAAATCCTCGTGACTATTCGATGTAAAACTCTTTCTCAATCATACCATTAAGGAAGGCTTGTCTTTACTTCACCATGGAAGAAACTACCATGATAGTTCTGAAGGAAGTGTACCTTGCTTCCTGGAGTAAGTGTCTCTTCAGAATTAATTCCCTCTTTCTGAAAGAAACCTCTGGCCACAAATCTTGCTTTATACTTCTTGATACTTCCGTCAGCTGCATGCTTTATTTTGTATATCCATTTGGAGGATACAATACTCTTTTCTTCTGGTTTGGGAACTATATCCCATACATCATTCTAGTATTCTTTCATCATAACATATTCCATGAGTTTGTCTTGTCAGATCATCAACATATCCTAGTCTTCTGCATTCAACTTTGAAGGTTGGAACCCACTTTACTCTCGGTAAAGTCTCGATCCATCAAGAAGTTGTCCATCATGTCGTACCGTGTCGAACTCAGATATCTTCTATAGTCACTCCCCCTGAAGCGGAGTATTATCTTCCTTCTTCATTCTGTACAGGTGGTTCTATGCTTGATATATACTGGTCAATAGAGTATGTCATGTCATAGTCTATTCTTTCTGAGACAAATCACGAACCTTTTTTTGTACACTTGTTCTTGTAGATCCATATGGAGGATTCTATGTACTTCCCTTTATGTCTCGAAATCATATCGTATACATCATTCCCAATGATCAACTGTTATTATTTGATCATAGTTTCTTTCATAGCATTCTTTTCTTCATCTTGAGTTATCTCTCATACCCATGGTGGTCTTCATCCTTTGAGGTGGATCTACCGCTCTCTGAAGCTCTTTCTTCCATCATGGTGTCTCTGACCCTGGGAGCTTCAGATTCATGTTTATTGAATTGTCATCACTTGTTCTTCGGAACAATTCTCATCCTTCTTTTCTTATAGGAGGTTGTACAGGACCTTTCCTACAATTCAAATGCACCAGTTGCATGGTTAGAACATATGCATAACGACAAATTCTTATGCATCATGCAACTATTTAGCCAATACAACATTCATCCATATCTCACAGAAACTTTCTAGATGCCTTCCATCTCTACCATGACATCATTGAGATTGTGCACTAATCCAATATTTCAGCAAAGAGGTTTGATAAGTAGCACTGGAGAGTTGTATAGCGCCATGAGCTACTTACCCATCACATGCATATTAGTAGTATTAATGTAAACAATCTATCATCCATAACACATCAACTGAATACAATCAAATGTATAACAAAACAATATCATGAAATGGCAATTGAATACTTATCTTTTATTTGTTTCATGGGTAGACTCCATCTTGATCATTCTTCTTTATCATCTTCTCCATTCATGAAATCATCATTTCTTATCCAAATGATAAGATGAATAAGAGGTTCTTCAAGAATTGAGTTTTTCATATTCCTCATCGCTTGAGGGATCTTCTTTGAATGGTGAGAGCTTGATCTTCAATAGCTCCCATCTTCTTCTTCTCTTCTTATTAGTCGAGCTGAAAGTAATCACTTACTTCTGGTATACATTCTTCACATGAATGAATCCCATGATCCTGGGAGGCCATTCAAGGTGGCTATCACCACTTCTGCATACTTCTTCTTCTACCGCCTCAAGTTGTTCTGCATTCTGGATCTTCACATTCTTCAACTGTTTTCTCAAATCCATCTTCTGAATTATGTTCTTATCTTCAAATAGCTTGATCAAGGAATCAAACATCTTCGGTGTCTTTAGGGAAGACACTTGTGGTACAATTTGATCCGTGATTGAATCAACAATGATCTTCTTAGCCTTGATCGAGTTCTTCTTGTGTAAGGCTTTGAGGCTCATCTCCCTCTAGAACTGGAACCTCTCTACTCATGTAGGTGTCCAATTCATTTTCTTCAGAGAGATCAAATACTTCCATGCTTGGAAGTTTTCAACTTCACCAAGCTTATCATCAAGCTGATGTGATAGATCACATTGAAATGAGAACCTCAAATGCAAATAGCAAAAGATTAGATCTTACCGATTTGAGGTGTTCGTCCTGCTTCCGGAGCTGGCTAATATAGGGTTTGTCAGAGAAACCTGTTGCAGCTGCAACATTTTTTCCCAAAATTCCAAAAAAATTAGGACCCTCCTTTTGCTTGAATTAGTTTGATTGTCTTCTTGGATTTGGTTTGAGAACGTTTCAGAAAGACTTGCTTATGCTTGGATTGATCTACAGCTGTTTTTCAATTTTCTAAAATGATTAAGAATTTCAATGATTGATCAAACCTTCATCATTTTCCTTTAATTGCGTTTGAAGCGTGCTTGAATCGGAAGGTATTTTGTTTTGATCTTCCGCCGTTACGGGTGAATCTTCGTTTTGGTCTTCCGCCATTGCGGGAGGAAATGCGTTTTCGTCTTTCGATCCTTCGGTCTTTCACATCGGCTGATTTTTGGGTTTAGATCGGAAAGACTTGTCGTTTCTTTCCCCGCCGTTGCGGATGGATTTTTAGTTCTAACTTTGACTTTGCTCTCGATTCGGTTGGCGAAATCGGCTGGGTTTTGGTTTTGCATCGGAACCATTGTCACTTCTGCTTCCGCCGTTGCAGATAGATTTTCGGTTTGACTTCGATTAATTTTGTCTGATTTCTTTGTTTTCACGTCGGATGCTTTTTGGTTTCGCATCGGAGCAGTTGTGATTTCTTCTTCCGCCATTGCGGATGGGTTTCCGATTTGACTTCGATTGTTTTTTCCGATTTCTTTGATTCTACGTCGGATGCTTTTGGTTTCACATCGGAATTTTTTATGACTATTTCCTCCGCCGTTACGGACGGCACACCATTAGCTCTCCTGATTACTTTTGGTTTCCGACTCCCGCTCGTCGTTGCGTATAGATCTGTGGTTCGGTCTTTTGCTGTTGCGGAAAGAAATGGCCTTTCATCATCCAATCTTTTAGCCTTTCTCTGCCATGCATGTCTCCGCGGGTGGTTTGACGTTGTGGCCGTCCGCCGTTGTGGAAGAAAGTTGGCTTTCAGTCTCCGATCCGAAGTGGTCCGCCATCCGATATGTTTAACCCCGCGGAAGGCTTAGAGCTTTGATCATCCGCCGTTGCGGAAGAGCGTTCACTTTCGTCCTCCGATTCGAAAACGGTCTGCCATCCGATCTTTTATTGGTCGTGTGTATATAAATGGAGTCGAGTTGTTGGATTATTCTATTGTTGTTTTTCGACTGTCGAGCATTGTCATTGTTGCGATGTCATGTTCTCAAGCTAGTGAAGGACCCCTTGGTCGGTGTACTTGCATCCAGGTGGCAATTGTGGAGTCCTGACCGTCGTCGACCCGCCATACTCACTGTATTGCCAGGTAGGCTCTTCGTTTTTCCCTTTCCGTTTGAACTGTTGGTGGTTTTCTATGATGGTTTGCTTCCCCGGCCGTCTTCCTCGTCCAGTTCAATTAGACGCCTCTAAAGGTGGAGTTTTTATCCTTTTGACCATGGGGTGGGGAATTTTAACCCCGAAACAGTATTTTGCCCACGGCTTTCCATTTGCAACCTCGCGCGTAGTGGATGGGGGTTTGGTGCATACGGCCGTTATGCCATCTGCGCCAAGCCACCTTGTGTGTAATAATAGGTTTGCAGGGGGAGGGTTTTGTGGTTTTCTGTAGCATTTGAGGGTCGCCCTAGAAGCCCGCATCCTCGAATAGCCAACATTTAGCCACACTGTTCCGCGCGTAGTTATCTTTAAACCCTAACCTGTGGAGGGGATGTGTCACGGCATTCAGTTGTTAACCAGAAATTGCAAGGGTAGTGGTGTTGTTAAAGCTTCATTTGAGGGCTTGCGTAGTTTTCCCCTATCTGTCCCGCGCAGTGATTTGATAATGGCGCCCGCAGAGAGCGGAAGCTTTGGGCATGTTAATGTAGATGTTTTTTCGCCCAATTTTATTGGCAGAATTTTCAGTGGTAGATTGCATAATCTTACTGTATATAACTATTTTCAATCATGCTAGACATAGACTAGTTCACTGAACAATACGCATCATGTTTCAATAGCTTTGTTAGTAAGGTCATACACATATGTTAGCTTCGTTAACTAATTGCTGTCATGATACACATAAAAGAAGTAAAACGCTGCACATTGTCATATAAGGGTCTGCAACTGGAATTGCTTAATGTTACAATGTTATATATGGCAGGAATAATTCGAGCTCACAATGTCAAAGAGACAAAAGAAGAAGGCCCCTGTGGTCGAAGAAGAGCTAGAAGTAGAAGTGGTCATCAAGACAGAATACGTATATGAAGACACTAAATGCATTTCTGGCGTGGAACCTGAATACCAGTGGGGGGGAATCTATAGACTGATTACCCGAAGAGAAGTTCTCGACATGGGCTTAGAAGAAGAGTCCATATATGCAAACATTGAAAGATATTCCCTTATGAAGGTCGCCACCAGACCAGAGCTGTTCCCATGCTCCGAGGTAATTGGCCGGATTCTGCCCCGAGCAGATGTAACCACAATGATTCTGGAAAATGTTGAAAGACAGGGCTATGCTGCATTTAGCCCTGGATATGTGGCGTTGGCTTATCACCTGCCAGAATCCCAAGTATTCTTATCTGATGATTGGCTAAATAGAATTAGAATGGACCTAGTAGAGACTCTTAAGAGAATGTTGTTGCAGGGAAAACATTACCGATACAGAACCACGGGTGAGTATGATACAGCGAGCTTGAGGGATCCCTACAGATTTATAGCTCTGATGCTTAATAGGGTCTTTGGGAGAGCTCATGGCAGATTCTTCAAGCTAGAGTGGATACCCATCATTTTTCATGTGGCAACCCAAGGGACAATCTTCAACTGGGCCAGCCTTGTATCAAGCAGTCTTTCTTCTTGCTTGGCCTCAGCCTTGGAAGGAGAGTCCCAGAAAAGGTCTGAATTTTATATGAGTTCAATACTCATAGACTGTATACTATGCAACCAGCCTTTCCCTGGTCTCAGGTGCATCTGGGACAGGGAAAGAATGCATGTCTATGCTGCTTATAGACCATTGTGGGCACACCAGTACCACAGCCATTACAGAGAAGTCTATGAGCACTTCATTATGCCACTATACACACTCATTTTCCGGAAAGAGTGTGATTGTATGTCGGAGGAGGCCATGCAAGTGATACAAGATTATGCAGACTACTATTTAACCGAACATGGCATGTACTTCAGGATGTTTGGAGGCTCCAGAGCACCTTCCCTACTGCCAAAATACGCAACTGATTACACTGTCCATAAGGAGGCAGTCAGACAAGTGTTCTTGGATGGAATAGGCAGCTTCCTGTTCGAGCATAAGAAGACTGCTTATCCTCCCTTGCCCTTTAGACTAGGAAGCTACAGGTTCACTAAGGTGAAACAAGCTGGTGAATTCATAGAGGAGCTGGAGAAGTTCCACTTTGGCGAGATGCCCTACCACAGAAATGACTCCCATGGTAAAGTTGCGGAGCATTGTAAGGAAAACAAGGTGCATTTTGAGTATACCCACCATTTTGATAGGGATGAATCTGTCTTTCAAAATGCCCCGAACATGACAGCACTGAAGAGGAGATTCACGAAGAAGATCACCACCAAAGGTGGAAAGGGGGATGAACACGCTAAGGCTGAGGAAGAAGCCAAAAGGAGAAATGAAGAAGCTCAGAGGTTGGCAAAAGAAGCTGCAGAATGGCTACATACTAAAGAAGAAGGGAAAAGAAAAGCAGCTGAAGAAGCAGCTGAGAAAGCCCAGGAATCAGCTAAAGAGGCAGAAGAAGCAGCTAGAAAAGCAGCTGAAGAAGCGAAGAGAAAGCTCGATGAGGAGCTGCAAAAGCAGGAGGTAGAAAGGTTGAAGCTGACACAGACTGAGACAGAACAGTCAACTTCTGACATAGCTGGAGGGCAGACCCAAGATGTTAAGAACCCCGAGGTTCAGGACCCACAAGTACCTGATGCCAGCACTCCCATGGTCCCCACTCTCAAGCTGGTTCCTTTTGTTCAGAAAAGAGGGGAAGAAATCCCTGATTTCAACACTGTATAATATGATAGGGAAACAAAGAGAATAATAAAGAGAACAGAAAGGAAAGTAGAAGCAGGAAGTATGCTTGGTAAAATGATAACGGATACGGCTGTTATGTTAGGAACAGACCAAGATCCAAGGCTCACCCTGAGAGTCGGGACTGCACTCCTCCACGCCTCAGAAGATAACATAGACAAGGTAATAACTGACTTAGAGCAGTCCAAGAAATCCTCTGCTCAGCTGAAAGATACATTGAGGAAAGAGAGGGAAAAAAACAACAGGCTCAAGAGGAAATATGAAGATATGCAAAGGGAAATGAAGTCCTCAAGAGCTGAAGTACAGGCCCTCCAAGGAGAAATACAAGTGCTAGAAACGACACAGGAGTCTCTGGAAAGAGTACAGAAAGAATACCAAGAGTTAAGAACTGAAAAGGAACAGCTACTGGCAAAGGTGGAGGAGCTAGAAGAGAAGCAAAAGATCCACTTGGAGGCAAATGATCTGCACACCCAAGAACTGAAGAAGGAACACCAGGAACAGATTTCCTCGCTAACAACTGCTCTGGAGGAAGCAAGAGAACAGCAGGTTAACCTCCAGCCGTTCAAAGAGCATGTCTTGGCCCAAAAGGCCAAGATGCTGCAGCGACAGACTGATGTTGAAGAAGAAAGATGTAGAGTGCTGCAGATTGATGGACGATTGGAAGAGATCTTGGAAATAGCATCTTACTTTGTGGACAGATCTCAGGACATCCTCGAGGTCCTGACTGCAAGAATGGCGAGGTTGGAAAGCAATGAAGAAGCTCCAGCAGAGCTACCATCAAAAGATAAACAGGCCCTTAAGCGGGATTATGACCTGGTAGAGTTCGCCATCAACACCGCTGAAGATTTCAAGAAGGCAGTTAAAAAGACAAAGGGATTATGCACCGAGTTTTTCAGAAGACTTCTCATTACCTACAACCGATGCCAAAAAGAGGCTGAGCAAAGGCTCGAGGCTTTCCCGGACCATGACTCATTTTCAGAGTTTTTGCAGAAGAAATATCAGGATGAAGAAGCAAGAATGCAGCACATTAAGGCCATTGATGACCAGATTCTGAGAAGCGAAGTAGGCCATTCAGCAGTTAGTGTGCAAATCCTGGAAGACTAGCTTCGGTTAAGCACAGCCAGAGTGGAAGCCATAAAGAACCAGGCCAAAAAAATTGAAATCAACATTCAATTTTTGGAACCCTGCGCATTTGAAGGCATTGCCTCTGAACCTGCGTCATGGAAGAAGCTTCCAGATGCTCAAGTGGGACCCTCCTCATAAAGGATCGGTCATTATTGTAATTTGTAATTATTTTTTTATAAAACATTTAAGAAAAGCAGAACTTTGGGAAACGAGGGGTTGGGAATCCCAAAGGTCACTTTGGGCAGCCCAACAGTCTCACCCTTTGTATAAAAATAGAAAGCTTAGAAGGGAAAAAGGACTTTTTCCCAGTTAGATTGATGAAGACATATTGTAAGAAGAACTATTTCCTTTTACAATAGATAATTACAGTTTTCCTGTTGGAGAAAGCTTGGTGGAATATTCAAATGTTGTGCTATGGATTTGTTGAAGAGGAACTATTTCGTTTTCAACTTTGTATCCATTAACTGTGAGACCGTTCTAACTCTTTGAACCTATGTTCCTATATGAATGTTCTCTGGTTTATTTTATGAAGATTTCCACCATGAGTAATGAATGTCGTTCATAAACAATTGGCTATCTGGTTGTGGAAATATCTTTAATTGTTCATGCATTGTGGGAAGAGATATCAGCTAACTGTAGTTTCTCTCTATGTTGCCTGCACACTTTACATTACTCATAATTAAATTTCAGTTTGCTCCCCGGGGATAGATAGATAGATAGATAGTTAGGTAGATAGTTAGTTCATTTCATTGCTGCATATGTGATTTAGATGCAGGTGAGTCTAAGACGAGAGGTAAGAACCTGCGCATCACGTTGTGACTACTCCCGGCATCTGAATCATCCTGCATTGTTAATAAGGCGTTTGCATTTCATACATTAAGTCAAAAAATACAAAAACTCGGTGGATCGGGCCGCAACCGGTGAAACCTTTGTTTTGTTACTTGACCTACGGTAGCCGAACCGTAAACCGGACGGATTCCCTATACCAAACAGTCAACGGGCTAGTTGGGAACGTTGATTGGGGAGAATCCCTTACTAATGTCGCCTGAGATTTTTCAGGCCTCAACAAAACCCTAATTTTAAAAACTTGGAATATTTCAGATCTGATTGGATAGAAATATAGATCTCTTTAAATGGATCTGTCCAATGTACTCCTTTTCTGAAAACAGTGGAGGGAAGCTCCCGGAACAGGAAGCCCTAGTTTTCCAATTTCTTTTGCAGAAATTCTTGTTACTGTTTCTGTGATATCTCCGAAATTACTACTCCTCTATGTCTGAAATTTCTCACTGAGGTAACGTTGCATGTCCTTGATCCAATACCATAGGTTTCATCAGAATTGGTTTCTCCAATTGGGATTTATGATCATTTTCCCAAGGTGACCTGTTACAGGACTGTTCAGTACAGTGAAGTTGTATGGCATGCCACGTGTCACTGGTTCATCTTCAGGTTCTGAAATTCAGACCACAGAAAGTACAGTCCGTGCTATTTCTGGAACATCTTCTAGAATTCCATTTGGACCTCTGTATCCCACGCTATAACAACTCTCCCCAGGTGTCATGTTTAGGGATGAATTCTAGAAGAGGTTGGAACCCTAACTTGGAGGGATCATATCTTCCAGAATATAGCGAATCTGAGGCTGAATTTTGGACACAGTGTAAATCAGGATTTTATCTTCGGCCTCTGAAATTTTCAACTCCCGAGCCTTCGCCAATCTCAAGATATAGCGAATGTACCAAAACTTATCAGTTTTAGTATTTAGGGTTTTTCCAGATTGGGGTCAAACTAGGGTTTGACTTTCCTGGAGTTTCACCCAACCAAATTTCTTGATCCAGGTCTCTAAACTTCTATTTTGATGAGGAGAGAAATCCTATGCTAGGCTCACTCAAAAATTCTTCTTCTGCAAGAAGCCCTAATTTCCCGCACCGAAAACTAAAAATGCTCAGAATCGAATTCTGCTTCGACAAAAAGATGCGCCCTTCAATGGAGAGTCAACCTAGCCTTCTTTTGCTGATCGATTGTGGAGAGAGAACCAAAAAGTAAGAAGCCCTAGATTCTGTAGCTGCACAATGCCTTCTTTCAGGGTGGCTCTGATACCATGTTAAATTTTCATATGCTAAGCTAGATCATTAGTATTTCATTTCAAATCCATAACAAAAGCATATAAACAGGATCACTGAAAGATAGACAAGCACAACCATACAAAAGGAACACAAATATTTATCCTAGAAAAACCCTAAAGGAAAAAACCCAGCAAAAGCTTCCTCAATATAGATGCCCCAAAAAGACAAAAGGTAAAACCAACAAGGAGATCAAAGCATGATCCTCCTCCTTCTCCAGCTACTCTTCTCTTCTCCACTAATGCGCTACATAAGTGAGAGTGTGTGTCTCAAATGAGGAGCACTACACCTCTATTTATATTCATCCGTTCACTTAAGTTAACTCATCTGTCATGTAGGCTCGAGTTAATCATGTAGGCTCAAGTTACACATGTAGGCTCAAGTAACCACACTGGGGTGCTAATGACCCACCTTTACAATTAGAGGGGACTACCTCATGACTCTTATTAGTTCTTCCGATTAGAAGCATCGGGGTACAAGATAATACAAGTGGTTCTCCCGATAGGACCATCGGGGACCACAAAATATACATATAGAATATTCTTCGAAGTTACAATATTTCAACAATTCGTGCACTTATTTTTCATGGTGAAGCTAGGGTTTGATGATTTACCATAGCTAAGGAAATTTGCATGGTTGGATTTTGTATCTTTCTTAGGAGGCTATGGTATGTACTTCATCATTGAGCTTACATATGAAGTTTCTAGCTATGCATATCTTGTGTCGATTCATATTTGATTTTCAGCTACATATGTTCTTCATATTTTGTTATTTACATCTATTTATGGTCTTGTTGATTGGACATAAGCAAAAATGCAGATTGTCAAGTGATTTGACATATAAAGAAGAGGATAAAGGGTTGGTTTTACTACTATAATACTAAAGTTATGTGTGCTACAGTACATTTTTTGTATCTGGATATTCACTAATAAGTTTCGCTAAAAGGGATGAAAACTAAGATTATTCTATAGGCTTGATGATTTGAACCTTTCCCAATGGGTTTTTCTAATACGTCTTCAACAAAATCCGGTAGTAATTTCAAAGAAATTACTAAAATCCCATAGAATAGTTGTTAAATTTACATAATCAAGGTTCCCTAGGAGTATTTGGGGGCATTGAATCCATTTATGCATTCATAAGCATGATTTAAACACCACAAAATTTGGATTTGGCGATCTTCAAATTCCAAGAAAAAACTATCAGAAAGTCCAAATCGTCGAGTTTTTAGACTCAAACTTATCTCACTAGTTGGAGACTTTTTTCTTTAGTAGTTGAGAAGTTTAGGGTTGTTTGTTTGAAAGTGAATTGTTGTATTTCTTTAAATTGTTGTTTTGTGCTTTAATTTGCAGCGATCCCAAGGTAGAAAATTCTGAGGTTAAGATCCAAGGAACCTTCTAGAAAGAACATGGAATTTCTAAATTGCATGAAAGTGCCATTCCAGTGAAATTTCCAACATTTAGTTGGAGCTTCCAACTATATTTGGAATTTATGTTAGCTAAATTTAGAAAATTGTACACAATTTCTTTTATTTTTCCTCAAGGAAGGTGTGTTATCTCTTCTCTCTCTTTTCTTTTATAAATAGTATGTAGGACATTCTTGTTTTTGTTGTTGGAAAGGCCCCTTTTTGAATAACATATAGATCACGTGTAGTAGCAACCTTCCTGAAGATATCTCTCCACGTGTTTTATAAGTATACTTTTTTGTATTTACTATTATATTTGCAATGACACTCTATGGTCTATGATTATTCCAATGTTATGTGAAGTTCCATTTTTTTATTGTTAACTTTTTTAAACAAAAAGAGAGCATACTCTTTTATTTTACCCCTTTATACTTCATTTCTTTCCTAGCCCTACATATCCATCCCCAATTCACTTCAGTGTTCCCCTTCGGCGATTTCCAAGGTATGCTAGTAAAAAATTGTTTCATGTGATGTTCATTGAGTTGTTTTCTAAAGGTAAATTGGTAACAATTTTCCACCATTGACCCAGATTCAAGTTGTTTAGGTGCACATGGATCTTACATCTTGATCTAAGTCCTCGATGTGATGTGCATATAGTGGGTTAGTGGGATTTAAGGGAAAATAAATCCCCCACTGAGGCTAAATAACAAAAGGGTGGAAAGAACTAGTAATAGCAATAATTAATGGGTGGAAAGAACTAGTAATGCATAAACAAAAAGGTAGTTTGAGTTGTATAAAGAACACAAGTGGAGGCTTGAGGTTCTTCCTAGGTGAATGGCCAAGCTACATTTTTTTCTTTCAATGAAAGAGATGAGATCCTACCTTCTAAAAAGCATGTAAAGGAAATTTCATGCATCCATTGAAAATAAGTGAAGCGGCAATTGCAAGTAGTTCCACGTGGAACAAATAGAGGGTGTTCTTCATCACTAAAAAATTATTAATATTCCAACGTCCAGAGGGGATATTGGAAATATAGTTACAAATTCAACATATAGAATATATAGCAAACACTAAATTTCAAATGCATAATAGATAATGATTTGATTGAATATTGCCAACCTTCAACCCAGAGTGAATCCCTTACTTGGAAAGATAGTTCTACTATTAATAGATTGTTTTACTTTAGATTTTCTATTTTAATTATAGCATACATAAAGATATTGTCTAATTATAAAATGTCCATCTATATATGGATTCACTTGTGTATTATGAATATAGAATTATGATACAAAGGGGAAGAGATATTTCTACCGGAGAATAAAATAGGACCAATTGGTTGTATCACCTTCAATAACCATGTGCTAGTAAGAACCTAGTCATTAATGATATTGTAGGTGAGTGTTGCTTTGTACGTCACCATATTTTATAACTTATATGATCTTTATAAAACATTATTACAGCATCGCTATGTTGTTCTATCGAATAGAAAATTCATAATGAGCCAAGCTATAATGGCTTCCATACTTTGATATCCTTATTTATATATGTTGATGGTACATTACCAAAAAACAAAGGCATGAAATGGTGGAAAGGCCTAACATGGTGGAGAGTTCGGAAATGGTGGATGGCATCTAAATGCTAATTAAAATGTATAGCTCAGAAAATTACCAAGAAAATAATTGAAGCTTATTATTGATAGTAAAAGCTTGCAGTTTCCAAAATCATGTTCAAGTGATTCAATTAATTGTCCATCATAGGCTCACCCAAATTAAAATCACAAGTGAAATGTCATGATGTACAAAGTTGCCAACATTGTATGGATCGGGTAGCTTCTACAATATGTCATGTGATACAGAGGTTTGTATAAAATGGGTGGCATCTTATGGAGTTGCATACATTGTTCTTAAAATGAAGGGATATAATTGAAGATATATATCAACATGTCAAAACGTTAAGGGATTGATGTGTTCTTGGAGACAAAATGGAAATTTAAGGCAACATCTTTGATCAATTATGTGTTTTTTTACCCTTCATTCTATGCAGCCATTGAAAGTGATTAGACTCTTTAATGCACTTGATGGGAACTAAGAAAGATTTCTCGAGGGTTTTTTTTGCAAAAAATCATGGCCATTATTGACAATAACCATTTTTTATGGTGTCTTTTCAGTGGACACGTAGAATCCCAAGGGTAAGAAATCAGTATCAATCCTATAATACTAAAGAACATATGTATCATTTGAAAGGATCAAGCAAATAGATTTATGCATTAGTATCATTTGCAAATATTCATTATTAGTCTATGAATTTATATGACTTGTTTAAAAAATGTAATGCTTAAATGCAGTAATATATGAACCATTTCATTATACATTCAAACTTCGAAGTTTATATACTAAAACATGTCGAAGCCAAGGGTTAGAAATCGGTATCAAACCTATAATACTAAAAAAAATGTATCATTTGAAATGATCAAGCAAATAGATTTATGCATTAGCAACATTTGCAAATATTCATTATTAGTCTATGAATTCACATGTCTTGTTTCAAAAATGCAATGCTTAAATGCAGTAATATATGAACCATTTCATTATACAATCAAACTTAAAAGTTTATATACTAAAACAACTTGATTCCCTCAACATTAACTTTTTATAAATGCAGGTTAATTATTCAGACCCCATAATGTAGTGGACAAAAAAATTACCCATCTTATGAAATAATTAGCAACCTATATGATGCTTACACTATTTATTCATCATATCAGTAAAGATAAATTGCACCAATTATAAGATTTTAACCATTGTTTCCAATCATTTTCCCTCAAATCCTCTGGTTCTTTGCAATCAATATTCTTTATATCTAGGGATTCTTAATCATTTTGATCAATGTGTGTGATGTTTAAGAAAATAACAAGTACTTTGAATAGGATTTGTTAATTGCCCCTTTTGCTTAATATAATTACTATTTTATAAATTGTTCCAATCTAAGATTTTATCCATTGTTTCCAATTATTATCCCTTGAATCTTCAAGTTCTTCATGATCTTCGGGTTCTTCATAACCAATATTCTTTATATATAGGAATTCTTAATCTTTTGATCAATGTGAATAATGTTTAAAAAAATAACAAGTACTTTCAATAGATTTGTTGAATGTTCATTTTGCTTAATATAGTTACTATTTTATTAATTGTTCCAATCATAAGATTTTAACCATTGTTTCCAATCATTTTCCCTTGAATCTTCTGTTTCTTCAGAACCAATATTCTTTAATTAAGAACTCTTAATCCTTTTGATCAATGTGCATGATGTTAAAAAAAAAAAAAAATTAATTTGAATAAGATTTGTTGATTGCCCATTTTGCTTCATATAGTACTATTTTATAAATTGTATCAATCATAAGATTTTAGCCATTATTTCCAATCATTTTCCTCCAATCTTCTGTTTCTTCAGAATCAGTATTCTTCTTTTTCTTTTTATATAAGAGGTCTAAACACTTTTGATCAATGTGCATGATTTTCAAAAAAATAACAAATACTTTGAATAGGATTTGTTGATTGCCCATTTTACTTAATATTGTTACTATTTTATAAATCGTTCCAATCATAAGATTTTCACCATTGTTTCCAGTCATTTTAAATCTTCTAGTTTTTCCAAACCAATATTTTTTATATCTATGAATTTTTAAAAATAACAAGTACTTCGACTAAGATTTGTTGATTGCCCATTTTACTTAATATAATTACTATTATATAAATTGCACAAATCATAAGATTTTAACCATTGTTTCCAATCATTTTCCCTCGATTCTTCTGGTTCTTCAAAACCAATATTCGAATTCTTAATCTTTTTGATCAATATGCATGATGTTAAAAAAACATAGCAAGTACTTTGAATAGGATTTGTTGATTGCCCATTTGCTTAATATAGTTATATTTCCAATATTCGAATTCTTAAACCTTTTGATCAATATGCATGATGTTAAATAATCATAGCAAGTACTTTGAATAGGATTTGTTGATTGCCCATTTCCTTAATAAAGTTATATTTCATTACTCACAGTAGCCATAATTTGGCCTATAAACTCACATATTCGAAGTGAAACTGCCATACAGTCATATATACAGCACCTTTTAAGTTTTGTTTACAACAGATGGGTTGCTCAGAACTTTACATACGGAAAACAAGTTAATCTTTAAAAAGTAACTTTCGTACATGTAAACTAACTACTGCGGAGGTACACTCAAAGTACGAAATAAACAAACTCTTTCGAAGGAAGGCTTGGAAGTGAAGGTCATAACCTGTCAGCTAGCTGAGGGAAACGGTCCAGCAATGAAGTTACAGCTTTGATAGCAACCTGACCATACATTTGAGTAAGGAATCAGAATAAAAGATTGAATCACAGTATCTAACATTGGTTGTTAATCTGTTCATCAATACTGGAGTGCAAGGGGATTAAAATCTGATATACCAATGCCAGATCACCAGGCTTTGTGGCAGGTTCAACACTATCTCTGCCATATCTGTAAACACAAACTCTATTTGAGAATTATTTTGCAATGTTTCTTTTCAATCAAGGTATCTAATGAAAACACAAAAGACATAGTAGGTAATGACTACAAGACCTTCTGAAAGAAAGATTAAAATGACTAGCTTATAAGAAAACATATTTAACTGCAGATACATCAAACTTTAAATAGGGTGAAACAAGCATAGGTAAGGCTCACATAATCTGTTGTTTTCCATTAAATATCTGACAGCGATAAAAGCTGCACCCCTTGCTAAATGGAAAAGGTTTTCCTCTCCACTCTGAAAGCAAGGAAACAGGTGAAATGTAACTAACCACAACCATGCAAAGGTAGTTCCTAATAGGTTTCCTTGGTAAAGTTACTGTTTGCTTAAAAAATTATGGATGAAATAAAATGAAGAGTGAATAGATAGAACTCTGATGTTCAAAAGTCTTCTTTTGAACCAGCAGAGGAATGACTCAAGTTCCCCGTATATGTAAAAAATAGCAGGAACAGCGTACCTACCTAGGTGCCAAGTTACTCCGACAGCAGATGAATCTTGACTGGTAATGTCATCAATGACAAACTGTAAGTCTGTACTCGTAGCATCAGTGAACTTATTGAAAAATTCAATAATATCCTGCAACATAAAATGTGTCATCCTGAAAGACAAAATCACGAGTGCACAAGAAAAACCACAGAAAAAGAACTAATGAAAAAGCTATGACAATACCGACACCAAGAAACTAGAGGGTTTCCAAAACTACTGGTACTAAATGACAAACCAGCAAGCCTGAAAATGCTCTTGATTTGATGAAAGAAACAGCACTATTGAACTAAAGATAATAATATGAAGTTTCTTGTATGGGCAGTCCTACCATTCACCATAATGCTTTATAAGTTAAAAAAGATAGAACCATTATGTCTGTTGGACCGCAGGCTGTGGTCTAGTGGCCATTTGCAGCACATTGCATAAACAGCCCAGGTACTGTTCAGTGTTACCAGCAAAGCAAGCTGCACGGTTCTCACAACCAATGCTATAAGAACCGAACTGGTCAAGCCCAAAAGTGCAAACAGGACTAGAACCAAAAAAAAAACGGAGAAAAACCAGACAAAACCAATCAAACAAAAAATACATAACATATGCAAATTTTGAAAAAAAACATAAATATATTTATGTGCATCCATATGAATCCAAACCATTATACACAAATATGCAAAGTTTTTCATGTATATAGTGTTGAATTTTAGCATTAGCATAAATACTTAAAAATTTGCAGACTAACTTTAAACAAATGACAAGTGCAGTAAAATAACATTCATCACATCAACACAATGGACACAAGAGTTTTTCACTGGGGAAACATTTAAAGGACAAAAAAAAAACCCCAAAAAGCATTAGTAACTCATCTCGTAAATGAGATGACTAAAAATTCTTCAAAAAGTTCCACAAACCCTAACAGGGTTTTCCACAATGACAGAAGATCAAATTTTTAAATTACATAAAAATTGCCCAACTAAGGCTTTTCTCTCTCATGCCCAAAAATTACAGGCTGCCCAAAAATGTTCAAATCTGTCCTCTGCCTGCCCGGATTCCTGGCTGTCTGCCCGGTCATACTTTTGTGCTGCCCGGCCTGTGTACCCTGCTGCCCGAACTGCCTTACCCGCTGCCCGTCTGTCTGTCTATCTGGATCTGTTATGGTTGGCTGCCCAGCTTCCCCAATTGGCAGCCCTACTGCTGCCCGAAGGACAGACTGCCCTAGGCTGTAGCCTTATGGGCTGGCCCAAGGGCCTATTGAAGGCCCAGCAGCTTGCGACTGCCACAAAACCCTCACGGGTCTGCCCACAAGCTGCCCGAAGGGTCTGTTAGGCCACGCCAGCCCTCACGGGCTTGCCCCGAGGCTACCCGAGGGTGCCGTAAGGGCCTTGGCCCTCCTGAGTATGCCCGCGAGAGGCTGCCTGGAGGTACTGAGAGGGCAGTGCCCTCTAGTAGCTGCCCGCAGAAGAATAAAGACAACCCACGGAAGGAGAAGGGGGCTGCCCACTGAAAAACTTAGCTGCCCGATGCTACCCGAAAATGGAGAAGACTGCCCGAGGAAGTAAAGGTGCTGAAGGTGGCTGCCAGGAGAAGAAATGCGCTGAAGATGAGTGTTTGAGGAAACCCTTAAGACAGAAAAGATAAGAAACCCTAGCTTAGGGTTTGTCTTCAATGGAAGATGATGATGCTCTAGCTAGACTCATCCATGCTAGGGCACAATCATGAACTTTTCTTCTTCAACTTGTGAGATCTTCAAAATAGCAGTTGTACCTGTGAGAGCAAGTGTGTGTAATAATGAATTGGCTTGATCTTCTTTTATATCCTTGAGTCCATTGTAAGTGGACCAAAATTAGAAAGAACAAAATAATATTCTTCTATTCTTTTCTAATTTTCACTTTTACCTTTAGCCTTCCAAAAGGTCCTTTATGTATTTTTTACTTTAACCAAAAGTCCTTATTCATTTGGTCCAAAAGTCCTTATGTATTTTTGACTTTTGCTTTTAGGCTTTTTCCAAGTGCCCCTATGGTCATTACTTGTGGTCTTTTAATTCCATTCAAAGTACATCATCATAACCAAGAGAGTAATGCTTTTATCTCACACTCTGTGTGACACCAAGATCAGGTACTAGGGTATCTTAACCAAGGGTAGATAAGCCTTGGAGAAGAACGCAAAGCCCATTAATCAAGGGTTAGAGTGTTACACGGACCCAGTCTAGGGCTTATAGTGCCTTCCTGGTAACAGACCAGGTGCCTCGGCCATGGGCTACATATTTTGACCCTAGGTCAAATACTTGGTAATAGACCAAGAGCCTCCATTCTCCAAGAAAATGGCTACTCAAAACTAAGCTGAGTCTACCAGTACTAGACTGGTCCACATCGTGGTCCCGAACCAGATGTCTACCATTCAACAGAATGGTCACTCAACACAGGGTTGAGCCCCCCCCCTAGGGCAGAGTTGGGTCCATATCATAGTCAAGGACTAGATATCATCATTCAACAGAATCACTCAACACTAGGTTGAGTCCACACCGTAGTCCCGGACCAGGTGTCCCCATTCTCCTAATCCCCATTCTCCTAAGAGAATGGCTCTTGATGTTGCTCAGAAAAATCAACATATAGCAAGTAAGAGTGCATATAACTAAAATAACATCGAGTGCAATCCATGTCTGACCCAAAATACATAAACAAGGCTCTAAATGGCCTCTAGAGTCCAAAAAACATCATGCTACAACAAATAACTACATATCATCAAAATCATTGCCTATATTGGGATCCTATTCATCAATAGCACCTTTTGCCCCCCTCCTCTAGGCTCTAGCCCTTGCCTCTACCTCGAATTTCGAAGTTGATCCTCCAAGGACATTAGTCAACAGAGAACACCCTGCAATTTTGATTAAGCTTCCTAATACAAGCATTAAAATAAGGTAGCAAAAGTTTCTCATGCTTAATAAGTGATTTTGCTTGAGTGAAGGGTACATTTTTATCAAGTTCATGATAGAGGAGTCCAACAATCAACACCACCAACATCAAGGTACATAGTGGGGTTGATGTGCATGATTAAATGCCAATCCTATACCCTCATACATGATAGAATCCAGTGGAAATGTTGCAATCTTGAAAACAGTTAAGTCTGTTGAATTCTGAATGGGATCTAAAATTCTACTTCTTGCATATGAAGTGTGATAAGGTTGGAACCACTCTCAAACATCCTAAGACAATTATTGGCAATGCTAAAAATTTACTTTTTGTATAAGTGACATTCTCCTTATCTTTAAGAATTTAATATCACCGGTGATTACTAAGGCCTCGGGTTTACCTTTTATTTTTAAATTCGTGTTCAAAACCATGGCATACAGACTTATAAAAAATGGTCGGTTTCATACAAAACCAGCTGGCTCAAGTACAGGAATAGCCAGTTTCGTACAAAACCGGTCGGTTCATATATAGGATTGGTCGGTTTCATACAAAACTGGTCGGTTCGGGTGCAGGATCAGCTGGTTCTGTACAAAACTGACTGGTTCAAGTGCACGACAGGACACTTTCATACAAAACTGGCCACCTCAGGTACAGGACCAGCAGATTCGATACAAAACTGGCCCTTCTCCAATCTGAAACCTTGAACTGAACTAGTATGACTTCGAAACCGGTCAGACCGATTTTGCCAATCCCAGTCTAGTTCTAATAATACTGCTCACAACAAAGACCAGGTGGAAAATGGCAACCTTCATGACTCACAGTTACAATTGCTTCTCAAAGTGATGAGACCAAGTGCAAGTCATTGGTGATTTTGATGGAATAGGTACCCATGGTCATAGCACTTAAACTAAATGCAGAGTTCACTTTGTGAAAAGATAGGACCATCTATATTTTATTGCAGGTATGTTGCTCTTGTATGCATTATATGGCTGCAAATTTCACAAACTTCGGATGGACAGTATGGTTTAATTCCTTTGAAAAAATAAAGTGCTTGAAGAACACAAACTCTGTTTGTAAAGTACTCTTGCTTTTGGGGTTATTCCATAATATCATGACTACTTAGAAACTTCAGTGAGTTTTTGAAGATGGTTATTGTTACACCACATATTATACGATGTTTTCACATTGTGATTTCATCACATTGATGGAGTTTGCAGCTGGTACCTTTGGAGCATTGGATGGACTTGGTGGCATATACATCTTCATGGAGCCTCCTCTCTTCTTGACAGTGGATTACTTGGTGGAGCAGATTCACTTCTCTATGGTAGATGGTCAAGGTTGATAGTCATCTTGTGTTTTGGTGCTACTTTCATGCCTTTGCTTGATGGATCACTATTGACATATGGATGCTTGCTACATCATGTGTCATATTTTTCTTGGAGTATCCATGTGCCTATGTATGATGGTGTTATGATATTGGCCTATCATAATGAGCATGTGCTCTACATGGTTCCCTTTTGTTATGTTCATCATATTCCATGTGTGGTGGGGACAGGTTGATGTGTATTATTTCCTAAGTTTGAATTAGGAGGGGAGGTGGCATGACCCAAGGGGGTGTCATATATGAGGTTAAATGTATATGATATGACCCCAAGGGAGGCATATATGGGGCTATATGGGGCTAAATGTACATGTATTGATATAAATGTATATGTAATAGTGGTCGGTCCTAACGAAGGGACCACATGTACAATGAGTGAACAAGTATATATAGAGGTAATGTAGTCATTGTTGAGGACATGTGAAGGGATTATGTGAATCTCTTTAGGCAATTGGAGAAGGGTCTCCTCGTATTTAAGGAGTTATTGTGTAGCCTATCTCTTTTCTATATTGGGGTTGTTCTCCACACTCACATTGTTATACATGGTGTGTACTTCTTGTCTGTTATGTTATTTTAAGGATATTGATGCATAACATTATATATGGGGTTAAATGTATATGATATGACCCCCCCTTCTGTCATACTAGGAGGGGAGGGGTGCAGCTACATGGTTTTCATGGTGATCTGGCCTTTCTATGGCTTCCCAATGTAATTTTGATGCATTGGTCCTTTAGCAGTCCTTTGGTAGTGGTGCACCCTAGGTTTATGTCTAGGTTGAGCTTATGTTTTGTTATTACCTTGGTAACATGGTGGGGATTTGCCAGGGAGAACAACTTTGTTTAACATGAACAACTTTGTTTAACATGAACAACTTTATTTCACATGGTACAACAGTTTGATGGAGCGCACCCCTTCTTTGGCACACATGTTGCGGCATATCATCATATTTTATTATCATTTGTTTGAGTAGAAGGACCATCCCCTTAGTCTTGGAATTCATTGGATTGACTTGGTAAATGGATAAGGTTTAACTGTTGACACTGAGAGGGGGGGTGAATCAGTGTGAAGCCAAATTTTAGCTTATCACGATTAGCTACCAATTCATCAATCCATTACTCTACCATAATCATTTCATAAACATCATTCACATAGCATAAGCATTTAGATAATCAGAAACCATAACACAACAGAACACAACACAGTATAGATTTGTAATCTTTTTATATTATTTTGGTCCGGCTACAACCGTTAGGCAAAATCAGCACCTACTGATACATAGAGCTCCTGCTCTGTATCCAGGACCCTGCCTGGTCTTCTTAGACCCTGCTAAGAAGGGTTTGAGGTATCCTAACCTCAAAAAGCAAGTCAAGCTTGCATTTACATTAAAGCTCACTGTTACATTACTTCATTACTTGTCTCTTCAATCTGCTGCTAGTCAATACTACTGATTAACACTGCTGCAACACACCTGCTCTTCAAAACTGCCAAGTTATCAAGGACTGCTCATCTCTGTTGTTGCTAGAACACTGTTGATTACCACTTGCTCATAAATCATATCAGGAATCCTGCTAGTCACTGTCAACTGCTGCAAGGAGCTGCTCTCGTGCATTATTCTGTCAAGCACATCATTCTGATCATCATGCTGCTGTCAGCATCATTCCATAATCTGCTCTTACTCATTGTGTCATTAGAATAGCTCAGTTTATGAATTGCAGACTACTAGCTGTTGTAAAATATTCACACAAAAATAAGCTACCAGTTCATCCATTTAGTGATCATAGACTGCTATTCAAAGAATGGATCCTTATCATCAAAAAGCCTGCAGCTGCTCATCACCTTCTTGTTCATTACTCATCATCTTCTTCACAAGAAACTGTCAATCATTAAGCTTTGCTCTGCTCTTATGCTGTTCATGTCAGTCTATCAGAAGTCTGTTCTCATTAATACAGCTGCTTAAGGATAGTCACATAGATCCTTCAAGTTGGAATATGAAAGATAAAGAAAGGAGCCTTCATGATGTATGACTTCCTGTAGAATCGGTTTCATCATCCTTTACTAAGGCTGCCACAGTCCTCTGTTTGCATGAGATTCAGAATAACACAGTGCCTCTTTCACCACATTCCTTTAACTCCATTGATTCACTGTTTGACAAAAAAAAAACTATCTTGTGAATTTCTAATCACGCATATTCAAGCAGATCAAACAAAGGAGCTATAATTCATCCCATTGGCGCGTAAATGAAATGGATGCAGTGAAGACTGGCTGCCCTGGAAAGTGGAAACCATACCCACGCTCTCCCAAAAAAAAAAAACGTTGGAAAAGTTAGATGGGAAAGAGAACGATTATTCAGATTCTACGGTGCCCATAAATATAATTTAATGTGAGGCATCTATCACTGCAATCAGTTGCATTTATACCCCATCCATGAAACAATTTGGCATTTCAATGTAAGGCTTTTGCCATTACAATCAGTTGCAACCGTAAACAGTCATTGCCGATGGTCACCTTCATTAACAACTTCTTCCAGTTGAAGACTGCCTTTCATAGACCCTTTTTTTATATATATATATTTTTTTGTGTGGCAATGCAAACTTCGGGTGCCCAGACTCTGTCAACTGTGGAAACCCTCGGATCTGCTGCGAAAAAAAAAAAAATTCTTCAGTCAGGCTGCGAGCTGCTCACAGAAAATTTCCAAAAAAAACGGGTTGTTCCAAAAGAATTTCCACTGCTCCTGTTGATCTCACTGCTGCCACGTAAAATTTCCACAAACTCCCAGCAAATACTGCGGCTTCCTCAGAGAATACTCCCCCGAAAAATTCACTCCTAAAGTGGCAACGTGAGGGCCTATAAATACTGTTTTTTTTCTTAAAATGCTGAGCCGACTTTTAATTGTATTATTTTTTTAATGGAGCCGACTTCTAATATGGTTTTGTTGGGCCGACTTGCCCTCCTTTTTGCTTGAGCCGACCTCTTAAAATAAACATTTGAGGCCGACTTCATATAAAAATTTTGAGCTGACATTTTGCTTGTTTGGGGAATGCTTCACATCAAGTTTCTGTCCATACTTTAGCTGCTGGAGATGCTAAATTGATTGAGTCCACAACTTTGGATCACTATAATTACCAAGTTTGTGTATTGCAACTTTACAGCTTCCCATATATTTAGTCAATTTTCAACAGGCCACCCTCTCAACATGGATGCCATCCCTTGCCCAATGCATTGGAAGTCTTCATTTAACAACATAATGATGTCAAGCATCTATACGCATGCCTTCATATTCCATTGCCTACCACTTGGTAATCTCTAGAACTTTGCATTGAGATGTACTCAAATTCTGGTCTAGTTTATTGCAGTCTACTGAGATAGTAATGAATGTGCACAATGATCTCAGTGATCGCTAAAGCCATCATCCAGCTTGCGGGTATGGGTGCAAGTGTCCCACACACATTTCAAAGGCTTCTACATCTTTGAGGCTTCATCTTCAACAAATGACCACATAATGGGTCATTTGTACCTATCATGGACCCAATCTATTAAGACGGCTTCCTTAAAAGAGGGTTAGTCACTTACATCCATAAGAAAACCATCACAAGAGTAAAGACCTCAAATGTGAACCCAAGGTCCAACACACCGCCATAATTGTGGGTACCAATACTCAAGTCTCCATATCATCAAGCTTGTCCACTGCAAGGGGTTGGTGGCATCAATGACAACTGAAAGGGCCATGCAAGTCACATGTTGACATCAATGACAAATCAATCAACAATCTCCCCCTTTGTCATTGATGACAACAACTCATGCTCCCCCTTTGTCTACATCTCTCCCTTTGACTTCATCTCTCCCCCTTTGGCATCAATGGCAAAGGGTGTCCACATACCTGTCTCTGATCACTGCTGACTGCTCCCCCTGTCAATATGCACGATCCTAGGACCTATCTCTATGCCTGGAGTAACCATCCTTTCTCCTTTAAGTTCATTCTCCAGCCCCATGAACTCAAGGTGTGCTAAGGTCTTTGAGAGACCTTACACTTGGCTTGCCATATGGCAGCCATCCTCCCTGCTCTGATTAGCTTCTCCTAACCGCAACTGCTCGGTCTTCCTCATCCATACCTGCTTCTTGACATCTGTTCTTTGAGCATTTGTTCCTTCATTGTCCTTGCTGGTTTTCTTGGCTGAGCTATATGTTAGTCTTCTCATATCATTCCAACAGTTTTGTGCTTTGTGCCCAAATTTGTTGCATGACCAGCACCTAACTGAGCTGTTGGAACTTCCAATACTTCTTTGATCCACTTCATTTCTCCATGCCTGAGCATATCCCTGACTGTAGGCATTTGTCTTCTGATCTTCAAATCTTCTTGCTGATGTGTATGGAGTACGCCTTGCTTGACTTCTTTAACTGGCACACTCATGTGCTTTGTGTCCAAACCCACTGCAGGAGTAGCATCTCACTGTGCGACATGTAGCAGCAACATGTCCGACTTGATTGCATGTCCAACATCTAACTGAGTCATTGGGACTTCCAGCCCTTCTCCTTCCATAGAACCTACAATCCATAGCCTTATGACCAAAGTTAGAACAACAATAACAATAACCATTGAAACCATTTTCATACCTGGGTCTTGGAGTTGTTTCCTTTATGAAGTTGCTTTGATGAACAGACCTAACTCCTTGTTTCATCTTTGAACTTCCAAACTCCTTGTTGTCATGCGCAGGAGCCTTGGGGGCAGCTTTGGACGTTGATGGACCTGCGACTGGAGTCTTCAGAGACCAAGTGTCATCTTCAAGTTTTTCTTTGTTCTTCTTGTAACCAAGACCAGTCTTGTCGAGCGGAGATCTTTGGCAATCTAAGATCTTATCTAGGACAATTGAATTGTCCTGGAGCTTGAGCAAGGCTTCATTTTTCTTACCTTTCTTCCTGAGACCAACTACTTCCATTTCCAGCTTCTGGACTATTTCCTCCTTTTCTTCTAGCTGTCTTTTCAAGATTTCTTCTGTCCTCTTGGCTTCCTCCAGCTGAGTCTTCAGATCATGATTGACCTCTCTAGTTTCTTCAAGCTCTTGAGCAAGCTTTTCTGATTCTTCCTTTTGACTGATCAATTCAGTCTTCAATTGTTCAACTTCAGCATCCTTGTCTTTCATTTGATTTCGCAATTCTTTGTCCTTGTCTTTGAGCTTTAGAAGCAACACTTTCATTGACATGGTCTTTTGTTGATATTCATTCAAGGAGTCCAAGATTTCCTTTTTGAACTTCGTGAAATCACTCTGGTTCAAATTTACTGTGTTTAGGAACCAATTGGCTCTAAGATCAATATTTAGCAATGTGAGATGTATCTGATGTGCAGTCTTTGATAGCCTTTCATCATCTTCTGCAAGAACCTTCTCAATTTCATCACACAAGCTATCATTATAATCACAAGATTCCATACCTTTACTAGAGTCCTCTTCTTGTTTATCTTCTTCTTGATTTAGCTCTTCTGGGGGCTTGTCTTCTGATTTCTGATCTGTCTTTTCGGGTTCTGGTCTTGCCTTCTGATACTCACTCTCCAGCTTGAGCCATAGTTCTTTTGCCGAAGTGTACTCTCCTACACTTTCCTTCACTGAGCTGGGAAGTCCATCCATGAGGAACTTCAAGGCTGTAATGTTGTCCTTCTTCACTTCCTTCTGTGCAGCTAGTTTTCCTTTCTTGTTTGAAGGAGCGGGTGGATTGATGACAATTTCCCAAATACCAAACTTCTTCAGATAAGCCTTCATTTTGCTCCTCCAACTGAAATAATCTGCAACATCAAGTACAGGCACGTCATTGCTTGATGACTCTTTCTTTTCCTCCATTGTGTCTAAGGATCTCCTTCAAGCTTGCTAGGCTCGTGACGAAGGCCGGCTCTAATACCAATTGTTGACACTGAGAGGGGGGGGGAATCAGTGTGAAGCCAAATTTTAGCTTATCACGGTTAGCTACCAATTCATCAATCCATTACTCTACCATAATCATTTCATAAACATCATTCACATAGCATAAGCATTTAGATCATCAGAAACCATAACACAACAGAACACAACACAGTATAGATTTGTAATCTTTTTATATTATTTTGGTCCGGCTACAACCGTTAGGCAAAATCAGCACCTACTGATACATAGAGCTCCTGTTTTGTATCCAGGACCCTGCCTGGTTTTCTTAGACCCTGCTAAGAAGGGTTTGAGGTATCCTAACCTCAAAAAGCAAGTCAAGCTTGCATTTACATTAAAGCTCACTGTTACATTACTTCATTACTTGTCTCTTCAATCTGCTGCTGGTCAATACTGCTGATTAACACTGCTGCAACACACCTGCTCTTCAAAACTGCCAAGTTATCAAGGACTGCTCATCTCTGCTGTTGCTGGAACACTGTTGATTACCACTTGCTCATAAATCATATCAGGAATCCTGCTAGTCACTGTCAACTGCTGCAAGGAGCTGCTCTCGTGCATTATTCTGTCAGGCACATCATTCTGATCATCATGCTGCTGTCAGCATCATTCCATAATCTGCTCTTACTCATTCTGTCATTAGAATAGCTCAGTTTATGAATTGCAGACTACTAGCTGTTGTAAAATATTCACACAAAAATAAGCTACCATTTCATCCATTTAGTGATCATAGACTGTTGTTCAAAGAATGGATCCTTATCATCAAAAAGCCTGCAGCTGCTCATCAACTTCTTGTTCATTACTCATCATCTTCTTCACAAGAAACTGTCAATCATTAAGCTTTGCTCTGCTCTTATGCTGTTCATGTCAGTCTATCAGAAGTCTGTTCTCATTAATACAGCTGCTTAAGGATAGTCACATAGATCCTTCAAGTTGGAATATGAAAGATAAAGAAAGGAGCCTTCATGATGTATGACTTCCTGTAGAATCGGTTTCATCATCCTTTACTAAGGCTGCCACAGTCCTCTGTTTGCATGAGATTCAGAATAACACAGTGCCTCTTTCACCACATTCCTTTAACTCCATTGATTCACTGTTTGACAAAAAAAAAATTGTCCTGTGAATTTCTAATCACGCATATTCAAGCAGATCAAACAAAGGAGCTATAATTCATCCCATTGGCGCGTAAATGAAATGGATGCAGTGAAGACTGGCTGCCCTGGAAAGTGGAAACCATACCCACGCTCTCCCAAAAAAAAAAAACGTTGGAAAAGTTAGATGGGAAAGAGAATGATTATTCAGATTCTACGGTGCCCATAAATATAATTTAATGTGAGGCATCTGTCACTGCAATCAGTTGCATTTATACCCCATCCATGAAACAATTTGGCATTTCAATGTAAGGCTTCTGCCATTACAATCAGTTGCAACCGTAAACAGTCATTGTCGATGGTCACCTTCATTAACAACTTCTTCCAGTTGAAGACTGCCTTTCGTGGACCCTTTTTTTATATATATATTTTTTTGTGTGGCAATGCAAACTTCAGGTGCCTAGACTCTGTCAACTGTGGAAACCCTCGGATCTGCTGCAAAAAAAAAAAAAAATCTTCAGTCAGGCTGCGAGCTGCTCACAGAAAATTTCCAAAAAAAACGGGCTGTTCCAAAAGAATTTCCACTGCTCCTGTGGATCTCACTGCTGCCACGTAAAATTTCCACAAACTCCCAGCAAATACTGCGGCTTCCTCAGAGAATACTCCCCCGAAAAATTCACTCCTAAAGTGGCAACGTGAGGACCTATAAATACTGTTTTTTTTCTTAAAATGCTGAGCCGACTTTTAATTGTATTATTTTTTAGTGGAGCCGACTTCTAATATGGTTTTGTTGGGCCGACTTGCCCTCCTTTTTGCTTGAGCCGACCTCTTAAAATAAACATTTGAGGCCGACGTTGTATTAAAAACATTTGAGGCCGACTTCATATAAAAATTTTGAGCTGACATTTTGCTTGTTTGGGGAATGCTTCACATCAAGTTTCTGTCCATACTTTAGCTGCTGGAGATGCTAAATTGATTAAGTCCACAACTTTGGATCACTATAA
>LPNX010033703.1:141609-241670 GCA_001517045.1 Pseudotsuga menziesii
AATACTAGGAAGGGAGGGGTGCAGCTACATGGTTTTCATGGTGATCTGGCCTTTCTATGGCTTCCCAATGTAATTTTGATGCATTGGTCCTTTAGCAGTCCTTTGGTAGTGGTGCACCCTAGGTTTATGTCTAGGTTGAGCTTATGTTTTGTTATTACCTTGGTAACATGGTGGGGATTTGCCAGGGAGAACAACTTTGTTTAACATGAACAACTTTGTTTAACATGAACAACTTTATTTCACATGGTACAACAGTTTGATGGAGCGCACCCCTTCTTTGGCACACATGTTGCGGCATATCATCATATTTTATTATCATTTGTTTGAGTAGAAGGACCATCCCCTTAGTCTTGGAATTCATTGGATTGACTTGGTAAATGGATAAGGTTTAACTTCATTGGATCTATCCACTTGAACATTATTTGATTAGTTGTAACCACCTTGGAGAATTTTATTATTATTTGGAGGGTATGACATGGTCAAACACTTTGGATGAGGTGGTTACTTATTGGAGAAAGCACCTTTCTATTTTGGGAGGTTGTTGAAGGTCTCGAGACCTTTGACCAACCTTGCATGTGAACCGCTCCACCTATTTGGTACAACTTGCACAATTTTCTATGGATTTAGTTGGAGCAACCTACTTTAGGTCCCCAAGTGGAAATGAGATCCTCGTTGACATGGTCTTTGCACACCTTTACACATCTTTTCACATGTGATAATGGGATGTACCACTCAAGGAAACCCACATATGCTTCATGGAGGATAATTAATGCACACACGTTCATGCAACTTGTGGACCACCATTACTATGTTGAGGAGGTGGTTGAGGAGCACTCCTCTAGGATATTTTGTTGATTGGCTATCCTAATTTAAGTTATAAGCCTGTTATGTTATTGACATTTTGCAATCCAAATACTTCTATGTTGATGTTAACTAAGAATTGATAACTTTACCTGTATGACACAATGATTATACACCAAACAGTTGTAATCATATCGGACCAATATTTGATTAACCTGACTTCATTAGTATGTCTTCTTAATGAGACCAACTTAGATTTGGAGATGAATTTCTCAACCAATTGAATTTTGAGTAAGATTTTAGGGTTTCTGCAGTTTTTGTAGGGTTTCGATTTCTGGTAGGGTTTCTCTATGGAGACTCCTCCGGATCCAGGACTGGAGGAGAAGCATCGTATTCTAGAGGATGGATTCGGAAGAATTGTCGCAACTCAGCCTTCCTCTAGCAAGCCGGCTACAGGGGCTAATTCGAAATTTGTCAAATGGGCAGCAGTTCCAAAAGTCAAGTTGTTGTCTTCAGCTTCAAAACACAAAGCTATTGTCCTATCAAAAAGAGGGTTAATCGGCCATTTCACCGGTTTATGGCCCTCCCCACGTGCAATCGAAGTCTGGCTCAACAAGAACTGGCGACCATTAATCCAAGGTGAAGTCCAGGAAAATTTATGTGGAAGGGGTTTGTTTGTATTTCGTTTTTAGAAGGAGGACCGTGATCTCATATTTCGGAATGGACCATATTTCATGGGGCCGAGAGGGATGTATCTCAATCAATGGGATCTTTCCTTTGATCTGGAGAAAGACATACCCTCTATTCTACCGATGTGGGTTAAACTCCCCCATCTTCTGTTAAATTGTTGAAGCGATGAAGACCTTAGAGCCATTGGGAACTCGCTTGGGAAATATATCGATAAATCAGAGCTAAAGCCCTTGATGTTTTCCTGTCCAAGAATTTGTGTGGAAGTGGATATGGAGAAAGGTCTCCCAGAAGCAATAAACCTGTCAATGGATAGGTGGAACCAGCTTTAAACAATGGATTATGAACAAATACCATTCAAATGCAAAGTTTTCCATGAGTATGGCCATTTTGCTAGGTTATGCCCAAAAAGGAAGTAGCAAGACACAGAAGAAGCTTCGAGAGAGGAATGGAATGAAGTTACCAGAAAAGGTGGGAAAAGAGTCAGTGCCAATATGCAGCAGTCATCCTCAAAGAAAAAAATCCCTTCGAACAATTTTCAAGTTCTCTCGAACGAGGAAGGGAATGAAAAGCAGAAAAACCCTAAAGAAAAAGAGGAAGAGGAAATCAAAGAAAAAGAAGTAGAGGCAGTATTGGTTGAAATAGGGAAAGAAGAAAATTATGTTCCAACTCTTCCCTCGCAGGCCTTTATTGAGGTCAGATCTGAAGCTTCCCACAACACAGGAGGCTCTGTAACAAGGCCCAGATCAAAGGTGCAGCAGGAAGAAACTTTAGAGAGGAAAGAGGAAGAAGTAGAACCTTATATAAAGAAAGGAAGGAAACCCAACAAAACTATTAGAGAATTTGAGGCAACTCGTGAAAAGGCAGCAGGCAAACAATCCAGCCTTGATCAACACATCAGAATAATGCGATCAAGGAAGCAAAGTCAAAGGGACAGGGGAGGAGAATTCAGGATAGAGGCATAACTCTAAGTCAAAGGAAATAATGAAGATTGTCTCCTGGAATTGCAAAGGATTGGGGGGGTTCAAAAAATAGAAGCAGACAGAAGAATGAGGAAACATGAATCTGCCACAATTTTTTGATCTAGGAGACAAAAATGCAGAAAGAAGATAGTAAAAGCATTGTGAACAAGATTTGGCCGAAAGGTGGAGGCAAGGCAATCAGCGTTGTAGGAGCATCATGAGGAATCCTAACATGGTGGGATAAGAATCATTACAATCTGATTTTCTTTTCAGAATGTCAAAACTGGTTACTTGTGGAGTTAAAAGATATAGAAAGCAATGAAGTTTTATTGGTAGGAAATGTGTACAGGCCTATGCAATTTGGGAGCAAGGAGGGTTTCTAGAATTCTTTGGAAGTGTTGCGGGAAGCAAGGATGCACAATCTATGCATCATTGTAGGGGATTTCAATACCACAATCTCAACAAAATAAAGAAGGGGAGGGTTGAAGATAAGGGATCCTTTTGGAGAGTGTTTGGAAGATATGATTGTTAGTTGGACTCTGATAGATATCAAGCCAAAAAAAGGAAAATTCACATGGAACAACAAGCGATCGGGACCAGGGCATATAGCAGCGAGGTCGGACAGGTTTCTGATAAGTACCCCCTTCTTACTTAAGCCTCTTATCCCTGAAACAAAAATTCTTGCCTCGACAGTCTCAGATCATAAGCCAATCGCCTTGTCCTTTTCTAAGATTGGAAATCTAGGCCCAATTCCTTTCAGATTCAATCCTTTATGGATGAAAGACGAGGAGATACTAGAGGTCATCAAAGCTATCCTGAACATCTTTGTGGTTGGATCTCCTAGTTATATTTGGGAAACCAAACTTTAAAATGTGAAGTCGGCTCTCAAGGGATGGGATATCACAAACTATAAAGATCCAGGAGCAGAAAGGAGAGAAGTTCAAGCTAAGCTTGAAAAGTTGCAGAGGAATATGGAGGTGGTAGCAATGATAGAGGAACTTCTGACTAAAGAAAAAGAGTTGAACAGGAAAATTCAAGATTTGGTTAGAAAGGAGGAAGAGAAGTGGAAATTATGTTCAAGAAGCCTCTAGTTAAAGGGTGAGGACATAAACACCAAGTATCTCCATAACCAATGTAAGGAGAGGCAAAGGAAGAATACAATCACCGAGTTAAGTAAAGGAAATGGGGAAGATGATATTCGATCAGCAGGAAATAAAGAAGGAAATAAAATATTTTTTTGAGATCCTATATAATGAGGAGGAAGAGGTAGATTTCCAAAAATGGAGCAAATGTGTGAGGATATTCCCCTTCTCATCTCCGAGGAAGATAATAACCTCTTGTGTCGTTCAATTTCAAAAGAGGAAACTCGCAAAGCAGTTTGGTCTCTACACCCAGACAAAGCTCTAAGGCCAAGTAGTTTCCCTAAAAGTTTTTATAGAAAATGTTGGAGTATAATAAAAATAGATCTAATTAGAATGCTTAATTGGACTAAGGACAAAGAAAAAATTGGAGGCACCACCAACTCGTCTTCCATTGCTCTCGTCCCCAAGGAAAAGAATCCTTCCTCCATATCCAGATTCAAGCCCATCTCGCTTTATAACTCCTCCTACAAAAGCCTAACTAAAATCTTGTCGGTGCAGGTTAAAAAAGTCATTCCTGGAATTATTTCGGCTAATCAGGGGGGGGTTATCTCAGGGAGGCAAATATTTGACAACATTCTATTGGTACAGGAGGCAATTCATTCAAGTAAAGAAAGGAAGGAAGATGGAATGGTAATAAAGTTGGGCCTTGCAAATGCCTTTGACAGAGTTCGTTATGAGTTTATTTACATGGTCTTAGGTAAGTTTGGCTTATCCTCACTTTTTATTAAGTGGGTTAAAGCCTGCAATGGTCAGCCTTGGATAGACCCTCTTGTAAATGGAAGGCCTACAGAGTTTTTCAATATTTCTCACGGTCTCAAGCAAGGATTTCCTTTATCTTCGTTCCTGTATATTATGATAGCAAATTCCTTGAGTAGAAAGCTTAATAAACCTTTTATTGGAAGGAAATATTTCAGGTATCCTTATTGCTAGAGGAGTTCAACCAACGAATCATGCGTAGTTTGTCGACAATTCTATTCTCCTTGGAAATGCTTCAGTGCAGATTGCTCGAAGATTCAAGAACACGCCGGATCTCTTCTTGAGGGCGTCAGGGGGGTTAGTAAACACAAAAAAGAGTTGTCTTTATGGTTGGAATTATAGTCCTAGAATCATGAATGACATCTCGAATGTCCTTGGCTTCAAAGTACAATTGGACTGATCATCCTTTAAATATTTGGGAGTCTCGATTTCCTTAAAGCGTTTCAATTTAGCAAATTGGTTTCCCACAGTTCAAAACATAAAAGATAAGATTCAATCATGGGGAATGAGATGGTTGGCTCTTGTTGGGTAACTCACCCTCATCAAGTCAGTACTATCTTCCTATCCTTTATTTTCATGTTTCATGTTCCATGTTATTGGCTCTTGCAGGTATAATGAATAGTATAAGTCAAGAGATAAGGAAATTTGTGTGGCAAGGAGGGAAGACATCCACCAAAAAACTGCACTTGGTGAAGTGGAGTACGATTAAAGAACCAAAGAAGAAAGGTGGGCTAGGAGTTAGAGAGCCAAAGCAAATGAACATTGCAATGGGAGCAAGATTGTTGTGGAGGTTGATTTTTGGGAGGAAAGAATGGTGGAAGGAAGCTTTAAGGAAGACATAAATAAAAAAGCCTCAGTTGAGAAGTTTAGATGGGGGATTTAGTGGAGTGGGGAGTTCAATCTGGGATCTTTCCAAATCTTCAGCAAAGTTGTTAAAGGACTTTCTTTATTGGATTCCAAGGAACGAGAAACGAATACACTTATGGACTGACAACATTCTCGAGCATCCTCCCTTGGGAATTATTCCAACGTTGGTAAATATTAGAACTTGGCTCTCTGAAAATGGTTATACTCTACTTTTCAATATCTCTGACTGGGCAAGCAATGGAGCTTGGACGGGTTGGAAGAATATTATGGTGCCGGCAAATCTTCAACGGGACTTAATTCTCCCTATTCATAAAAGGGAGAAGGGTCGCAAAGGATGGGGAGATAGAGGAGATTACACTATTAAAGAGGGATACAAAAAGGTGTCGGAAGGTCTTTCTCAGTCACCTTTTAATAGCATCTGGGCCAAGGTGTGGAATGGGATTGCCTCCCAAAAGTCAATGTTTTTGAATGGTTATTAGCTCACAACAAGCTTCTTACGACTGACAATTTGAAGAAGAAAGGGATTGAAGGCCCATCCAGGTGCACTTTGTGTAAGGCAGAAGAGGAAGATGCTCAACCTCTTTTCTTGGAATGGGAATTCTCTCATAGGTTATGGGGGAAAGTAACAGGGAATTTATGTGGGAACTTTTCTTTTCCTGCGCAAGTTCAAGATTAATTGGGAGGTGGAAGTATTTTTATCCAGGGTCCTTGAAGAAGAAGCCAGCCCTCCAAATAATCTAGAACGCTCTTCCAAAAAATGTTTGCTAGCAAATATGGTTGGCAAAGAATAAAGTGATCTTTGAAGGCAAGGCAATTGAAGTTGGGAGGGCAACATACAAGGCTACAAATTTAATGGCTAAGAGCTTGTCGTCGACAAGTCAATCCCTCATTTATTCTGATTTATTCTTGCCCAAAGAAGTCGAATGGTTGAAAGAAATTCTGAATCAAAGCTCTCTTCAGTCCAAATCAGTGGGTCTTTCCAATCTCACAGAGTGGGATACAAGGAAAAGAAAACAGGACTTCAAGGTTTGGTGGGGAAATCAAGCATGTTTCTCTCTCTTTTTTTATGGGGCCTCAAAAGGGAATTACACTGGAAATTCAAAATGTCAAAGGATTTTTTAGCATATATCTTTGATTTCTAAGCCTGTAGAGATAAGTATTTTTCACACGCTAAGAGAAAATAATGGAGCGGCTATTAAGTTGGCCAATATTGTTGCTTGAATCAATCAACGAATAGTAATCTATGCAAACAACTCAAGAGTTAACAAATGTGTCCCATTAACTCAAGACATGAGTTCTTTTTTCTTAATGATATATAGGATTTATCCTTGGGAGAGGGGGGCGTGCCCCATGCCCTCCCCCTTTCCCCCTACGAATACTCTAGAGCACAAGACATTTGGCTCTCCAAGTCTCGAGGAGGTTTGTCACCTGTCAGGAGGGATTAAGACATGGAGATCACTCGTGATTTTCTATGCCTTGGGAGTGCTTTCCTCTTTATCTTGTCAAGATTGCACACTTGGGAGTAATGGTATTTGGATGGCCAAGAGAACTAAAATGGATGAGGAGGATCCAAACCATATGATAGTGGAAGGTAGCGCAGAGCTAGGGCTTTCTGCAACTGACTCTGAGCAGAGGAGGGATTTCGGTGAGCTGAGCCTATATCTTAAGTCTTTTTCCTTAGGCCTTTCTTCTCCAGAAATCGGTGGTTGTGGTCCTTGGGAGCACTTGACAGAAATTTCTTCGGAGTATACAGCGGTGAAGACGACAAGTTGGGCCGAGATTTATGCTTTCTTCAGACGAAGCATGGAAGATTTTAAGAAAAATCTTAAGGGTTCATGAAACAGTGAGCAGAGGCCTACAGGAGACAATTTTTGTTTCTGAGGAAATTAAGCATGTTTCGTTGCAGCAATCTTGTTTGGACTCTTGGGTGGAGGATTTGGAGGGGAATATTCAAGAACTTCTGGCCTTTGTAGACGAGATGAAGGATGAGTTGAAGAAGCTGATGAAGATGAATCACTGCAGTCATTGCCAAGAGCTACGCTGCGGGGAATCGCTAGGGACCCCCACAAATCGCTCCCAATTAACGCTCCCATGGGAATCGATGAGGAATCAATCCCGGAATCACGATTCTTCCTGGGAACGTTTTGGAGAATCGTGATTCCTTGGGAAAAAAATTGCTCCGTGCCGTCCTCAGAATCGTTGAGGGAGCGACGCTCCCAGAGCGATTCCTCATCGCTCCCTCAGCGATCCCAGGCAAAAAAAACGCTCCCTCAACGATCCCGCGGCACTCCCTCAACGATTCCTCATCGCTCCCTCAGCGATCCCAGGCAAAAAAAAACGCTCCCTCAACGATCCCGTGGGTTAAGGAATTTTTTTTCCAATTTTCTCAATTTTACAAAAAAAAAAAATTAGTGATTGGCTAGGATTCAATTAGCCTTTATAAACACTATTGGACTCTATTTGGATTTATTCTATTCCTCATTTGCTTGTTTCCATTTATCTTGCTAGGGCTTCGAGTGGCTTTGCTAGCTGTTTGAGAGCAAATTTGTAGGAGCTTGGAAGGGAGATTGAAGGGGAGATTGAAAGCTTCTATTTGTGAGAACTTGGAAGGAAGATTGAAGGCTTCCATAGAGACATTCAACCATCCTTGAAGAGATAAAGAGATAGGTTCTAAAAACCCTATCTTTTTTTGTTTTTGAAAAAAATATTTCACTATGTTAAAATTTTAAATCTTGTATGTGTTTTTTTCCTACTCTTTCCAATTTCTTCTTCTCCATCATTCTATTGCAGGCAAGAAGTGATTATCATATTGAATCAAGAAGCATGATGGGTATGTGGTTTTTGTATTTGGTTCTGATTCTTTTCATGATGATGGTGGTGGGAAGTAGATTTGGTGGTGGCAATGATGAGGAGGAAAAGATAGGGAGTGGCACATACCATGGAGAGGAGGAGGAAGAGGGAGAGGAGGAGGAGGAGGAGGAGATTGAGAGTGATGAGGGGCAAAAACAAAAAGACACAACACCTTTGTGGAAGTATGTGACAAGGCTTGGGGGAGGGAGAGGGAGTGGAACCACGAAGTTTACATGCCTCCATTGTAATACAACTTACACAGGTTCATATACCCATGAGAGAAATCATTTGTGGGCTTATGCCATGTGATCAAGGTAAGGCTACTAGAGTGAAAACATGTGAGAAAGTGTCAGCTAAAGAAAGAAACAAATACATGATAGAAGAAGAGGCCGCTCAAAACAATTCCAAGAGATCAAGGGTCGAATCTAAGTCCCCACAGAGAATGTTTAGTAGTGGATCTAGATCATCATCCACCCATGCTAGTGGATTCTCACCTATGCGAAAAACATTATCAGATTTCCTTGACCTTGGTTGCAGAGATGATGTGAATTCAAAAATTTACAAGTTTCTATATGCATGTGGTGTGCCATTCAATGTTCTTCACTCACCCTATTGGCATGAAAAGGCACAAGCCATCAATGGTGCCCCTAAAGGATACAGGAGCCCTGGGTATGACAAAGCTAGAACTGTGGGACTTGACAAGGAAAGAGCCAAAATCAATAGTGATCTTGGAAAGTTTATAAATGATTGGTCCAACTATGGGGTATCCATTGTATCTAATGGGTGGACAAATGTTAAAGGCAAGCCATTGATATATATTCTTAGTGTGTCTGCTAGTGGTGCGGTCTTCCTTTCAGCTCATGACTACTTAGATCGCTACAAGACTGGTATTAATATTGCACAACGTTTATTTGAAACCATTCAAATGATTGGGCCATACAATGTCATTCAAGTCACAGAGATAATGCTACTAATTGTAAGGCAGCATGAGCAATCATTGAGGATAAGTATCCCAACATATTTTGGTCAGGGTGTTTGGTTCACACATTGAACCTTTTGATGCATGATATTGTTAAGATGAAGGACCCTAGTTACCGATGGGTGCCTTGTACAAGAGAGGTAAGAAAATGATAAAATTTATCACGAATCATAGGATGGCCCACCACATTTTTCGAAATTACTCTAGGTTGGAGCTATTGAAGATTGCGAAGACTAGATTTTTTAGCTACTACCTCACCTTCAAGAGACTTTTGAAGGTAAGAGAGACATTGGCTAGTATGGTCTCAAGTGATTCATGGCAAGGATTGAAAGACAGAGCTGCAAACGCATCTGATAGACATGACTTTCAGGAGGAGGAGAACACCGTTCTTGATGGTCAATTCTAGGCACAAGTTAAATATGTTCTACAGTTCACCAAGCCCATTTATAGTATGATTCGTTTTGCAGATACAGATTAGCCAGTGATTGGGGAGATGTATGAGCAAATGGATAGCATGCTTGGTCATATCAAAGACATTGTTGAGCAAAGAGATACAATCTTGTATAACCATATTCATAAACATGTGGTCAAAAGGTGGGATAATTTGAATGTTCCACTCCATTCCCTTGCATATGTCCTTACCCCAAAATATTATTCTCCGTCTTAGTTGGCCCAACCTACACCTAGTGGTGGAGTTAGGAAAAGACCACACACAAATCCAGAGGTGCAAAATGGGTATATGCTTGCATTAGACAAGTTGGTCCCTGATGAGGAGGAGTGTGCTCAAGTACGGAGTGAATTGGGCAAATACATCAGTGAACATGGAGTCTTTGGTACCTTGCATGCAACCAAATATCGAGAGCGGTTGGATCCTATCTGTTGGTGGAACATGTATGGCAGTGATGCCACACATTTGCATAAATTGGTGGTGAGGGTGCTTTCACAGGTTGTCAATAGTTCTTCTGCAGAGAGGTGTTGGAGCACCTATAACTTCATCCACAGCGTCAAGAAAAACAATTTGAATATAGAACAGGTCGAAAGTTTGGATTGTGTGCACTACAACTTGAGGTAGTTGTCCTATTATTGTGAAGCAGCCAAGAATGATAAAACATTTTTGACATGGGACAAGAATCCAGAGGAGGCTAATGTGGAGGATGGAGCCATTGCATTAGAGCGCTCGGAGGATGAACTATTGGGTGATCATGAGGGTGATCCAATTCATACATCAGAGATGCCACCCCCAACCACCAGCAGGTTTCCAGATGCAGGAGTTTTTCCTTTAGCTTCACAACGTCGGGCAATCCATGGGGGGCATTCATCTACTTCTCGTGTTCCACGATCACTTCCAACAACTCCTATTCCACCTAGAACACGAGAAAAAAAATTGGAAGTTTCTCGTGGCAAGAGAAAATCTTAGTAGATTACTAGATAGTATTATAGTACTTTGTATTTCATGTTTATTATGGCCTATTTTGTAAACATTATGGCCTACTTTGAAGTTTGAACTTTAAATTGTTGATTGCATCTTATCATCTTATGATCTTACAACTCTTTGGTATTGAATATCATATTATGATGCTTTGTTTCATTTCATGGTTGATGTTATCTGTTAGACTGTTAGAGTTTGTTGATGGCAAATATTATATGTCGAAATTTGAAGGTTGATGTTGTTGATGATTGATCATTTGATGACAATGTTACAAGTCATAGCTCCTAGATGACTGATATTATGTGTATTAAATGGTTATATCTATGTTTTCTATAGCTAATTTGGCATAATACATGTTTTTTTTAATATATATGCATCAAAATATATTAAAATATGTATTATATAAAAAACGCTCCCAAAGCAGAATCTTTTGAAAATTTCGCTTTTCGCTCCCGCTCCCCGCTCTCAACAGCATAGGCCAGGAGTCCCCTTTCTCATATTTCAAGCCTCTAGTGGAAGTTTCAGTGGTGCATCCTGTTGGCTTTCCAAGCAAGCCTCAATAAAGGAATGTCTCTTCTTTTGCAGCTTTTTTTGCAAATTTTTGTGTAGTTAGTACATCCAAATATATTCCACTTGTTTTTTGGACAAAAATGGGAAACCTACTAGAAGATTTTGCAAATATGTAGAAGTTGATGTAATAGTGATTATGCCACATGCATATTTTTCATCTAGACTCTAGATATTTTTTGTATATGGATGGTTGTGCATTAGCACTTTTTTAATATAATAGCTTTACTCGGTTTCTATTGAAAAGAAAGGTATGTCTTCTTCACTCTCTACTTGACTCCATTGGAAGGCACTGATCTACGCAATAAGGTGTTTGCTAAGGTATTTGTGTAATTGTTTGGCAGGTATACTAAAGGCTCTCCCCTTAGAGCCATATTGGATCTCGAAGAAGTTCAGAGATTGGACAAAGGTGACCATAGTCCCAATCTCTTATGTGGTTTCCATTCACTAGCAAGCCTAACTTGCTAGTTTGAACGGTAAAACTACCCTTGTTCAAATTTTTGTATTGGCTTCCATGCATGTAATGTAATTTCATTTTGCAGCCACATTGTAATAGATATTTTAGTTAATACTGGCCTTGTTGTTAATGTAGCTTTGTTTTGGTTTATTACCAAATAAAATGGAAAAGTTTCTGGCCTTAAGGAGATGTTTGGAAGGTTGCATTGCATGTTTGATTTGATTTAGCTTTTTGTTTCATCCTATATTAGAGTAGGGTAGGATGAAAAAGTCAACACATGTTAGCAGTAATTTGCTTTGCTTTCATGTTATTTTTGGTATTGTTGAAGCAAATTTTGAGATGTTTGGATGGTTGCATAGCATGTTTGATTTCATTTAGCTTTTTGTTTCATCCTATATTAGAGTAGGGTAGGATGAAAAGTCAACACATGTTAGCAATAGTTTGCTTTGCTTTCATGTTATTTTTGGTATTGTTGAAGCAAATTTTGAGCTATGGTTGATGTAATATGGACATAGAATAAATATGTGGTGTTTAGGGATGTGAATGTGTATCCATCCTGCCACATGGTTTTGCTCTCTTGCTTCTTTATAATCCTTCTTTATAATCAGTTAAGAGATAAAGAACCTGCCAATTTAAAGCATTCCCAAGATTTGGCTGAAAAAATTGAAAAGAATATGCAATCATTTGGTAAGTCTAACATACCTGGATTTACTAGAGGAAATTCTTCCTATAACAAAGAATCAAAAGGAAAAGTTGTCGAATCAGAAGGTAAAGAATCATCTAAGGATCCAATAAAGGAAATGTCTAAAATGATGAAAACCTTAGTGACAAATCAAAATCAACAAAGGCCAATCATGTAGCACAATTGAATCATATTCAAAATAGGTTAGTAATGATGGAAAGAAATCAAGTTTCTCATGCACCAAGGAACTTTCAACATAAGCTAAATCAAATGTATCAAAAGAAAGCACCAGCTCAAGAGCCTAGAATTCCGAACCAATTAGATTTAGCCAACATGGTAGAGGATGCAATTCCTTATTGTAGGCCATGTGTTGAGTTTCATCAGGAAAATACTTGTTACATTGCAAATCAAGTTATGGAACAAGGACTCCCTGAAATTAGTAGTCAAGATACACCTCCAAGCGAGCCTGAGTTCGTGAACATGGTAGGCCAAACCTACCCTTTGTCAAACCAGCATTTTGCAACAGCCATAGACTATAGTCAAGAAAAGGACTTCATTACTCAAAATTACGGTGAAAACCCTACTCAAGAACAAGTCATAGAGATGAGGAATGCTAGATTCAAAGGTGCTACTTATCAGAGCAAGATGAAGTCTACACCAACTAAGCAGTATAAACCTAAGGTAACAACTCCTCCTATTAGAATCCCCTTGTTGTTGTAGAACCAAAACTTGACATGGGGACATGGCTAAATAATGTTAAAGTCTCAGCCTATGCAACCGATATCCTGCAAATTCCCGGCCAAAAGGAAAAAAATGTTAAAAGCTTTAGAAAGTAATCAGAATAAAGCCCATAACATTGTCAAAGAAACCGCTCTTCCAAGTAATAATGTTATCCTTGAAGATTTTCCTGTCATCCTCAAATATTTTCCTGTAGTTCTCCACAGTGTTGATCCAAGAAGAAAAGATCACCCGCCATTTTATGTCTCTCTTTTAGTAGATAATCTTCTTCTCCATAATTGCATGTTAGATTCAGGTGCTTCATCAAATGTAATCACAAGAAAAGTAATGGAACAATTGAATCTAAGAATCACACGACCCTACCACAATGTTTGTGCAATGGATGCAAGAAAATTTGATGTGGTAGGGATAATCTTAAACCTACAAGTACAATTGGCTAAGTAATTTTGACATCAATATGACAATGGATGTTGTAGTAATTGATGTGCCGAATAATTGGCGAATGATTTTGTCCAGAAAGTGGGTTGCAACTCTAGGGGGGCACATCCAAATGGATCAGACGTATGCAACTATACCTGCATCAGAAAACACAAGGTTTATACTTCGTAGGGAAAAAGAAAGGAAGCAGCATGTAGAAAATCCTAAGAAGCCTACAAATGAATTCATGCATTGTATTGATAACTTTGGAAACTATGCCATCTTGTCTAACTTTATGGCCCCCATTAAAGAAAAAATTAAGAATGAAAAGGTGGATGAAGTTTGGCAAATGTATTTTGATGGGGCATAATCCAAAGCTGGAAAAGGTGCAGGCATTGTAATCATTTCTCCTTCTAAACAAACCTACAACTTTGCATTTAGATTGGAGTTTGAAGCATCAAACAATGTAGCTGAGTACGAAGCATTGTTTCTAGGACTAGAAACAGCTAAGGACATGGGCATTAAAATGTTGAACATTAAAGGTGATTCGGACTTGGTCATCCTCCAACTAAAGAACAAATTCAGATGTAAGAGTGATAGACTAAAGAAGTATAGGAATGCTATTTGGGATACTATGGAATGGTTTGATGCACTTAATCTTTAGGAAATCCCTAGAGAATAGAATGCTTTGACAAATAAGTTAGTCATGGCCGCATCCACCCGTCAACCTTCAAATGAGATGGTTAATGGAAATGGTAAAATGAAAATAAATTTCAGGCCTTCAATTCTCGATAACATTGATCATTGGCAGGGTTTTGATGTTGATAAGCATGTTTTAAGGTTCATTCACAACCTTCAAGAGTTTGAGGATTGTGAGATCAGCTATAAGAAAGAGGGTAAAGAGTATCATGAACAGGAGGAAAATGTCAAAAATCAGATTCCAAAGGGTTTGATATCTTTATAAAAGCTTTTCGATAGACAATATAGGCATAAAAATAAAAAAGCGACAAGTAAAGTTGGGAATTATATGGAAATAAATATTGGCACAGATAAAGACCCCAAGTTAATAAAAATTGGAAAAGGCACCTCGAAAAAAGAAAGGAATGAATTAATCAACTTAATCAAGGAATATAAAGATGTATTGCCTTTTAGTTATGATGAACTCAAAGCTTACCGGGAAGATGTGCTCCAACACACTATTCCCCTTAAAGAAGAAGCTAAAGAAGTAAAACCTTTCCACCAAAAACTTAGACAAATAAATCCTAAGTTGGCCCCTATTGTTCAAAAAGAGTTACAGAAGATGTTAGCAACAGGGATCATAGCACCTACAAGACATTCATCGTGGTGCTCTAACTTAGTAGTTGTTAGAAAGAAGAATGGATCAATTAAGATATGCATAGATTTCAAGAATCTTAACATATCATGCTTAAGAGATAATTACCCAATACCCGACATGGAAACCTTTTTACAAAGAGTAACTGGTTCTGGAATGATGTCCATGTTGGATGGTTTCTCTGGATATAATCAGATGTTGGTTAAGAAGGAGGATCAACACAAAAAAACTTTCACCATACCTTGGGGCACCTATAAGTTCATAAGGATGCATTTTGGCTTGTTGAACGCAGGTGCCACTTTTCAAAGGGCCATGGGCTTTGTTTTTTAAGAGCTCATAGGCAAAACTATTGAGATATATCAAGATGATTTAACAGTATTTTCTAAGGAAAGATCTGACCATGTTAAACATTTAAAGCAAGTTTTTGAAAGATGTCGTAAGTACGGCATTTCATTAAATCCGACCAAGTCAATTTTCCGTATAGACGAAGGCAATTTGTTGGGTCACAGCATCTCAAAGGATGGTGTGAAGATTGACCCTGAAAGGATGGAAGCTATAAAGAACATCCCTTTGCCCATTAATGTGAAATCCCTCCAATCCTTCAACGGTCAAATCATTGAATCAACTTTATTAGAAGGTTCATTCCAAATCTAGCAGAATTAATGAAACCTTTACAAAAACTATTAAAAAAGGATGCTAAATTTGAATGGACACGTGAAGGAAAAGAAGCATTCAAATGTATCAAAGATGTTATTGCTAGATCACCAGTTCTAATCAGTCCAGACTCCAGATTACTCTAGGGAGTTTCAGATATTTTCCTTTGCTTTAAAAGTTTATAAATACAAGTCTAACCATTCATTATGAACATCATCTTGTGGTAGCATTCCAGATCTGATTCTTGTATGACTGATTTAGGGCTTTCTACAGCAGTAAGTGACATCTGGGGTTTCTACCTTCTCCATATCTGGGCGGTCTCTTCTTTTATGCTCTCCTAGGGTTGATCTCTCCTCCCATCCTTCACACATGCAAACCATGGACTGTTGTGGACTGTCAAACAAAGCTGCCTGCTACCTGTGTGGACGATCCTAGGGCTGCCTGCTATGTTTTCAAGATTTTACTTTGTCTTCCTAGGGCCGTGGCATATTTCCTGAGGGTTTATCCAGCTGGTTAGTGGCTGCCGTCCACAGTGTTGACTGTCCTGAAGGGGGGCCGAGTTTTGTTTAGTGGCTGTTAGGGCAGCCGTTGCTGGTTTGTGGCCTGTTAAGGCCTGTAGGTGACCCTGCCACCTTTTTGAAGGGCTGTTAGGGCGGCTGCTGCTGGTTTGTGGCCTGTTAAGGCCTGTAGATGACCCCCGCCACCTTGTTGAAGGGCTGTTCGGGCAGCCGCTGCTGGTTTGTGGCCTGTTAAGGCCTGTAGATGACCCCCACCACCTTGTTAAGGTTGCTGCTATCTTGTTTGGAACTGTTAAGGCTGATGCTATTTTATTTAGGCCTAGTTTGGCTTATTTGGGGCTGCCACTTCCTCTAGTGAGAGGTCTGTCCACTACCGTGAGGGTTTGTATTTTGCTTCTACCACTTAGATCTACAATGAGGTGTCCATACACTGTTTTAAGGGTTGCCATTCACTGTTGGGTACTTGTTGAGTTTGATCTTGGAAGCTTATACTGTAATTGTCTAACTCTAACCTACAGAACTTTATCTCTCTCTCAGGTATGTCCATGCCCTCAGGTAAGGGCCAGACTTGTTCCTTTAGTGACTTGTCTCTGAGAGACAAGGTCTGATCTGAAAGTATATCTGAGTATAAGGAAGGTCTATCTGTTTTTTCAGTTAGATCTTTTATTTATGCTATTTGTTAATCTTGTTTAATTTACCTACTGCTACTGGACATGTTGTATTTCTGTTTTAGTTGTGTAACTTTAACATAGTGATCCTTAAGGGAATGTTAAAGTTGAAAGAGATGAAAATTATATTTGTTGTTCATTAGATTTTTACTTTTGCTACACTTTTACTTCAATATTTTACAGTTTAAGTTTGCATTAAAAGTACAAGTTTGTTAAATTTTTATGAAAACCCTGAAACTTTAACACCTTCACCATCTTCAAAGAATGGGTCATCATGAACATCATCCTCTTCTTCCTTATCATGCCTATTCTCCACTAACACAATGAGCATAAAAAATGGAAGCATACAGCATATGAAGAACATTTTCTTCAAGTCTTGGATGACCAACCTGCAATAGAATGAGGGAGAAGAAGAATGGGAAAGAGTAGGAAAAGAGAGCATATCCACAAACAAACAACACACAGAAGAAGAAGAAAAAAAATTGCAAATGTTTGAGGCCTTTGAGCTTACCTCTTCATCTCTCTAACTGTTAACAATAGTGGAATGTGACTATGGCAGCCTTCAATCTCTTCCAAGCTCTCACCAATATGCTTTCCTCAGAAACTAGCAAGCTCCTCTCTAAAAACCCTAGAACCTTGGATGCATGAAATGATGAAAAGGAATGAGAAAGATGAGAAAGGAGTTTAATGCTTCCAAATCCTTTGCCCTAGCCTCTTATGCCAATTATGCCTTTCCCCTCGCCTCACAATGTCTTAAAAAAACAAAACTCTCTACTTTTTAAATTCCACGGGAGCCTTCCAGAATACTAAGGGAACATGAACAAGAGTTAGGCGGGAGCATGGTGGATCGCATGCCCCACTGGAGCTCCTATAGTGACCAGGAAGCATGACCGTGCTACGGGAACGTTCAAAAGACAGAATCATTTTGGGAGCATGCTCCCGAGACCGCTCCCAAAACAAACTCTAAGGGAGCACCCTTTTGGAGTAGATCACTGCCCTTATGCGACGATCACTGCCCTTATGGGATGAGTGATGAGCCGCATGTGCTAAATTTCGTTGTCTTCTCAAAAAAAATCGTTGACTTCATTAGAAATTATTTCCTTCCTTGCGTAGGTAGGTAGGTAAATAAATCTTTTCCATGCACCTAATTTTGTACATTATATATTTTTAAATAATATATGACAGTTTTCTCAAAGCAATAATAGTAATAAAACAGGGAAAACATTATTTTTTTTCAAAATAACAAACGCCTATCTAGAAGCATTTGGTGCTTTAAAACTTCTTGAGGTTCTCTTGGCTCTTTTTAAGACCAAAATAAAGTTTCTTGCTAGAAAAGGTTTGCTTCTACGCTAAGATCTTTGAAACCTGGGGGCATCTATCCAGTAAGTAAACTAATAAATATTATCATAGGTATTGCCTCAGTTTTGACCCAAGAGGTAGGTCTAATGTAGCTTTAAATTGCAAAGATCCCAGATAAAAAAAGAAAATGTAGCCTAATAGCAAAATCGATTTCCAAGATCATACGCATGCACTTCATTGGTGTGTCAGCCAAAGACATTCAATTGCTGAATCAGTGATGGAAATTGAATGACCCAGAAGATGGGTAGCTAAAAATCAACGCCATATGGAGATGTATGAGTACCTTTAAACTCAAAGCAACTTGATGGTTCGTTCTTATTCAAGCTTTTCCTAACGAAGACAAGTTATCCGGGACAAAACTTAAAGATGGTCTTTGTGTGTAGCAGGGAAAAAACAACTCTCTGAAGTCAACTGCCTCAAGAGGGCTTGTAATTTGAATATGGTCCAACCCAATTCATAATTTCATACTCTCTGAAGTCATTTGCCTAAAGCTGGCCTGTAATTTTAATATGGTCGAACCGAATTCACAATTTCATATTCTTCCACTGATCTACATGAATGCATTGAATGCAAGATGAGAGACATACCTTCCTGCCGACAAATGGCTGAGGGAAGACGAGATCTTCGTACACGCAATTCTCCGCTATGAGCTCCCCAACAAAATCCAATTCACGGTTATTGATTCTAGAATAGAACTCCCTCACAATCTCTGATGCAGAACGCGGTGACTGAACAATCTCCTTCCTGGTAGAATTGTCCAGGACAGCGGAGATTTGATTAGGCTGCCCGTTTTGGGCCGTGGCTTTGCATTTGAGGAGACCCCACGTAGCTTGATCCGTCGTCAATGGAGAAAATTCCCCAGCGCCACGGGAAAATGGGGCAACACATAGGCCACTTTTACGATGTGGGGAAGGCAGAGATAGGAAACCATGCAGTAAAGCAGCCTTCCCGATCAGTGGAAATGTAGAAAGCGCCATGAAGGGCAGTGAGCGAATGCAGTTTGTATCGTATTTCTTAGCTTTTTTATCTTGCTTCGTTGTGCAACATTTGATATTGCATAATAGATGTTGGAATTTGGGCTGAAAATTTCTCTAGGCTGATAGAGAGGACACATGGAAGATGGAGGCACGGTTGGAACTTGACGGGCTTATGCCCGTTAGGAGGCATTTTATCCATCAAAATATTGTTAAAACTTTTGACAAACCCTGTCAAAGAATGGAAAAACAAACCATTTGTTACTATGTATTTCGATTTGTTAATTATTTTTTTAAATTATTATTAATTTTTATTAGGTGTCTTTGGTAGGTGGCATGTTATTAAGTGGGTTAGAAGAGGTGGCATGTTATTATATGTAATAATGGTGAAACTTTTTTATTAGATTGAAATTTTATCATTTGATTGAAGAGTAAGTGGGTGAGTTTGCTTTCAATAGAGATGGATTTGCTTTATTTCCATGTGTTTTTTCTCTCTTATATTGTTTTAGCATTGTTCCGATATTGGTCGTGCCCTTCTTTTCATTGCCTTTATTTGGCCTATGTCCTTTTCATTGCCTTTATTTGGCCTATGTCCTTCCTTTAGAGGATAAGTCAATTTTCAAGTTTGAAAGTGCAACTCTTATAGAAAAGTGGGTACCATTTTAGAAAAAGAAGTCGGTTTTAAACTATGTCAATGAAGGAATCAACCCAACCACCCACCAAGCATCAACAATTTATCATCTACCAAATTTACCAAGCATCAACAATTTATCAGCTACTGAATGTCCCAGGCATCACCTATGGAATTTCAAACACACATGTTTTTTGGTTATGGGCCTCAGAAGTTAGAAGCACATACTGAATTTAGATACCCATTTCTTTAGACAATTTGAAAGTGCTCTCCCCTTGCTCCCAGTGACTTGGAGTTACTCATTTTGGTAAGATGTTATTTTCAATTTTTGTATAAATTTTATAATAATCTAAAATCAAATTTGTATTCTATGTTTTTTCTTAAACATGAATTTTTTTTTATATTTTGGGGTTGAGTTGGGTTAACACTTGTGACTAGACAAAGACATGGAAACATGGTTTTGTTGTGGGAGTCTCCCAATACCACTTTGTACACTTCCAATACTTCCAAGTTACAGTTTATAGGTCTTGTTGCTATTCAATTTATAGGTCTTGTTAAAAGATTTTCATGTATCTATTCACTTTTTTTTAAATAATTTATTTGATATATGTTTAACTTAGTAACATTTTATTATTCTTTTAGTCTTAGTAATTGGTTCAAGCAATTACTTTTACTCATGGAAAAAAAACCTTCTAAACAAGTTTGAAGTTGAAAGTGGTTTCTTCTTATCCATTTATAGTCAAGGGAAAGTGAATGGCCCACGAAAGAAAGCACAAACCATGAACTTGTTGGTACAAATTTAAACAAGAGCCACCATTAAGCTAAATAAAAAAAACTTTGAAAAAAAACAGATAAGCTAAACAACTTAGAGAATAAAATTTAGAAAAAACAAATAAGCTAAACAACTAACCTAACTTATTTTATTCAATTACTTTTGACATTCACTTATACATTTTAGAAACCCATAACTGTAAAAATGGATAAATTGATTAAGAGCCATAAACACATTGATTTGCATTCATTTATCTATTTTAGAAACTTATCAATTGTAAAGATGGATCAATTGAATGAAGAGCAAAGATAATTTTTTCAATACACATATTATTAATAAAAATAATATGATATATATTTACCAACTTGGAAGAGGTGAATTCAAAAGTTAAGAAAGTTTTATTTATTTTGTTGGAACATATTACAAGATAAGTTGGTTAGTTATACTAAATGATAAATCTAAATTATTAAATAATGAGGGTTTAGAGTGTTTTGAAATTTGTGAATATATATTATTTGAAAAAGAAAAATATTAATATTAAATGGAATAGTATATATTATTTACTCTTTTGAATGAAAAAAGGTTGAATTTCCAAATATTGAAAATCTAATAACAATTAAAGTTGAAGTTGGATTTTTCATAAAATATATCAATGCTAAAAATTTGTGTGTTTTTTATAAGTACAGTTCAAACCGTTGAGGCTTGAAATCTAGTTTGTTACCTTTATTTTTATTTTTCCCTGTGAAGTTTTAGATGTCGATTTTGAGGCTTGTCGTCCATTTGTTTTATTTGTCATCAATGAATAATTCTTCTTTGACATTCATATCAGGAGAGATTGTAGAATTGTTTGTATCATGGAGATCAACCACAAGCTATTGTTTTTCAGCCTTGGAAACTTAGGCAAGTAGTAAGGCCTCCTCTTAGGCAATGTATTTTCTTGCACTTCACAATCATCCATAAAATAAGGACTTATATCCAGCCCTTCGTTATGGTCAAGTGAAAATTTTCCAAACATGTCAATATATATACCCAACTCTCAAAGGAGATCCTTGTCCATTCCCATGCAAAAGTCACCAACAAAACGCAATAGCGTGCAACTTTTATCGACACCTACAAAAAATATATAGAAAATAGCAAAAAAAGGCTACAATTCCAATCAAATCACAGCGTAAACATATAATCCCAAAGAGTATCTTTAATTTTAATTTAATAGTTTTAAGGGGAATTTTGGAGTAAAGGGTGGGCTCTGTAAGCTTCTTACTACTGTCACCAATCATCACCAACTCTATGAGGTGATCATAGGTGATCGTATTCATCTCAAGCCCTCGAAGCCATCCATATAAGAGAGAGAGAGAGATGTCACCCGAGCGATCTTGCAACTGGTAAAATAATGGAATCCGTGCCAATCAGGGTTCAAAGATGCAGGGTTCGAGCCACAAAAATATTTAATCTTAATATGCAGAGGGTTCGAGCAGCTCGATACAAACCAATTAAGAAATGTGTAGGCTAGATCCGATGAGGTAAAAAGGAATGAGGTGCTTAAATTACCCGTGAATTGGTTCAAATTTGATTCCATTTTCATTCATATCGAATGATGCATTTCAGTTTTATGCATTGGATAGTTGAAATGCCCTTCTCAAACAAAAAAAATTGAAACAAAGACCCATTCTATAGTCACCTATAGGTTTGTTTTTCCGTCAATATGCTCTCATTCCGCCTCTCCACATTTTTCCCAAAATCCTCCAAACACAAGGTGTGTGTGTTCGAGGTGAAAATATTATGCATGATGGCGTAGCTCTTCGAGGTTGGAAATGGTTTCCTTGTCCCCATTAATACCTAAATTTATACTTCTTTCAACCAAATGAGCCCTGCCATCGTATTCCTCTTCCCGTTCTGCAAATTCTTGGAATCAAATTCAATTCTTTAATCAGTCATTCGACTTGAGCTTGAGGGAACTTAGTGCTCCTCTAGAACCGCAAATCCGCAAATGGCAGAGATATGCACAAGCACAGAAACAATAGCAAAACCAGAATCTTCATCTTCAAGATCCTTCATAACAACGCAGTCATGCAACTTTCCACGTCCATTAAAGAACAACTGCCACGCTCCTTGCATGCACTTCCATCGATTGCAGTGTAGCATGCATCGACTGTGAATACTAAGCGGTAATAACAATACCAACTTTAAATCAAAGCCATGTTATCCCACTCATGCATTAGCCATTAAATTTTCCAAACATGGGCTCGCTAGTGTAAAAAATGGCACGTTGCTATGTTATACCACCCATTCAACCAAACTAACAACACCAAGTGTTTTTTTACATGATGAAATGCATAAGTGTTCAATTCAGACAACAATATAAATTTATTCAAGGCACTTGCAAAGTTACAGAACCACAAATCCAGCGAATCTTGCAAGAGAAGCTGCAGAAACAAGAGGTCGATGGGCTGAAATGGATGACGTACAGTCCGCCGTCAAAGTGGGAAGGCATTTCCGAGATAGACGTCAGCAATTTAGCCCAATCAAAACCTAACAAGTTAGCTTTATTTTAAAAAATCATATAAATAATTGTTTTGAAGTATACATTGACCATCCAAAACTATAGGCCTAGGAAAAATTGATATGATTTATGAGCAAATTAATAGGGGGTGACCCATTTATATATATCCCATGTCGGGGACATAATAATAAAAATAATTACCTATTAGAAGACTAAATGCTTTGAATTATGAATGTAAAAAAACAAAAGAAATTATTTTATCAAATTCGCATGAAAGTGTATCATGGAAAATACATAGACAACTCCACTTCTGTGAAAGATTTGTTGTGGCTTGGTATGTACAAGTATGCGTGCAATAATAGTTGAGGAATCCAAAAGAGTCCATACCTTGGAAAAAACAACCTTATTAAACTTCTTTTGACAAACAAAGGAGAGAACATCATAATACAATCTCAATTGCAATGTGTTTATTAATGAATTGCCTCTACAAAGAGCATGTTGTATTTATCTAGCCTTTTGACTCAAGTCCTTCAAATAAAATGTCACAATTTCAATTATACAATTGATGCAACATGTTAACCTTGAAAATTGTTGGGTATGTTGCATTACATGTGGCCTAACGTTGACCTCTAGAAAAGATTCTAGGTTCCACCATTTGTTTGTTTCCTAAGTTCATCACTTAATGTACTTCAGATGCATAATATCGACACATGTTAATTTTGAGTTGTTTGTGTCAGTGTTGGTAGGGGAGTTTGGTCCACCCTTTATTTTCATAGTACATGATCAACGGAAAACATGGGTAAATGAGGAAATTGTTATAAATTAATTGGAAATTAAACGCCTTAATAAAAACATATCTTTTATTTGAAAATCAAAATTTCACAATTTCAATTGCACCATTGACGCAATATGTTAACCTTGCAAACTTTTGTATGTTGCATTGCATGTGGCCTGACATTAACCTTCGGAAAGGATTCTAGGTTCTATGTTTTGTTTGTTTCATAAGTTTAGCACTTAATGTACTTCATATGCATAATGCTGGCACATGTTACTTTTGAGCTGTCTAGGTCAATTATAGTAGGTTGTTTTGTTCCACCCTCGATTTTCAAAGAACATGATCAATAAAATACATGGGTAACTGAATCTATTGTTAACTTTTAAAAGGAAAATTAAACTCCCTAATAAAAACATATATTTTAATTGAAAATTAAATTCTTTAATCAACACATTTTTAAATGTGGTTCACTACCCCGAAATTGGTCGGAAGCATGCTATGTCTACACGAATAATTCCAAGGGGCCCACCCGAATGGGCCTCACCCTATTGCCACCAATCTTGGAATCCTAACCCTGTAAGACCCAGAGAATTGAACCCTCAAACTTGACCTAGTGACGACTTGGCCATGGAAGCTCCAACCAACTAAGCTACCCCACAAAGATCTTTAACAAAAGCATTATTATTGAAGGGTATTTTTATTTTTAAACTTCATTATTGAAGGGTTATTTTTTCACTAAAACTTTGTGTGACGGGCAAGATAAAATTTCAACAAAAAAAAATAAAAATTAGTTGGAAGGGCAAGGATGAAACGAAATTCCAACACTGGATGGAGGTCGAGATGTCATTTGTATGGGTTCTTGCTACATCAACATCATCAATGTATATGAGATCAGAAAACTCCCTCGTGCGCTATAATGCACATATGTGTATTAGCGTAATATCATCACTCCTTTCTCTTCGATATTAATAATGTCTATACCATACCTTTTAATCAGTGTCAATGCTTTCTAGTTATGTATCCCCTTGGGGTTTAGTTTCACATTAATATTGGCTTTCATACTAATATCATTTATAGGATCGATGTCATGTATTTTGGGATAAATTCCTTGTTTTATTACACAAAGAGTAGCAAGATGCTTTACAGTCTAGAACCAAATAAAAAGTAATTAAAAAATACATGTCAGCTCATAAAATAAAATTTTAAAACCAAATAACAAGTTATTACAAAAATCCACGTTGGCTCATAAAAAATAAAAATAAAAACAACATAGATTCATCTTAAACCCAAATCTATCAATCACACAGGGGATCAAATTATTGAGGTGTGAATTCTTTCTAGACATGTGAAAAATTTAATATTAAGTAAAATTACACCTCAATAGATTGGATCCCTCTCTATGCTTGATAGATCTGGGTTTAAGATAGATCTATGTTGGTGTGATAACATCTTCTCTTACTCTAACACTCGCATTTTCAATTACATGTCTTATGAAATACCCCTCTTCTAATTGTTATCATTCCTTGTGGTTGCGTATCTCCACTATCTTGGAATTTATTTTTGCATTACTATTCCCCTTCTATTTGTGTGTTTGTTTTAGTTATATGCGTGTGTTGTGAGTAATCTTACATACATGACAATTGTGGAAGTGGAAGGACTTATAAGGCATTACCCACCCCAAAAAATTTGTTGATTTGTGCAATTCCTCCCTCACTCTAGCGTTGATAATGTCATTGTTTCAGTGACATGCATTCTGAGTTAGCGGTGGTTTGTGGTTGTTAACTACGTGATTTTGTAAGTGTTTTTTTTTAACTAGAAAAGTTTAAAAAATGATATGATTCACCCTTTTAGGATTTGATATTGAACATTTTGACCCCAACTTAACTCTAACCAAGGCCAAGATATTCATTTATTAACCCTTTCTTTGAGTCTAAAATACTATTAAAATTTTTTGCAAGTAAGAGGCCAAATGATAGCTTAGTTGTTTTACAACTTTTAGAAAGACGCATCCTTCTAAATCTCATGGCCGAGGATCTTGTAAATTGATGGAATTCCTTTTTCCTATTTTTTCTTCCTTTTTTTTTTAAGTTGAGAGCTATTCTATTAAAAAAAGAAAATAGTGGTACATAAGAGGTTACAGGAAGACCTGCTCATGTTGAGCAGATATAGAGTTTCAGAATAAGACTGGGCCCTCCCTCCAGGAGGGAAAATAGGTCCATAAAACCCCCCCTTCCAGAGGGAAAATATGCCATCCAAATAAGCATAAACAAAATCCTCCTTAGTTCTTGGAGGAAACAGACAAAGAGCCAACAAGTTAACAATGCAATAAACAAAAAAAAACTAACAATATCGTGTTGAACAACACGTGGCCAAGATGGAACCTATACATAAACCATGCAGCATGCAGGTAGACCGACACGTAGCCATGGCAGACTCAGTTCATAGTTTCTGTCATGGTTCCTCCACGATAGGGCAGTTGTAGCCTGGAGAGGCTAGCTGAGCAGGCTCGTCTGATTTGGTTTTTGAATTTTCGCTAGACATCGCCATTTCTTCGTCACTGGGGTTGTTTTCTTCTTCCATGGTTCCTGCAGGTGGCTTTTTGGTGGGGAGCGGAGCTGTCTTTTTCGTAACGACCGGGTAGGACGTAAACTTGTGCGAACAACTAGTGGAAGGTCGACATTGTGGAGGGGGGATGGAGCAAGGTGGAGAAGCAGGGGTGGTGGCTGGGGAGACAGAGGAATTTGGAGGAGCAGTTGGTGCAAAAACTTGAGGAGACGGCAGGGGTTGAACTGGAGGTGTTGGGGGAGGAGGAACCAGAGGGTTTAATCTAAGGACCAGTCGAGTGAGTAATTTCTTAATGACCTATTAATTCTGTCTATGCTCCACCGTTCTTCCACCTGCGTTGAGTGCCCCGGACAGTTCATCTTCCCAATCAATGACAATTCGCCACACTTCCTCCGGAATCTCCAAATCGAAACCATTTCCACCAGCTTGATCCAAGAGAGGTATATGGTCGTCAACCTGAGCATTATGACCACGCCCTCTATGGGAGGTACCTCTTTGTCTTATGGGCATGGCTGGAGGGTGGCACAGAGCGGAGCAAGATAATGGTAGACCAGAGCTGGGTGCTGGGTGACAGTCCAGAGCAATGGAGAGAAACAATAGAGTGTAGAGCAGGAATCAAGTGAATCCCAACACCTAACATCACCCATATTGAATGACGCTAGTGCGAGGTAAGGTTTCCAGGAGGACGTTTAATGGTGACCGGGCTGTGAAAAGACGGCCTAGTCCCTTTGGCGTACCAAAATGCAGCCACGTCTCCCATGGCATTGAAGGTGAGGTTACGCTTGGGCGGTGAAGGCCTCGTCAACCTCCCCCAAGCCCATGTGGTCACAATTAACACCCGCATCTGAGGCCTATTTTTTCTTCCTTATTTCTATCCATTTTAACATTTAATTTGAAATTGATGTAGCATCTAATAACATTATTTACATTGCATTATTTTGCATAGACAAAGGGATTGGTTCTCATTCATCATTGGGACATCCCATTTGTCGAGTTTATTATTCTTCTTTTTTTTCCCTAAGAGATCTTGGCCTTTAAGTAAGCTTCCTTCAAAGGGTATTCATTTATATGGAGTCTACACTCAAATACTGTACTTTTGTAATCCAACTGTTGGGTCTATTTAATATCCACACTCTATTATGATGTTTTATAATAAACCTTTACTCATGTTAAGTTTTAGGCAAATTCTAGCATAGGAAAAAAATTTCTTTTTCCGCTTTGCTTGGATCTATCTTAACCAATTTTCTTGGAAAAGTCTGAATTTCTTGTAGGCTTTCCTTTTCCAACAAGTAGAAGAGAAGATTCAACAATAGCCCAAATTGACATTGAGGAAATGGACTTTGAGCTACAATTGAGGAAATTGATGCTAATCCAGGCTGATTTAGGGATCCATAGTTATAATAATGAACCATCTTTGCCTTAAAACCATACCCCACCCCACCTCCCGGCTCGCACCCCTCCATGACCTTTCTATGATCTTTTGGGTTTTTGAAATATAATAATAATAAATCTAGGATATAAACTTACCATGTAAGCTATTTTCCATTCATTTAATGAGAGTTGTAGTCGATGACCAAAACCCATTGAATATATAAATCAATGCATTTTTTGTAGTTGGTGGTGAACACATTGATCACTTGCAAATGAATGGTAATAAGGAGGTCATTCAACAATGAAAGATCTTGACTATGGTCATTATTTCCAATGGGGGAGAAACTCCATTTTGTACTGCAACTTTTAAAGATTAAGGATTCAAACCCTATAGAGAGGGGTTATCCTTATTTCCCACTACAACTTATGAAGATAACACTTCATTAACTAACTATCAAACAAAGGGTTGATTTGTAGTGGCTTCCAGAGAAGTTATGAGTCAAAACAAACCCTTGAAGCAAACCTTGGCAATCAAAGCCTTGACATGATGTTGTCAAGTGGTCAAATAATGAAATAATATGTTGTTGATGGCATTGTTTGCTCAACAAACATAGGAATAGTCGTAGGCCTTGTAGGAATGTTCATCACTATTGTTAAGATCATGTAGAGGTCGCTTGTGTCCATATTCAAATCTATGGGAAGCTAAGTATATGTTATTGATCTAAAATGGGTCCTTTTATAATTTGTCATATTTTTTGGTACTTTCTGGGTGGAAAAAATAGAGTTATTGGCTTGTAGGGCCCATTTTAAGGGCAAGTCCCACTCTAGTGATTTAGGGTCCATAAAATTCTCAAACCTATTTGAGGCCTTAAAAATCATTTTGGGGTCAAAAATTTGTGAAGTATTGGGACAGGTGTGTCATACACCTTGCAATCTTGTATCGGAGTAGGTAATATTGCTAAGTTGTAGCAAAGAATAAATGTTGAGTAGTAATAGGGAATAAATGTATATCACTGATAGGTAAATAATGCTAAGTAGCAAAAAATGCCCAATTAATTAATAATGGTTTTCGGCATATATAATTGAAAACCCTTAAATCGTTTATTGTTTTGTTATGCCTATTTATTGAGATTGGGAGGAATTGTGTGAAATTTTAACTTACTTTATGCTGCCAAAAATTCTATGATATCCTTATGATGTTGAACACTCATATTGAGAGCACAAAGACTTTGTAATGTATTATAACCATTTGTTAGTTTCTAACTAATGCATTTAAGTGTGCTTTGGAGTGTGGGTTTTTCCTCCCTGAAGGGTTTCCCCTAGAAATGGTTGTCTAATGGTTGCATGTTTCTATGTTGTTCATCACTGAAAATGTGTTTAGTTAGCACACTCGTCTCTATTTGATTAGTGTAATATGTGTATTTCACACCTCAACTTCATTTCATTTGATATTAGAGCTTGGTCGCCTCATATCCAAGGTGTTAGGGAAAGGTGTTTTAACCTAATCTTCAATTAAGTGTGAGTTTGGGCGGAAGGAAATCTTGTTGCAGGGAAATGGAAAGCATGAATAGAGTAGAAATGGAGAGGTTTAATGGCACTAAATTTGAGTTGTGGAAGCTTGAGATGGAGTATTTTCTCATAGATCAAGATCTATGTATTATAATCTTTAGAACTAAACTCACTGCTATGAAAGATGGAGAATGGGAAGTGTTTGAGAGAAAGACAATGAGACTTATTGGACTTTATTTGGCCAATTCGGTGTTATTAAATGTTGCAGAAAAGAAAAAGGAATAAATAGAGGGGTTTGTCTCTTTGGTAATGTAGCAACACCAAGAAGAAAAGAGAGAAGTTCTCCTATGAATATGTATCTTATTTCCCCAATCATTAAAAGTACCCCCCATAATTAGCTCTATCTCAACACTTTTAGACTATGTTATTGGTAAATGAACACCCATAATGCATTACTTTGAGTAAAGGTAGAGTACAATTGATTTTTTTTCATATTAGCTCATAACTTTATTTAATTACCTAAAGTACCTCCAAAGTAAGCTGAAAATGGAGGAAAAATAATCTTTCATCTTACCATAACCAAACCCATTATTTATAACATACCGAGATATTTGGCTACTATTAGATCTATCATTCTTGCTACAAATGAATTATAATATTGGGAGATAAGGGCTAATCATCATATATTAGTGATCTGTAAACTGTCGTGGATATTCCAATGGAAAAGTTCAGCACAAAAAATATTACAACTTAGTTCTTTTTATTAGCTTACTTCCACTTAGTGTTAAATAATTGGAAATGTAAGAAAATCAATTAGAGCAAAAAAATATACAATCCACACAAATAACACAAGATATACCTTGGGAAAACCCACTCTGGGGAAAATCCCATCCAATAATCATTGAGGACTAGCCTTGCTCTTTTGTATAAAATGAAGATACAAAGGAAATGGTACTCTCTATGGAGTTACCTATGACTCTGTGACCAAATGAATACTACATGGTATCTTATCTCCTTTGTTCTACTCTAATATCCACTCACATGTTGTTGCTCAACTATGGAGCAATACATTAACATCACCAAAATGGAACCCCTTCTTTTCCTAATGGTCTGGTATTTAAGATAGCTCGATAGTCATCTAGGTTTAGTTATAAGTGTTTTTTCATGCTTCAATTCCTTTTTAGGGTTAGGGTTTTTAACATTATAGAATGTTATTGAAATTCCACATGTGACTAGATCCACATGTGTGACATGAGGCTTTTCCAAACATGATCAACATTTCCACGTGTGACCAAATGTCCAAATGTCCAAATGTGGATCTAGTCACACGTAGAATTATCAACATGGTCAACATTTCATTCTTGGTTGATAAATGTAGACCTTTTTTCTTTTCACATTAGGATACAAAATAGTTTTTTAGGATCTTTAGAAATTACTTCTTTATTTAATGTAGGAAACACATCATTCTTTAAATTATTTCTTTCTAGATATTCTTTGAAATTAAAATCCAAATTATATGTCAAATCTCGCTAGCTCATTCAGTTAAGGTGTGGGTATCGTCAAAAAGGCAACTCGAGTTCAATCCCCTTAGTGGTGAGTTAGTTGAGAGGAGACACCAAAAAATCCTAGCCATCATAAGGGTTGGTGTGGCCCAGGCCGGGTGCAATCCCCGGGTGACTTTGAAGGCTTAGATGCCCCTGGGTTGTGGTTATCTTAAGCATTGGTGGAAATGCACTGGCCCTGAGTGACGGATATTTCTTGCAAACAAAAAAATCCAAATTATATGAGACTAGAAGATCAGTAGGCTTTGTTTCTGTAAGTGAACTAATTCCTTTTTCATGCCTAGGAATGTTAAACAAATATGTTTCTTTGTGATTTTGAATGGTTGAGTTCATAATAAACATGCATTCATTAACCAAATTTTGTTTCTTTACAACATTTGTGTTGTGAGGTTCAATAATTCCTATCACATATTCATGCCAAGAATCTCTACTATGATTGTCAATCTAAACTATTTCAAGCTCTGATAACTTGTCTCTGATATGTAATCTATTTTAAAAATGAAACATTTACAATTATTATATTAAGGAAGCCTGCTCAATAGATTCAACTAGTGTTATATGAAAATCAAGAAACTCTAACACCCTAGTAGTGTCTTGGAGAAATATTTCAACGCTACAGTAGTATCCAGGACACTACTATTCTTGGTAAAGGAATATCATTTATAAGAGAGGTCGATGTCTTTTGGCCTTCCCATCCTCATGGCTCTTCAAATTTCCTAACAATTTATTTTCCAAGAGAAATGTATATTTAAGATTACATGGATTTTCATTCTATAGCCCGACTTATTTTGAAATTGGTCCTTTTCCCGTATGAATTTTTAACAAATATTTGAAAACCACTTAAACAATTGGACTTCCTACCAACAATTGATTTTATTTGGATCAAGTTCATTTTTGTACTCAAATGTGTGGATTGTTTTTTTATTATGATATCTATCTTCCACACTTTCATGACTTAATACATTTAAATATAAATATCTCTAGACATATTTGCACTATGGTGCATGGACATTGTGGGTTGTTAACCTATAACTTCCTTAGAGATCAATATATCCCCTCCACCTTTGGATAAAATTTGGTTCAACATAGCCTACACATAAAATTTTATAAAATTCATCATTAATTTACTATTGACAACTTCTTTGCACCATTAATGGATAAAGAGATTACTCTTTTGATTAAACCATATATTAAACACCTCATTGGCCGCACATCTTAAATGTGGTAAGAATACTCATTTGGTAAGTGTCACGTTGATTCAAGTAATAAAATGATCATTGATCACACATCTTAAAGAATACTGATTTGGTAAGTGTCTCATTGATTCAAGTAATAAAATGATCATTGGTCGCACATCTTAAAGAATACTGATTTCATCTTAAAGAATACTAATTTGGTAAGTGTCTCGTTAATTCAAGCAAGAAAATGGAGAAACAATTCACAAGTTTCAAAGAAAATTTGACATATTTGAAAAAATGTCGAATGTGAAATGATCCCAATTTTTAAATCAAGAGATGTCTATTGAGGAACATTTATTTTATTTTTTATATTATATTTATTAAATAAAAATTCAACTCAAACAATGAAAAGGTCAATTGGATCTTTGAAAATAATAATCAAATGTTCTCTAAGAAGGGCCCTATTTCAAAATTAGGGCCACTTTAATTTATGTTTCAAAGACTTTTACCTTGTCAAATGGATGTAGCTTGGGTGGTTGGGAGGAATGAATGTTACCCTCCCCACCTAGGTTCTACTCTTGTAAGTGACATGATGCTCTTGTGGAGCCCTTTGTAATAAATGTGTGAATGATGAGCTCACCATACCTTGATTCAGTTTGAATATCAGGTGTTGGAATTTTCCATGGAGTAGCCCTCTAACAAATGGTGAACCACATTTTGAAAAAGGTAAAAGTTCTCAATATTAAAATCAAGATAAAGTTCTCAATTAGAGGATTTATACAAAGCCTTGGGAAAAGGCCCGAATTAAAATATCGAGGTATTCTAACCTTATTTTCCGTGGAGTAGCCCTCTAACAAATGGTGAACCACATTTTAAAAAAGGTAAAAGTTCTCAATATTACAATCAAGATAAAGTTTTCGATCAGAGGATTTATACAAAGCCTTGGTAAAAGGCCCGAATTAAAATATCGAGGTATTCTAACCTTATGGAATGAATTTTGGGAAGGACCCAATTGATTTTAAAATGAAGAAAAGTTTACTTTTGGAGTGAATTTTAGCAAGGCCGTGACGATTGGACACGATTCCCAAATCGAGAGGATCCACTTATCATCTACACATTCTTAGAGAAATCAAATGGAGCAAGTTAACTTAATGACTACTATTTTTATATTTTTGGAAAGGACCCAATCCATTTTATAGGCATTGATTTACTAATTGAGGGAGTCTTCTTATAAAGGAAAAAAAGTCAAGAAAAATAAATCAGGTGAGTTAACTTGTGCATGTCAAAGCTGCAAATGTTTGAATTAGGCCATATTTTTAAAATTGGTCAAATTTGCAGTCACCTTCGAAATATTTATACAAAGGGACAACTTTTTAAATCTGGGCATAATTTCTCAATCAAGATGAAAAAAAATCATGAAAAGTGTCCCTTGGAGAGACCTGGTTCATCAATCGGGATTCCCTTTTGGTTTTATACAATTCAAAGTAAATTAAAGGGAAGACCTAATTACTTAAGCTGTTTTTTAATGATAAAAAGTATTTACCTAGGCATAAACATTGCCCTTTTTGTTAATAGACTTCCTCAAAGCATAACATTGTCACAAAATATTTGTCTAACCATTTTTTGCATTGTGAAGAAGTTGAAAAAATGCTTCAATTGGATGGTTGCATGACCCCTTTTAATGTCAAATGGGTGGTTTTTTTTTTTTTTTAAGCAGAAAAAATACCAGATCCTGTTATTCAATAGAATCAAAGATCATCGTGTACAATCACAACGGAGGCTGACTCCAAAGAAAAGTTCTGAAAGGGATCCTCTTGGATCATCAAGACATAGTCATCATACCAAAGGCAAGCAAGGACAGCCTGTTTTGTAGCAGGCTTTTATCATCACTCCTGTGTGAACAGGTCAGATTTTTATCTATTTCCTTATATGAGTAGAAATGACATAAAGCATGAGCATAAAAAGATGACAGAAAGTCTCCTCATGTAGTTTCTTAGCTCTCTACTAATAACATCAAGAAAGGTGCTTAAAGAAACAGCGCGCACTAAAATAACTGAAAATTACCATGATCGGTAATCTTGTCATCCCAAAATTCCTAGAAAATCCCAAGGCCTGAATCTAGAGAAAGAGCAGATTTTGAGAGACTATCTGCAATCTGGTTATGCTCATGGTATATGTGTTTCATAGTCAAATCTAGAAAGTTTTGAAGTAAGTCTTTCAAATCATCACACCAATGATTCAGATGGGGTAAGTTCAAAGAGCCTTTTCATGTTGCCCATGATATGATGACAAGGGAGTCTCCAAAAAGAGAGTGAAGAGGAATTCCCAAGTCCTTTGAGACAAAGAGAATAGCCCACAGAGCCATCAGTTCTGATTTTGTATTAGTACTTCTTCCACAGCCCATAGAAAACTGTATACTGTGAGAACTACTCAAGAACAGAACAAAACCAGCCCCCCCATGTTCTTGGCGGCTGCACCATCGAAAAACCCACAGGGATACTCCAATTTTGGCGGTGGTCCTATCATCCTATGTTTAAACTTTTTTAATGGCACAGGGTAAGAATGGAAGAGCAATTCAATATGTTGAAGGACTGGATAAACAACTGGAGTTTTCCCTTCGAAAATACATAAATTCATGTGCTTCCAAATAGACCATAAGGTAAAGAAAGGCAAATATAACTTTGGAAAGTTCAGTGAGTGTACTCTGACCCAATTTTCCAGAAGCAATCGAACCGTAGAGCCAGAAGAGGCAGAATAAAAAGATTGAGAATTGAACTGTTCAGAAGCAGCAGCAAAGGTGTTCTTCGTAAACATGCACTCTAGGAAAAGATGCTGAATGTTTTCTTCCTCTTTTTTGCACAGCTGACAGAAGCTTGGACCCTGTAAACCCCATTTAATAAGTTGATCCCAAGTAAGTAATTTATTTTTTATGAGGAGCCAAATGAAGCAACGGATTTTTTCCGGTAAGTTGTATTTCCATAAACCTTGAAAGACAATGGAAGAATCCAAGTCGGGCTCTTTTGTGTGGTCCACCAAACATTCATAAAATTTTGCCGCAGTTATAGAGCCTAAGAAATTCCTGTACGTCCAGAGGCAGCGGTCTGGTGAGGATCTAAGATGAATTCTCCCAAGTTCCAGACCTCTAACATAGTTCTCCCAGAGAGAGTTCCATTCTCCCCCAAGATCCAATTCCGTGGCAGAGAGCCAATAATTCATGGCATCAATAGAATGATTTCTGGCATGTGCAAGAGATATAACACCATAATCTTCCAAATAAATACACAAATCCTCTGGCAGAACGAAACCTGTGCCCATCCCCAATATCGGATCCACACCAACTCTTATGCTTTCACCATTTCTTGCCATCCATATAAGACCCATGCCAAGCCAAGTGATGGTATTAATAAAGCCCTTCCAAAAAACAGAAACGCCCATAGTAGAGAAGGTTTTGCCTCGAAACCAAGTCAGGACAGAGCGTTTCCTTAAGAATTTCACAGAGATCACATTGAACCAGAGACCCTTGCTACATAGAGCGAACCAAAAGGATTTAAGTCTTAAGGAAATACTGAACTAGTCTATATTTTTTATGCCCCATCCACCTTGATTGGTAGGCAAGGAGAGAGAGGCCCAATCAGCTAGATGATATTTTTTCTTAGATCTCGTGGATCCCCAAAGAAAATCGAAGATAAGACACCTGAGCTTCTTCAGAATTGATTTTGGAATGGGAACTAAAGATAGCCAGTATACCGGTATGTTGGTCAGAACAACCTTAATGAGGACCAACCTCCCTCCCAAGGATAATAACTTGAAAGACCAATTTTGTATCCTCTTTTCGAACTTTTTTATGAGCCAAAACCAATCTCTTACCAAATAGCCCATAGGTTTTATATAGTAACCAAGGTAATTTAAACCCAAAGAGATGTCCCGAGTTTTGAAAGATAAAGAACGAGAGATTCTGTTTAGAAGCTCATCATCAGCGTTGTTAAACAGAAAACAAGACTTCTCAGCATTTATGAGCATTCCTGAAGCTTCGCAGAAAGTGTCCAAAATAACTTTAAAAGCTACCCATTCTTCACAAGTACCCAAACCAAATAGAATTACATCATCAACAAAAAGAAGGTGGGTAAGGGAGAGGTCCTTTGAGATTTTAATCCCTTTTACCAGCCCCCGCCTACGGGCATCCTCAATAAGGAGGTTGAGTCCCTCAATCAAAAGTATAAAAAGAAGAGGAGAAAGTGGGCAGCCCTATCGGATACCACGAGAGGCAGTAAAAAAAGGAGAGGGGGAACCATTTATGAGAATAGCAAAATTGACCGAAGTTAGGCACCCCATAATCCAGTTGACTCCTTCCAAAGGCATACCAATTTGAAGAAGAATGAGCCTCATAAATGACCAGTTGACTCTATCAAAGGCTTTGGAGAGATCAAGTTTAAGGAAAAGAGCACTCTTATTCCTAGTTTTGATAGTATGGAGAACTTCATGAGTAATTGCCAGAGGCTCTAAGATCTGACGATTAGTGAGGAAACCAAACTGCTGCGCTGAGATGGAGCAATCAAGTAGAGGTTTGAGACGACTCGTAGCTACCTTTGCAATCAACTTATAGATAAGGTTACAGAGTGAGATATGACGGAAGTCAGCAAAAGTTGAAGGATTGTCTTTTTTAGGAATAAGGGTGATAAAAGTCGAATTGAGAGAGGGCAGAACCGACCCAGTCATCCGATCTTCTTCCACCAAAAGTACCAGCTCATCCCCTAAAAGATAAAAAAAAGCTAGAAAAAACTCAACTGGAAACCCATCAGGCCCAGGAGATTTGTCTTTCTTAAATGGCATGAGAGCTCTTTCGATTTCCATAAGAGTCACCTTTGAGTTGAAGTTTGACCAAGCCTCAGGGGAGAAAAAGGATGGATAAAGTTTAATGACATTCAACTGAGCTGAAATAGTGGTGAGATTGTCATCTTTGAAAATGCTATGAAAGTGCTTGACTCCCAGGTCTTTCAAAGCCTGGTCATTATCCACCACCAGGCCTTCCTCATCCTTCAGACTCCACATCGCATTGTGGTTTTTCCTAGCTGAAGCTACAGAATGAAAAAATTTGGTATTTGAGTCCCCCAAAGTGGCCCAGATCATCCTGCTTTTAAGCTTGGCTGAAAGGATCTCATGGTCCCTTAACTTTTTCAAATCCAGTTGTAGAGCCTTGAGGGAAGAGAGAGTCTCAGAGGAGAGGATACTTGATCGAGAAGAAGCAAGAATATCATGAATCTGTTTCTCAAGTAGAAAACTCTTTTCTTTCAGCTCAAGAGACTTATGATGAGTCCAAACTTTGATTTTTTCTTTCAACAGCCTAAGCTTCATCGGGAAAGAGTCCATGTAGGAAACGGTGGGGTCTGAGGTGAGAAGAGACCACTCAATTTTGATCATGTTAACAAAATCATCGAAGGCCATCCAAGAGTAGTTGAACTTGAAAGGGAAGGCACAAGGAGACGAGTTTTCTTTCCATTCCAAGATAACCGGATAGTGATTCGAGATGGCCGAGGGATAATTCGAAACCCTGTGTTGTGGGAGATGGTCAATAAGACTGGAGGATAGTAAGAATCTATCCAATCTTTTACTGATTCCATCATCACCCGAGTGACCATTTCTCCAGGTTGGACCAACAGATGCAGGGGCAATGTCCACAAGTTGATGGGAGGAGAAGAGATGTGTGAAAAAAGGGGGCAAGTGGATCAGGGTGGGCCTTTTTTCCCCAGACTTCAGAGCAGCTTAAGGTAAGATTGAGATCCCCAGCTAAAACCAGGTTAGGTTGACTGAGGAGACCACCTTGTTCAGCCAGATTCCAGAAAGATTCACGATTGCTATAAGGCCCGTAACAGTTAAGGAGGGAGAGAGTCATAGAGGAGCCTCGGACCTGAACTTTGAGTGGTGGTGTTTTATAACCAAGGAAGTTCAAACTACCATGTTGATGAAAAACCTTAAACATACATGTTTATCCCTATTGGCCTCACAATTAGATTCTAAGAGTGGTGATGGATTTGCAATCCTTGCAAACATATACTCAATATTTTCCAAGGGTCAAAATGACATTTTGACTAAGACCTAAAATTTGTTTGTGTGTATACTTTAATTAAAGTCTAGGTCTCATTTATAATTCTACTTTTCCATAAATACATTATATTTTCTCATCACTAAACTATGTTATATAGGATTTCAATACATTGAGAGATGTCGGAAGGATTCATAAGTATATAATAGATTTTAATTTGGGAAAAGATCCCAACAATTTTCAATGCGCTTTAAAGTCGGCACCTCAAAAAATTGATGATTTTATGCAAACTTAATTTTAAGTTATGTTGTATTGCAAAACCATGTTTTTACCTAGACAAGGCCACAATATATATTCAAGCAAGTTATATCCAATTAAATCCAAGTGGTGGAGAATAAAAATCAATGATACACACAACGCGATGAATGCGGGAAGTTGAAATTGTGAATCAAACCAAATTTTATGATGCAATCATGACCAACCATCAATAGTGCTTTACAAAGACAACTAATCAAAAAATACATATAGCGAGAGAAAACCCAATTATCAATAGATAAAGATTACTAAGGCTTTAAAAGGATAAAGTTAAATGTGGTGAATCATGGTTGAAATTTTTTTATTAAAAATTTAAAATTGAGTCCCCAAGTCGATAGACTTAGCGAGGTTGTGAGGCCACAGCTAAACTATAAAGAGAACATAATGGGGAAATAATGTATCTCAAAGGTGTTTGATATATCGATACTTTGAGTCATAATTTGTTAATTAAATATTGATTGTATCTAGATCACAATTAGAGTTGACAATTTAAGTGCTCTGGTTGAAATGTGTATGTGTATGATCATGTAGTAATAATGGGAATAAGATTTGGATTTGTTGAGAAAATATTATGTTGGTTTTGTTTTAATAAAAAATAGTCACTTCTTTGGGTTAGACTTGTTTTTATGTTTGGGTTAGTTCATGTAGTGTTTAAAGCACTACAATTGCTAGCTCTAATTCATGAGTTTCATAATTCTATTCATGTGGTCTCATATTTCTTGAATTGTAAGAAATTACTCAATCATATTGGGAAAAACCGCCACCTAATCCTCCTCAGATGCATCCATACACACAAAAGATTGTGTTTTACATTAGTTTCTTTCAGTATAGTGGTAGAATCAAACAAATGCTTGTTGACGCTATTCATCCCAAACAAACAAACTTGCCTTCTTCTACAAAGAAGTGATAAGATTATCAATTTTAGAGAAACCCTCTAGAAATATTTTGTAATTTCCAGCCAAACCCATGAAACTATATACTCCCTTTGCCTTCTTTGGTGCCGACCATTTATATATGGCCTCTATATGTTAGGAAACCAAGTCCCGAAAATAGCATAAAAATAGCTTAAATGGACAAGAAGAAAGTAATCCACGCCTTAATAATGAATAATAGAGATGAATTTAAATCATGTTCAAGGGAGGAACCTCCTTACACAATGTACTATGTACATAAGACAAGACAAGATACAATGATGACTCAAATGAAAATATATCCTTCCTATATATAGGAGGCAAAGGTGTACAATAACAACTAATAGACCTAATCCAACATCAATAATATGTAATACACCACAATATAGGGGGTAATGTACCACACTATAGGGGGGGTGTGCCAACCATTTAGGGCTTAACATGCCCCTCCCCTTCAGACAATCATTTTCCTCAATGCTTGGGTAGTTTTGGACGCATATATATGAAGGACTCATGTTCCCATGTCGAATATGTAGCTGGTATGTTCTTCCACTTGATGAGGTACTCAATAATAGCTTGATTTCGTAGTTGTTTAGTCCTTGTTTCAATGATTTGTTCAAGTTTCCATATTAATTTTCCTTCTTCAAAACTACTTTGACTATGATGTTGATATTCCTATTGTTCATCCTATTTTTGGACATATTTAGTATTTGGAGAACTGCTTTTCGTTGCTAGATTTGATCCGCCACTGCTTGAAATATAGATTTTCCTTCTTCAAACCCTGACTAGAAGATTGTTTTATGGCCGACTTGGACTAATATAAATTTAAAATTATAGCTCCTCTAGGTCTGAAACTTTGCCTTGTTGTATCTTGGTGCATCCCCTTTATGATGTCTCATGTATGACCTAATTCAGATGCTCCCATAAGAAGTTATTGCGAATCTCCCAACACTTTTTTTTTGTATATCTAGAAGAAAGAACTTGTATGGTATGCCATGTGTCCAATATTTCTTATATGAGTCCAAAAAATATAACACAAATATTTTGTCCCTTCCTCCTTCTAATGTAATAGGTATCATTCAATTTGGATTTCGCATGCCCTAGATATGATTGTTTTCCCCATAACATTTTCAAAGCCTGATTGAAAGACTGTCTTAGGGACAAATTAGAACTGAATTAAATTTCAAATTTCAGCTCCTCTAGGTCTAAAAATTTGGCCTATTGTATCCTGATATGTCCTCTTTCTGATTTTGCAGGTCTCACCTAATTCAAATTCTCTAGAGGAATGTTATTGTAAATGTTCCAACACTTCTTATTTTATGTCATTTCATGAGAGTGAACTTGTACGGTATGACACGTGTCCAATATTTCTTATTTGAGTCTAAAAACTCTACCACATGTACATTAGTTCATCTTATTTCTCATTCAATAGGTCTCCCTAAATTTGGATCTCGTATGCTCCATATATACCAATTTTCCCTAGAACACCTGTTTGAGACTAGCTTTTGGGATAGTCATAAACCCTAACTTCTTGAAGGTATAAATATGAGCATGTAATGAATCAAGATCTGAAACTTTTACCACAGATTCTTCGGCCTGATCTGGAAGTGGGTTCCACGTTTTGTTGCTTGAATCATTGTAAAAACATTTATATTGAATATTCCAATATCACTTGTTTTGAAGAAACCAATCCCGAGGAAAGAGATCTGATACCAAATTTTAGGAAACCAAATCCCATAAATAGCATAAAAATAGCATAAATAGACAAGAAGAAAGTAATACACGCCTTAATAATGAATAGTATAGATGAATATCAATCCTCTTCGAGGGAGGAACCTCCTTACACAATGTACTAAGTGCATAAGACAAGACAATATACAATGATGACTCAAATGAAAATATGTCCCTCCTATGTATAGGATACAAAGGTGTACAATAACAACTAATAGACCCAATAATAGACCCAAGCCAACATCAATAATATGTCATACACCACAATATATGGGGTAATGTGCCACACTATAGGGGGGGGGTTTCCAAACATTTAGGGCTTAACACTATACTTTTCACTAAAATTCCATCACTAGAAATAAGATGTCCCATGTAATGAATCTCAAATTGAAAGAAACTACATATAGACATCTTAGAATAAATATTTTTCTCTATCAAACACTATAAAACTAGCTTCAAACGCCCTTCATGCTCCTTTGGAGTCTCTAAATACATCCAACTATCATCAAGAAATACTTAAAAAAAACTTGTCCAAATAATTTGGATGAATCCATTCATTAAATTCTTGAATACACCATGGCAATCGCTCAACCTAAAAGGTAAACTAAAAAAATCATAATTCCCAAAGTAATTTAATAAGTTGGTCTATATAATATCCTCATCATTGACCCTTAATAGATGATATTTTGATCTCAAGTCAATTTTAGAACATGGTGTCCCCATTCATATGGTAGAAAAGATCGTCAACACATGGCAAGGGATACTAATTTCTGACAATGGCCCAGTTCAACTAGTTGTAATAAATGCATTGGGTAATGAGTCCATCCTTTTTCTTCACAAATATCATAAGTACACCCCATAATCAAATTCCAATCCTAACAAGGCCAAGTCCAAAAGATAATAAGGTTGTACTTAAAACTCACACAATTCCATGATAGTTATTCAATAAGATGCTCTCGATATGAGTTCAATTATATGCTTGAAAGCCTAGGTAACTCACTAGGAAAAACATATGGAAACTCAAATAAAATAGGATAATTATCCAAGGAAATATTATTACCTTCTTTGAAATCCATCAACATATATACATGTAACAATATTTTTTAAGATTGCACTTCAAAAATAGGAATAATATAAGTCTCAAAAACATCACCCCCCTATTTCCATGAAGAATCGTTGATTGTTCCAAGGCTTAGAAAATGGAAATTATTTCCCCAACAATGTAAAACATCCAAATGGTATTCAAGCCATTCCATTTCTATGATCAAGTCATAGGAACCAAGAGAAGTCAAATACAAATAAATATTCATAAGGCATACTACTAAATCAAGAGTGCATCCTTTACCAATGAGCCAAACATTTTATTATTCCTGAAAGTCATCTCAACCATGTCAAGATCCCTTTTTTAAGTTTCCATCAAGGAACCTATATCTAAATCATCAAGCGCAATAAATATTTCAGTGGTACCAAGGGTTGAGGCCCTTAACATACCGTAGGCCCTAGGAACCAGGGACCCTTTTGTTGATGCCCAAAACAATACAAATAAAGCATCAACTATCAATCACTTTCATTGGATAACAAGTGGTAAAGTGGGATTGACACATGGATTTAAATCCCAAGAGGTACTTCGCTTCCCTTGTGTGTTGATCCTCACAATGAGTACCTACGTGGGAGTGAGTAGGAAGAAAGATAAGAAAATAACTTAGAATAAAATCGTTTTCCTCCTTCCCATTATTATTTATTTTATGTTTAATATGATCTTTATTAATTTTCTATTTGTTACCGATGTATCTTGCATTTAATATAGAAATTCCAAAAGCAGTGCAAGACAAGGGGAGATTCAATATGGGATCCAGTGACATCACACTACCCCCTTCTCCATTTATCCTAATTCTCCTCTAGTACAAGGGGGTGTCCCTACAATAGGATTGATAAAGATAGGAAATGGATGCTCAAGATTAACTCTAGAGTTGGCTCTACTAAAACATGCAATTGTAGCATATAAAAATAAAGGTGATGGAGAATGAGAGCAATACTTATCAAGATTGGAAAAAAGGAATTGATAGGAGAGTCAATAGGATTGAAATGGATGAGTGCATATTTTGAGAAGTGTTATTATAAATGCAATATCTTATCTATGAATGATAAATGACATTACTGGAAATAAGATTTATGTAGGTCCTTTAGAGGGTACTCCACTTATGCACATGCTGAGAAAAATAAGGTTTGATCCTATTCCAAGTTAAAATACACCATGCAACATTTCATTGGAATTATATGAAAAAATGCTCCAAACTAGATGTAAGAATAGCAAGAAATACCATTTGAATAATGTGTTTAATCCTTCTTCCTTAACAGTTGGAAACCTACGTCCCAAGGTTGTTTTTTGTAGTAGATTTATATAGGTAATTTCTAACAACATACATTCATCAAAATGGAATAAAAATGAAACCACAATTTAAAATGAAACCCTTAAATTTCCATTAACCTTGAAAACATAGTCAATGAGGCTCAGGAGAGGAGCTCTATGTTGGAGGGGACCCTTTGGGGCCCCTTAAGTGTAATTACCTTCCTATATTATGTATTAACTAATCATAAATTGGAGTAGGTGTAACCGCTCCAACTGTCTCTATGATGTATAAACATACTATTCCAAGAATGAATGAAACAGTTGAACATTCGACTCAATACATGTTTGTCTTGGTTGTTTAATGTGTGATTGTCATTCTATGCTTGAATGCTATCTAGAAGTATCAACATATAACATTGGCGTTGTTTTCTCCTCTGTCTGGTATGGGTGACAACATTAGCATATAGAGGTAGTCGAACCTGAGGAAATGAAGACAAACCTACTAGACAAATGTTACACATAAATAACCCTGCAATAAATATTAAAGACAATTCAGTGTGGAGAAATGCTTAAGATGAATAGTGCAATCATAAATATTTGTTTATTTTGGATGAGTCTACCTGCACAAATGAAGAGAGATAATATTGTATAGACTTATAGCTCCATATCCTTTTATGATAAAATATCATTTGTTCTTGTAGATTCACTATTTATCCCATAAAAATAATAGAATATTACATTTTTAACCTACTCAACAAATTCCTTACTAAAAGTAGCAATGATTTGTCAAGATTCACTTTCCTCTCCTAAAAGAAACAATAAAATAATTATCCCTATCTCTAAGGAAAAAAATATAATAGATTTTTGATGTAACTAACTCCATCAGAACATTCAACAATAAATAAATAATGGAGTTAATTAGAAACCACCCCCAAATTTATCACAAGAAATTTGGGTGCCTCCTTCAAATGATGGGTTGGCCATACAACAACCTCTAGAAAATATTAAACAATTCTCCACATGTTCCCTTCAAGAAGTGACCCTTCCCATGTGTTAGCAAGTCCCTAAAGTGGGGTGAATAAGGGTTTGAATAAGGAAAACCCCATCCAATAATAAAGTATATACCTCCAAGGTGGACATTCTTCATAATTGTGCAACAAAGATTATTTTAGAAGCATGTGTGGCTTCAACAAACCCCATAAAGTTAGGGTTCCCATCTAACCAACTTCACATGTGTGAGAGAAATAAGTGTGTGGGAATGTCACTCCTAAAAATAAGTTCATGTGACCTTCCATAATGGAACCTATCGCTCCAACAAATTCCATGAAACTAGGGTGATCCATAACAATGTTTCCCATGTGTAACAAATTCCTACATGTGAGGAAGGAATTAGGAGACAATAAATCTTTGAATAACCTTTGAAGCATGTGCATGAATAACAACCTTAACCAAGAAAAATGATATAATAGGCCTTGAAAAGGTGATGCACCCTTTAAGAATGTGCCATGCTAACAAATAAGGATTGTTCCCTAGAGAAGCTTTCCAAGGTTATTACACTCCTCATCAACAAATCATATAATACTTCTACATATGCAATGTGATGTAACCAATCCATTGTGTCCATGAATAGAGGGGAAAACCCCTTCAAACAAGTAATAAGCATGTGATCATGCATTAATATATGAATCATGAAGAGAAAAATAAAGGAGTTCTCATCAAGAGAAGGTGGTACACATCATCAAAAATCAACACATGTGCCAAGAACGTTCACTCAATCTAGTGCATCCATGTAATAGAGCTCCAAGAACAAGTGAACAATATGCCAACTATCCTTTAAGAGGGATAGAGTGTACATGAGGAGTGTCCTCTTTAAACCACATACAAATGATGATAGGATGTCATATTAGTGCACAATAAATAATTCTATGTATGCTTAGGTGTTTCACAATTTAATCAACATCCATATCCATGTGTAACCCCTTGTAAGGATATATAATCATTGTAACTCCAGAAATTCATCTCTATCCTCAATCCCCTAAAGTGATTTGGCCAACTGATCTTTTGAGGAGCCTTTTTTCTCAACTCTAGGATGTCTCACACACCCTGCTTCCTGAGACAGGTCGTTGGACTAGCCCGACCCCTCTTTCCTACTGACAATGTGCGTTGGTGACACTTGTTGCCTCAAGACAAAGAGCTTTGTTGCAGCATTCCCATGTACAAGGAGCGTCAGCACAGTCAAAAAGGTAAAAAGAGAAGATTTCGAGAACCTTCTAGACTAAATTACTCGTGGAGGCTTATCTTAGCTGCTTGGAGTAGGTGGAATTTTTACCCCTAGCCTCTAGAGATCATTCCTCACCTTCCTCCCAAAATATATCAACCCCTTTGGGCTCTATTTGGCCTATATATACAAGCTTCCCTTCATGGATATGGAGAGGTAAGAGAACCAAGAGAGAACCTTTATGCTACTGAAATCACTGCTGGTTGTGAGTGATATTTGTAGAGATTGTAGTGTGTGTGTGAAAGTGACGTTAAAGGAATTGTGAGAACAAAGCTTCAACATCAAGGATTCGGTTATAGATTTCTTCTCTTATACTGTTAATACAAACATGATCCCCTTTCCCATGAATGATTTTTGTTAATGTCGATTGTTCATTACTTTTCTTCTTAATCATTAGTATAGATCATTGAATTATCTTGTTGCTTTCGATATTGTATTTTGTTCTTCATATTCTTTTGTAGGTACAACTGATCACAAGAGAATTACAAGGAAAGGATCACCTTCATCGTTAAGGTAAGAAAGCTTAGCATTTAAGTAGTTCCATAATCTAGGGAAAGGATGCATCACTATGAGTTTTTGTTCTAGACTTGCCCCATGTAGACTAGGGAAACAATATTTATCCGCATTGATTAACATTTTCCAATCCGGTCGTTCGAAAAGAGCCACTCCCAAATACCATGCCCATATTTGGTCTTATGCTTCTACTGTATCTGGAATACTGTTTCAAAATGTGGTTTCTTATGATTCAGATCGGCCTTCCATCCATAGCCTATCGGCTCAAACTCTCTCGTTTATCCCTAGTTCTCATATGGACCCTGTGCATGGGGGGAAACCCCCAGAACAAGTTGTCTCGACAACTGTGAGAACTGGTTTAAATATAGGGAAGAGTGTTGCTTAAGGGAAACACATGGCTAGAGTAACCTCCATAACCACAAATTTGATTATTACTCCCTCCTCACTGGGACAACCATCATGGGTCCAATCGATGCCTAATCAACCTACATGGGGGTATCTTTACCCAAGAAATCAACAAGTAATGGTTAACCATAATTTTAAACCCATTGCCTCACGAAATGTTTTTCCTAGCATCCCTTATCCTAGAAACCCTAATACCCCATGGGGGAAACCCAATTCATCGAGTGTCCCTACATACAAAAGGTTGTTTGCGAACCCACCTAGAGGCCCACCCGGAGGTCCACCACCTGGAGGTCCACCATTCTGAGGACCACCTAGAGGTACGCCATCAGGAGTCCCACCTGGAGGTCCACCACCTAGAGGCCCTCCATCTAGATTCCCACCTAGAGGCCCCCCATTAGGAGGCTCACCACCCACAGGACCATCAAGTGGATAATTTGGAAACCAACCACAACCGAACCAACCTATTATAGGAGGATCATCGACACCCATTTAGTAATCCACTTACAACCCTACTGGTTTTCAGATTCCTTATCAATATTACCAGTACCCACAACCTAATCAACAATTTCCATTTCTAGATACACTTGATCTATCGGATTTCTCACAATTTATCAACGACCCTATTCACGATGATTCTTCATGGCCAGCTATTCCGGTAAAGTTACCTTCAGATATACCCAAATTTGACCGCAAAGCTGGTGAGGACCCCAAAAACCACGGGATGACCTATCATTTGTGGTGTTCATTCAACTCTCTAATGGATGGTTCCATCTGTTTGAGACTTTTTCAAAGGACTCTCACCGGGACCACCTCCAAGTGGTATATAGAATTGCCTCAACACTCTTTTGGGGATTTTAACATCTTAGCAATGGAATTTTTGACACATTTTTAACTCCCAATTAGGTACGAAACGGGTACGGATATTTTGACCTCGCTCCGTCAAACCACTTCCACCCATATATCTGATCATATGCATGAGTGGAGACGATGACGTAGGTTGATTAAACCCCATCCCCAACCAATTACTCTATTGGATCACTAAGTCATTACTTTCGCCCATTGCTCAGGATATTTCCATGGGAGGTGTTGTTACTGAAGAGCATGCCATTAGTCGAGATTAGTACGTAGACTTGGTTTATTCCTAGTCAGGAACTCTGTATGACTCGATTCCAAATGCTCTCTATCCTACTTTGGACCCCTCAAGACCTTCAATAGAACCACTAATCGATTGTGTACTTGGTTATGTTCAGACATAGTCGGTGGCTAATCCTCAAAAAAGAAAAACCAACATGTTATCCAGGACGTTACAAATCCCAAGACCACTTCTTCTCGTATTGCCTCTACCGAGGTAAATTCAATTCCATCCTTAGAATCTTCAGGAACGAATAAGAAAGGAAAGAATAAATCAAATAAATTTGAAAATCAATAGGAGAGTAATAAAACACAAAACACGGATGTCAAATCTAAGAATAGGAGAAAGGAAAAATTCCCTTGCCTCATATGTGGAGGTGACCACTTCACTATTGAATTTCCTCATTGTGAAGAGGTCAACAAGTTTATGAAAAACACTTCCACCCCAACAACCTTGACCAATCATTTCCCTAACCAACAACAGTTGATCAACCACCAATCATTGCATGGGGATTCTTCGTCTTCTATAAATGAGGTTAAAATAATGTCCAGTAAATCAGTTAATCTTACCACAAAATCCCATAACTATGACCCTCCTCCTGAAAAGAAATATGATAACACTTCAACTGATAAATCTACGCCTTCCATCCCTCCTCCTACCAACGGCCTTCATATTGAAAAACTTGTTCTTGTCATAGTCTTTTGGCCAACCGAGAGTACGATTTGAAAATCAGTATTTGACCCTAATGTGTGGGTCGCTCAATACTACAATGAAGTAGAATATTTGGCCCAGGAACCATGTGTTATGTCCACCCTCAAAGTACTCCAAACATGCCCTACGTAGAAGAAGAACTTATTGTCGGTTCTTGGAGCTATGGATCCTAAAAATAGTAATATTATCACCTTTAAACTAGATTATTTTAAGTCAGGGCTCCCCCATCAGTTAGCTTTCCAACTATCTACGAAATTCATTAGGAATAAATTCTATCGCACCATGTTGGATGAAGGTGCCTTGACTTGTGTCATGTCTCTATCATGTTGGAGAGGTATAGGCTCCCCTGAAACTAACCGTTCACCTACAACTTCGAAGTCCTTTGATGGTCGTGGTTTTCAACCTTATGGATTATTTTCCTCTCTCCTGATTGAACTAGGAGGAAAATCAGTGTCCATCCATGTCGAGGTTTTCGATTCTCCTTTAGACTACAATCTCCTCCTAGGTAGGAATTGGTTCTACGTGATGCAGGTAGTAGCTTCATCCATGTTTCAAGTGGTCCAATTCACAGTCCAATGGAAGTTTGTTAATGTTGATCAATTGGAGTTTTGTTCTCCAGACACGAGTTCTAATTATGTGAACAATGTTCTACACCTAGACGCTTCAGCTCCATAGTATCAGAATGTAGGGGTAGTTCCTCTCAAAGATTCCTCAGTTATGGGAATTTTTCCATTGTAACACCCTGATTTTGACCACTATTGCATTAAAAATGTATATGATGTATATATTGTAATTAATCATGGTGTGGAGCTAAAGGCAAAGGCCCCACCATCGATTTAGTGTTTTATGTTTCGGCGATTAAAATTGATGTGATGGTATTTCGTGCTAGCTAGGCACATTATAACTTTGGACATCATGTAAATATGCAATGTAATTATAATACCCACAACCAGCTATGTCAATGCAACATTAAAAGAGATGGGGGCGTGATTTCCTATGGATAAGGGGGGGAAATATTCAAACCTTTGAGCCAATGGGGAAAAGCCAAATGTCAAAGGGAGAACCCATCAAATTGTCAACTACCCATTTTATCTTTTGTGCCCAATCATTTATTTATGCCAGAAATTGGTTGAGGTAGTTACTACATGGGGATGGGAAGAGTATGGGAGTCAAATTCGAATTCGGCAGAGCACCCATTTTGGAAAACCGTGTTTTGACTTCCCGGGCAAGTAAAAACCCAAAAATGTATGCCCATTCTATTATGCATTCACGTCCTTCATTCCTGACATAGTTGTAAGTTTGCAGAGCTCTCTCCTTCACGATTTTGGTTTGCTGTGTGTTTCCTTCACATTTGGGGGAAGTTTTCTTCATTTTCCCTATGGATGAGAAATCATTTTTGTAATGCTCCATGTTTTGGGTTTCCTCCCTCGTGATTTGCTGCATTGCCTCATTGTTTTCTAAGCCGGAAATCAATTTTTGGTAATGACCAACGAATTCGAGAAGAAACCACAATTTATGGGTGTTTGTTGAGTCTGTTTTTTCCCACGTGAAGCCAACGAACATTTTGTGAAATCGATTTTGGTTCCCAGGGCTGTATTACCCATTCACATTGTCGAATTTGGTTTGCAATACATTTTTGTCCACGCCCAGAACTTATATTTTGTTGTAGGTGCATCTTTTTTTTTGGTCTGAAATGGCTGGGAGTGGAATTGGGTCTGAACTAGCTTGATAAACCTAGTGTAGGAAGGAACCTCACATACAGATCTAGAGGGGCTGGTTTTCTTCTTTGCACACCCTGAAGAGTACTGGAAGGGAAGGCATAGCCCGAGGGACTGTGTAGCAGAGAAGGGGATGCTTCCTTGTGTTGGGTGTGTAGATGTTCTAGAAAACAAGCCAGATCTGGTGTAGGTGTCCATAGCTCTATGGTTGAGCTCACTAGCTTAGCAGTTCAAGCTTCCCACCTCCTTAGCATCCTGATAAACCCAAATGCATTTTTGGCTTGGCTGAATTTTGATATATCTTTGGCTATGTGTGAGCCTGCTAGTGTTCCCTTATTCCTTTTGGGAATCATACCTAGTTTGGGGGTGGCAGTAGTGCTGGGAGAATGATGAGCACATTGGCTTATGCTTGGGTGGAACGTTGCAGTGACATAGCTGGTTGCGGGACAAGCTTCTTTCAAGATAAGTATTCTTGTGTATTTTATCTCTGCAGCTATATTTGTTTATGGATTAATATGAACATGTTGAATGCTTAAATAAATGTAATTGCATCCACTTTATTTGCAATTGTTATGCATTTGTACATGTTGTTAGTTCAATGCATTTTATTTTCATGTTCACGGGACTTAAATTTCCCGGATTTGATAGCATTATAGTTGCGTTCTCTCTCTGGTAGAGGGGTGGGGATGTGACATCCATTAAACAATCACCCCCCCTTCATAGGTCATGTCTATGCACAAGATCTCCTCCAGGAGTCATGACATTTTTTCCACAAGGGAAATCAATTGTTGATTCGACACCTTTCATTCACTTTGAAGAGACTTACTAGGCTATCCAGTCCACCAACGACCCCACCATTAATGATCATCTTTTGCTAGCATTTGACCCTTATCACCTTCCATATTAGTTAAATCCCCTCCCCATCTCTAGATTATCTTTCGCAACCTATTCCATCAGATGAATCCATCATGGAAGTCATGTCTTTAGATGATATTCCTTGAAAAGACCATCATCACCGATCATCTTTCCTTCCGAGTTACCAAATGGTAGAATATCATTTTGAAACATTGGTTTCATATGATATTGTAACTACACCTCAGTCACTGGTACTAGGTCTAAAACTTTTCCTTGTTGTATCCTGGTGCATCCCCTTTATGATGTCTCAGGTATGACCTAATTTAGATGCTCCAGTAAGAAGTTATTGCAAATCACCCAACACTTTTTTTTTGTATATATTGAAGAAAGAACTTGTATGCTATGCCACGTGTCCAATATTTCTTATATGAGTCCAAAAAATATAACACAAATATTTTTTTCCTTCCTCCTTCTGATGCAATAGGTATCACTCAATTTTGATTTCACATGCCCTAGATATGATTGTTTTCTCCATAACATTTTTTTCAAACCCTGATTGAAATATTGTCTTAGGGTCGAATTAGAACTGAATTAAACTTCAAATCTCTTCTCCTCTAGGTATAAAACTTTGGCATTTTGTATCTTGATATGTCCTCTTTTTTATTCTGCAGGTCTCACCTAATTCGAATTCTCCATAGGAATGTTATTGTAAATTTTCCAACACTTCTTATTTTATGTCCTTTCATGAGAGTGAACTTGTACGATATGACACGTGTCCAATATTTCTTATTTGAGTCTAAAAAATATACCATAGGTACATTAGTTCATCTTATTTCTCATTCAATAGGTCTCACTTAATTTGGATCTCATATGCTCCATATATAACAATTTTCCCTAGAACACTTGTTTGAGACTAGCTTTTGGGATAGTCATAAATCCTAACTTATTGAAGGTATAAATATGAGCATGTAATGAATCAAGATATGAAACTTTTACCACAGATTCTTCGGCCTGATTTGGAAGTGGGTCCACTTTTTGTTGCTTAAATCATTTAAAAAAATATTTATATCGAAAATTCCAAGATCACTTCTTTTGAAGAAACCAGTCCCGAGAAAAAGAGATCCGATGCCAAACGTTAGGAAACCAAATCCCATAAATAGCATAAAAATATCAGAAATAGACAAGAAGAAATTAATACATGCCTTAATAATGAATAGTATAGATGATTATCAATCCTCTTCGGGGGAGGAACTTCCTTACACAATGTACTAAGTACATAAGACAAGACAAGATACAATGATGACTCAAATGAAAATATCTCCTTCCTATGTATAGAATCCAAAGGTGTACAATAACAACTAATAGACCCACTAATAGACCCAAGCCAACATCAATAATATCTAATACACCACAATATATGGGGTAATGTGCCACACTATAGGGGGGATTTTCCCAACATTCATGGCTTAACACTATACTTATAAGGTTCACTAAAATGCCATCACTAGAAATAAGATGTCCCATATAATGAATCTCAAATTGAAAGAAACTACATATAGACATCTTAGAATAAATATTTTTCTCTATCAAACACTATAAAAATAGCTTCAAATGCCCTTCATGCTCCATTGGAGTCTCTAAATACATCAAGCTATCATCAAGAAATACTTAAGAAAAACTTGTCCAAATAATTTGGAGGAATCCATTCATTAAATTCTTGAATACACCACGGCAATCGCTCAACCTAAAAGGTAAACTAAAAAAATCATAATTCCCAAAGTAATTCAATAAGTTGGTTTATATAATATCCTCATCATTGAACCTCAATAGATGATATTTTGATCGCAAGTCAATTTTAGAACATGGTGTACCCCTTCATCTGGTAAAAAAGATTCTCAACACATGGTAAGGGATACTAATTTATGATAGTGGACTAGTTTAACTAGTTGTACTAAATGCATTGGGTAATGAGTCCATCCTTTTTCTTCACAAATATCATAAATACACTCCATAATCAAGTCCCAACCCTAAGCAAGCCAAGTCAAAAATATCATAAGGTTGCACTTAAAATTTGCACAATTCCATGATAGTTATTCAATAAGATGCTCTAGATATGGGTTCAATTATATGCTTCAAATTCTAGGTAACTCACTAGGAAAAACATATGGAAACTCAAATAAAATAGGATAATTATCCAGGGAAATATTATTACCTTCTTTGAAATCCATCAACATATATACATGTAACAATATTTACTAAAATTGCACTTCAAAAATAGGAATAATATAAGTCTCAAAAACATCACCCCCCTCTTTCCATGAATAATCATTGTTTGTTCCAAGTCTTATAAAATGGAAAGTATTTCCCCAACAATGTAAAACATCCAAATGGTATTCAATCCATTCCATTTCTATGATCAAGTCATAGGAACCAGAAGAAGTCAAATACAAATAAATATTCATAAGGCATACTCCCAAATCAAGAGTACATCCTTTACCAATGAACCAAACCTTTTATTACTCCTGAAAGTCATCTCAACCATGCCAAGATCCATTTTTTATGTTTCGATCAAGGAACCTATAGCTAAATCATTAAGGGAAATAAATATTTCAGTGGTACCAAGGGTTGAGGCCCTTAACATACTCTAGGCCCTAGGAACTGGGGACCCTTTTGTTGATTCCCAAAACAATACAAATCAAGCCTCAACTATCAAGCACTTTCATTGGATAACAAGAGGCAAAGTGGGATTGACACATGGATTTAAATCCCAAGAGGTACTTAGCTTCCCTTGTGTGTTGATCCTCACAATGAGTACCTATGTGGGAATGAGTAGGAAGAAAGATAAGAAAATCACTTAGAATAAAATTGTTTTCCTCCTTACCATTATTATTTAATTTATATTTAATATGATCTTTATTAATTTTCTATTTGTTACCGATGTATCTTTCATTTAATCTAGAAATTCCAAAAGCAATGCAAGATAACAGGAGATTCAATATGGGAACCAATGACATCACACTACCCCCTTCTCACTTTATCCTAATTCTCCTTTGGTACAAGACGGTGTCGCTACAATAGGATTGATAAAGATAGGAAATGGATGCTCAAGATGAACTCTAGAGTTAGCTCTACTAAAACATGTAAGTGTAGCATATAAAAATAAATGTGATGGAGAATGAGACCAGTACTTATCAAGATTGGAAAAATGGAGTTGATAAGAGAGTCAATAGGATTGAAATGGATGAGTGAATATGTTGGGAAGTGTTATTATAAATGCAACATCTTACCTATGAATGATAAATGACATTATTGGAAATAAGATTTATGTAGTTCCTTTAGAGGGTACTCCACTTATGCACAAGCTAAGAAAAATAAGGTTTGATCCTATTCCAAGTTAAAATACACCATGCAACATTTCATTGGGATTATATGAAAAAATTCTCCAAACTAGATGTAAGAATAGCAATAAATACCAATTGAATAATGTGTTTAATCCTTCTTCCTTAATAGTTGGAAACCTACGTCCCAAGGTTGTTTTTTGCAGTAGAATTATATAGGTAATTTCTAACAACATACGTTCATCAAAATGGAATAAAAATGAAGCCACAATTTAAAATGAAACCCTTAAATTTCCATTAACCTTTACAACATAGTCAATGAGGCTCAGGAGAGGAGCTCTCTGTTGGAGGGGACCCTTTGGTGCCCCTTAAGTGTCATTACCTTCCTAGATTATTTATTAACTAATGATAAATTGGAGTAGGTGTAACCGCTAGAGCTGTCTCTATGATGTATAAACATAACATTCCAAGAATGAATGAAACAATTTAACATTTGAATCAATACATGTTTGTCTTGGTTGTTTAATGTGTGATTGTCATTCTATGCTTGAATGGTAGCTAGAAGTATCAATATCTAACATTGGAGTTGTTTCCTCCTCTGTCTGGTCTAGGTGACAGTAGTAGCGTATAGAGGTAGTTGACCCTGAGGAAAGGAAGACAAACCTGCAAGACAATGTTAGATGTAAATAACCCTGCAAGAAAGATTAAAGATTGTTCAATGTGGGGAAATGCTCAAGATGAATGGCGTAATCATAAATATCAGTGTTTTTTTGGATGATTCTACCTGCACAAATGAAGATAGATAATATTGTATAGAATTTTAGCTCCATATCCTTTTATAATAAACTATCATTTTTTCTCATAGATCCACTATTTATCCCACAAAATAATAGAATATTACATTTTTAACCTACAAAAAAATTCCTTACTAAAAGTAGCACTGATTTGTCAAGATTCACTTTCCTCTCCTAAAAGAAACAATAAAATAATCATCCCCATCTCCAAGGAAAAAAATATAATAGATTTCTGGTGTAACTAACTCCATCAGGACATTCAACAATAAATAAATAATGGAGTTAATTAGAAACCACCCCCAATTTTATCACAAGAAAGTTGGGTGGCTCCTTCAAATGATGGGATGGCCATGCAACAACCTCTAAAAAATATTAAACCATTCTCCACATGTTCCCTTCAATAAGTGACCCTTCCCATATGCTAACAAGTCTCTAAAGCAGGGTGAATAAGGGTTTGACCAAGGAAACCCCCATCCAATAATGAAGTATATTCCTCCAAGGTGGATATTATTCATAAATGTGCAACGAAGATTATTTTGGAAGCATGTGTGGCTTCAACAAACCCCATAAAGTTAGGGTTCCCATTTAACCAACTTCACATGTGTGAGAGAAATAAGCGTGTAGGAGTGTCACTCCTAAAAATAAGTCCATGTGACCTTCCATAATGTAACCTATCACTTCAACAAATTCCATGAAACTAGGGTGATCCATAGCAATGTTTCCCATGTGTAACAAATTACTACATGCGAGGAAGGAATTAGGAGATAACAAATATTTGAATAACCTTTGAAGCATGTGCATGAATAACAACCTTGACCAAGAAAAACGATGTAATAGGCCTTGAAAAGGTGATGCACCCTTGAAGAATGTTCCATGCTAACAAATAAGGAGTGTTCCCTAGAGAAGTGTTCCAAGGTTATTACACTCATCAACAAATCATATAACAATCCTACATATGCAATGTGATGTAACCAATCCATTGTGTCCATGAATAGAGGGGAAAACCCCTTCAAACAAGTAATAAGCATGTGATCATGCATTAATATATGAATCATGAAGAGAAAAATAAAGGAGTTATCATCAAGAGAAGGTAGTCCACATCATCAAAAATCAACACATGTGCCAAGAACCTTCACTCAATCTAGTGCATCCATGTAATAGAGATCCAAGAACAAGCAAACGACATGCCAACTATCCTTTGAGAGGGATACATCCATCTAGGTAAGAGTGTACATGAGGAGTGTCCTCTTTAAACCACATACAAATGATGCTAGGATGTCATATTAGTGCACAATAATTCTATGTATTCTCAGTGTTTCACAATTTAATCAACATCCATCTCCATGTGTAACCCCTTGGAGGGATATATCATCATTGTTACACCTAAATTTTTTCTATATGCTCAATCCCCTAAAGTGATTTGGACAACCGATATTTTGAGGATCCATTTTGCTCAAGTCTAGGATGTCTCAAGCACCTTGCTTCCTGACATAAGGCATCGGACTAGCCTGGCCCCTCTTTCCTACTGTTAATGTGCATCGGTGACACTTGTTGCCTCAAGACAAAGAGATGTTGTGCAACATTCCCATGTACAAGGAGCACAGACACTGTCAAAAAGGTAAAAAGAGAAGACTCCAAGAACCATCTAGATGAAATTCCTCATGGAGGCTTATTCCAACTGCTTGTAGTAGGTTGAATTCGTAGCCCTAGCCTCTAGGGATCATTTCTCACATTCCTCCCAAAATATATCAACCCCTTTGGGCCCTATTTGGCCTATATGTACAAGCTTCCCTTCATGGATATGGAGAGGTAAGAAAACCAAGAGAGCACCTTTATGCTATTGAAATCACTAATGGTATAGGAGGCAAAAGAGTGCGGTTGTGAGTGAGATTTGTAGAGCTTGTAGTGTGTGTGTGAAAGTGACGTCAAAGGCATTGTGAGAACAAAGCTTCAACATTCTAGATTTGATTGAATTTTTCTTCTCTTATATTGTTAATACAACTCCCCTTTCCCGTGAATGATTTTTGTTAAGGAGGATTTTTCATTATGTTTCTCCTTAATCATTAGTATAGACCATTGAATTATCTTGCTGCTTTCGATATTGTATCTTTTTCTTCATATTCTTTTGTAGGTACAGCTGATCACATGAGAATTACAATGAAAGGATCACCTTCATCATTAAGGTAAGAAACCTTAGCATTCAAGTAGTTCCATAATATAGGGAAAGGATGCATTGCTGTGAGTTTTTGTTCTAGACTTGCCCCATGTAGACTAAGGAAACAATCTTTGTCAGCATTGATTGACTTTTTCCAATCCAGTCGTTCAGAAAGAGCCACTCCCAAATACCATGCGCATATTTTCGTCTTATGCTTCTACTGTATCTGGAATACTGATTCAAAATGTGGTTTGTTATGATCCGGACCGACCTTCCATCCCTACCTTATCGGCTCAAACTCTCCCGTATATCCCTAGTTATCCTATGAACCCTGTGGCTGGGGGAAAACCCCTATAACAAGTTGTCTTGAAAACTATGAGAACTATTTTAAATATATAAAAGAGTGTTTCTTTAGGGAATCCCATGGCTGGAGTACCCTCCACGACCGTAAATGCGATTATTACTTCCTCCTCACTGGTAAAACCATCATGGGTCCAACCGATGCCTAATCAATCTACATGGGGGTACCTTTACCCATGAAATAAATAAGTAATGGTTAACTAGAATTTTCAACCCATTTACTCCTGAAATGTTTTTCCTAGCATCCCTTATCCTAGAAACCCTAATACCCCATGGGGGAATCTCAATTCATCGAGTGTCCCTATATATAGAAGGTTGTTTGTGAACCCACCTGGAGGCCCACCTAGAGGTCCACCATCCGGAGGACCACCTGGAGGTATGCCATCAGGAGGCCCACCTAGAGCTCCAGCACCTAGAGTTCCTCCATCTGAAGGCTCACCTAGAGTCCCCCCATCAGGAGGCCCACTACCCACAAAACCATTAAGTGGATAATTTGGAAACAAACCACAAATGAACCAAACTATTATAGGAGGATCATCAATACTCATTTATAAATCCACTTACTGCCCTACCGGTATTCGGATTCCTTATCAATATTACTAGTACCCACAACCTAAGTAACAATTTCCATTTCTGGATACACTTGATCTATCGGATTTGTCACGATTTATCAATGACCCTGTTCACCATGATTCTTCATGGCCATCTATTTTGGTAAAGTTACCTTCAGATATACCCAAATTTGACGGCAAATTTGGCGAGGACCCCAAAAACCACATGATGACCTATCATTTATGGTGTTTGTCCAACTCTCTAATGGATGATTCCATCCATTTGATACTTTTTCAAAGGACTCTCACCGGGACCACCGCCAAGTGGTATATAGAATTGCCTTAGCACTCTTTTGGGTATTTTAACATCTTAACAATGGAATTTTTGACAGATTTTCAACTCCAAATTAGGTACGAAACGGGTATAGATCTTTTGACCTCACTCCATCAAACCATTTCCACCCATATATTTGATCATATACATGAGTGGAGAGGATGACGTAGGTTTAGTAAACCCCCATCCCCGATTAATTACTCGCAAGTTGGTTCACTAAGTCATTGTTTCCGGCCATTGCTCGGGATGTTTCCATGGGAGGTGTTGTCACTAAAGAGCATCCCATCAGTCGAGCTCAGTACCTAGACTTGGTTTATTCCCAGTCAGGCACTCTGTATGACCTAATCCCAAATGCTCCCTATCCTACGTTTAACCCCTCAAGACCTTCAACTGAACCACTTGTCGATTGTGTACTTGGTTCTGTTCAAATGCAGTAGGTAGCTAATCCTTAAAAAATAAAAATCAACCTGCTATCCAGGCCGTCACAAATCCCAAGACCACTTCGGCTCCTATCGCCTCTACTGAGGTAAATTCAATTCAATCCTTAGAACCTTCGGGAATGTATAAGAAAGGAAAGAATAAATCAAATAAATTTGAAAATCAATTGGAGAGAAATAAAACACAAAACACAGATGTCAAATCTAAGAATAGGAGAAAGGGAAAATTCCCCTGCCTCATATGTGGAGGTGACTACTTCACTAATGATTTTCCTCAGTATGAAGAGGTCAGCAAGTTTCTAAAAAACATTTCCAACCCGACAGGCTTGACCGATCCTTTCCCTACCCAACAACAATTGATCAACCACCAATCGTTGCATGGGGATTCTTCGTGTTAGAACTAGAATCTTCCCCCATCAATCGAGCCTACCAGAAAGTAAGATTTTCAAGTGGTCGAATTCATACAGAGTTATCTATCAAAGATAAGTGGGTTTGAAGGTATCGTGAGAATGTTCACATCATATACTGCTCAAGCCTAAGTGATGGTTTTCACGATATGGGAAGCCCAAGATTATATTAGTGCTACATTCACAAAGTCTATTAAACTAGGATTTGAAAAAATATAGTACCTGTTATAACTATATCTTGTTATTAGTTTATATGTTCTTTAATTTGTCCTAATTTTCAACCGTTGGTTTAAAATGATTTTACATTTTATGTTGATTTTAAGAACTTTTGACAATCATTAATTTTTGTTGGATTTAATGCTTTTAATGGTTGAATTATTTCAATAATTTAATTTTAAGGTTTGTCTTTTGGGCTTATTAGTTAATATGTATATCTTTAAGCTTTCAAAAACTTATAATAAAAGTTTATTCCAAGTTTTCTTTATAATCTAACCCTCATTTTTGAGTCCTTTGTCAAATATTTTCATTCTGTTTTTCCTGTTTTTGTCATTATCATTGGGAGCATATTACGAGGTTATGGAAATGAATTATGGGAAAAAAGAGGTTTTTGTTCACAACAAACTCATTCACAAAAACCTCTCTCAGTTTTACAACAGTTGTTATCGTTTGAGAGATTCGAATTCATCTTTGTGGTCTATTTTTAGGGTTTGAATTATTTAATAATTTCCTGTTTTAGTCACAAATTTGCAGCACGTATTCCGATCAATTGAAAGGGAATTTTTAAAAACCAAGAGAGGTTTTTGTTCATAACAGACTCATTTAAAAAAATCTCTCAGTTATTTCACAGGTGTCCTGGATCAAGAGATATGAAGGCGTCTTTGAGACCCAAATTTTCAGAAATTCGCCAAATTTCCCCAAATTCGATTTGTTATTTTTGGGTTAATTGTCTTTAAAGATTTTGAGTTATCATGTAACTAATTGATGTAACTATTTCAAATTTAGACCTAGAAGGTAGTTATGGAACTACTTTACCTTTGTAATGATAAAATGAAGACAAACATACAGTTTTGTGGTTCGAATTTTGACTCAAGGAGACGATTTTTGAGCTGTGATATCTCAAGCTAGCATTGATAACTCTTATGCAAGTGGATGATTGTTATTGATTATATATAAAATGATAATCCCTTTTACCTATCATGTTGTTTCATTTCTGATCTGGTTGATTGCTCAGTTTACAATTTCATTTCTTGTTTAAAGGTTTTATTCATGTAAATGCTTGTAGCCTGTGGGTGAAATTAGTATTCCATGTGTAATGTTTATGGCTTATTGGGATGTGTTTGATCCCTAGTTTATCTAACTTGTGCATGATTCAGTTCTGTATTAGCTTGTGGATGTTTATTACCTCCTTGCTAATGAAGTTTTAAACCAAAACCCTAAAATCCAATTTTATTTTATTTTTATTTGAGATTGTGTTGGCTTGTTCTTCTAGTAGTCTGAGAACAATTTCTGGCACTAACATCTTTGGCATCATTGCCAAGGATGAAAATCAAGATTATCTTCCCTGGGAAGAACCACAATGACACAGATCTGACTCTTGATGACAGACAAGAGAAGGACATAGAGATAGACTGCAATCATCTGCCTGGCGACTCCACGATTAAAGATTCCACTGCAAGGAGAATTTTGTTGACAGAAAAATGAAGAAGCCAAATGGAAAGACTTGGTATCAGCTTGTTACTTTCCTCCATGAGTTTTTTTTATTATTCATCAATTCTTTTCTGTCTTTCCATTGCATGTCAAAAGAATTATTTTTTGTTTTGTCTATTCTGATGATCATAAACCTTCAGGTACATATCCCTCTTTGGAAGAAGAAAGTCTGCATTCTTCTTGTTTTATTGATGTTGATCCTATTCCTTCATTTAAAATACATGTGCAACATGATATACATATACCCATATCTCTTGAACCTAATTATTCTAGTCATCTTGTAGAGAATAAAGCTGATCTATTACCTTCTACCATCACTACTGAAACTTGCAAACATCTTGTTGAACCTCATTTTCAACTCACAGATTTTCAGTCTAGACTCAGATAGAAGATGTTTAAACCTCTGTTGAGGCCTGGAAAATCGCAGGTAACAACAGTTAGGGATTCTCCCCAGTAAACGTTCCCAACTAGCTTGCTACTATTTGGTATGGGGAATCCGTCCGATTTACGGTCCGGCTACCGTAGGTCAAGTAACAAAATAAAATGTTTTACCGGTCACGGCCTGGTACACCGTGTATATTTTTAGTTTTTTGAATTTAAGTATGATATGCAAGTGCCTATCTAAAAATGCAGATTGATAGAGATAACGAGGAGCATCACAATGTGATGCGCAGGTTCTTACCTCTCATCTTAACTCTCTCGCATCTAAATCACACACAGCAAGAAACTAAAACTAACTATCTAACCTATCCCTAGGGAGCAAAATTATCAGTTATCAATGAGTAATGTATTTCTGCGCATGCATTAATAAAAATCACAGATAGCTGTTACTTATTTCAGAACACATGAACATTAATAGATATATGAACAACAAGATAGCTTATTGGTTATGAGAACCTTCATTACTCACAGTGGAAATTTCACAGAATAGACTAGAGTGCATTCATAACATGAACATAGGTTCAAAGAGTTAGAACGATCTCACAATTAATGGACATAAACTGAAAATGAAATAGTTCACATTCAACTGACCCATCGCAAAGCATTTGAAACATTCCACCAAGCTTTCTACAGTAGGAAACTTGTAATTCTCTATTGCAAAAGGAAATAGTTCTTCTTACAACATACCCTCACAAATCTATCTGGGAAAAAGTCCCTTCTCTATCTAAGCTCTCCTATATTTATACAAAAAAGCAAAACCTTTGGGCTTCCCTAACGTTTCAATCCCAAAATTTTGTCTTGTAGTGAGTGCTCATAATTTTATACAATATATTACATTTAAAACAAAAAAAAAATAGAACACGTCATGAAGAGGGGCCCGCTTGGTCATTAATGAACTTTTCCCATGCTTGGGCCTTTGCCGCTATCGATTCTGCTCAATAATCCGTTGGTCTTTTTTAGATAATGTTGATCTTAGATCCTCACTTTCTTCTTCTCTTTTCTTCATCTCTACTTATTCTTTTTTCTTTCTCCTGTTCCATTCTTCGGCCAACTCTCTGCTGCTTTGTCTTTTAGATATGTCTTCTTTGCAATAGCAATCACCCTGTCCTAAACATAACAAAAAACTGTATCAGTCTATTTACCTCCTCCATATGCATTCTGTAAAATAAAGTATACACAGTATTAATCCATGAAAGGAAGCATGATAAGACAAAGAAAATCCTGCAAGCTGGGTTTGAAAATCCTCTAAGTCCGTCTGCAGTTAAAAACACAACCCTAATAAAAAAACTCATCATTAATCCAGACTGCATTCAAGATCATCTAACTTTTCAATAAAACATGAACCACACTATCAATAAGACTAATCATCAAATGTGATACCCTGTACTATGTTCTCATCGTGAAATCGCCAAATCGATAAAAAATCAAAAACCTCCGTCGCCCATGAAATAGGGTAAAAGCACACCAAATCGACGGGAAAACCCTATCGGTAGGAAAAACACTATCGGCAAACGGAATCACTAGACATCGGGCGGATAGTGCACTAGACAACCGCAACGGCAGGCCACAGACAGACTAAGGATCTCGCGACAAAATAAAATGTCGATGAAATAAAGCACTAAATGCCGCCGTAGTCATGCATCGAAGATCAGAACCACTATCCACTAAACACATCTGCATCGGTGAGAGGAAGGACTATATGTCGGACGATTAGTTCACTAAGTAGCCGCAACGACGGAAGACATACAGACTGTCGGCATCGGAAAATCTGAGCACTATGCGTCGACGATTTAAACTTCAACACTTCCGTAGTGTCGGCACTCCTGAACACTAAAAACCATCGATAGTTAAGCGTCGGATATCGGAACCACTAATGCATCGACAGGATAGTTCACTAGAAAGCCGCAATGGTGGGTGATAGACCAACTACGGAACCCGGTAATCATGAAACCATCGGCAATCAGGAGCTTTAACAACTATGTATCGGCAGCTCAAGACACAAAATACTCCGCAGTATTGGCGAGACAAACAACAAGGCCTCCGAAATGGCGGCGTCATAGAAGACTAAAACTCCGACCGCTAGTCAAAAAATATTTCGATAATGAAAATAAAAACACAGTCATTGAAAAATAAAAAAAAGGTTTGAACAATAAAGGCCACGGAATCGGCGAGGATAAAAACTGTCCATTGGCAGCATAGAGGACTAATGCCCCTATTCCTTCATCAATTTACCTTCGACAGTGAGAAAAAAACCAAGTCATTGAAAAATTAAAACGTTAAGTGCTCAAAATACTTTTAGCTGGGCGGTGGTAAAATTAGTTCGTTTAACCTCCGAAACAGCAGCGGCATAGAGAACTAAATCCCCGAATCAATCTTCAATAAACTTTCGATAGTGATAAAACAAAATCATCGGGAGAGCAAATGTTAAGCTCTGAAAATAAACAAACTCCACAGTCTTCAAAAAATCAAAGTTGATAGCAGAGGAATGACAAATTTCAGGAAACCAAAGAATCCTAGGCAAGATAAAATAAAAAAAGGAGGGTCCCAAATTTTAAAATTTGGGAAAAAAGGTTGCAGCTGCAACAACCTCTTAGGCTGCCATCTCTCTTACATCCTTACCCTTCCTACTTTGTTGAATATCTTCCCCATTTTACTGAAAAATACCATATTACAACAGAGAATCATTTAGGATCTTTCCATAATTTCATTGATAATTTTGAAATCATGCATGAGGATGTTGTTATGAGGTTATTTTCGAAATCCTTTGCTGGAGATGCTGGGTTTTGGTTCCGAAATTTAAAAGCTGATTCAATTGGATCGTGGGAAGAGTTACATGATGTCTTTTTGAAGTATTGGGGTAAGAATAAATCTTATGATCAATTTCTTTCCGAATTTTATAGTTTGAAAAGGGAGAATGATGAGCCAATTACTAAATTTAATTGGAGGTTTCAAAGTTTTTATATCAGTATGCCTACGAAGATCAGACCTTCGGGAAAACTTGCTATGGTATATTATGTTATGGCTCAACATTCAGATCTTGTCTTTTTCCTGTTAGAAAGGAATTCATCATCTTTAAGAAAATTGTTTGAGGATGCAAAAGGAGTGGATGAGAACATTCGATCTTGCAAAATGCTTCGAGATCAAGCTCATGTTGAAGATATACAAGCTTATGAACAGGAAGAAGAACGTAGGTATCATTCAGATCTAAGACAATTTTCTTCATCATTTTCAGATTTTCATATGAACAAGGATATAAATGATGCTTGTGTTGATTCTTCATATCAGTTTGATGACTTTTTCGATGATAATATACTTTCAGTGGATTATAGTAGAAATTTCCTAGTTCTTGCTATGAGATTATCATGTTATGAAGAAGAAGTTGCTGCTCTTCAACCTCTTACTATTCATATAAGAAATAAGCTGCCATTCTTGACTTATGGTCACTTTCATAATTTTATTTGTTCAAGTTTTGATCAAGGGTTTTATTTAAAGGTTGAGAAGCAGTTTGAAGAGCCCTTGGTTTTCATTCTCAAGCCAAAGTTTAAAAAGAACAACAATGGAGAGGAAGAGAGTGCTTCACTTTATGATGAATATAATGAAGACATTGAAGTTTTAAATTGAAAATTTCATGATCCCGTGGCTTCATGGATGGAGTTGTATTTTTCAAATATTTCTAATGCTCCAACTTTTGGCATACTTCTTATTTCCAGTCATAAGTATCAACTTCCTACAGACTCTTTATTGCATTTATCACATCTTTTGTGGGTTTTCTCAAACAATAGTATGCATGGAATTATGATTCTCAGTCAAATGGTTTCTTGGCTTCACTGAAAGTATGATTACACTTGATTGGGTTGTTTCCTCCAATTAGAAGTAGGGGTAAATAGCAGAATAATCTCGCTATACGAGCATGTAGATTCTTTTTAGTATGCTGGTTTGTAGCAGTATTTTTTCATTTCATAGGTATGTGTTCAGAGTTTGAGAAAGTTGCAAAGATTTGGTAAATGACTCCATCACCCAATGAATAAGGCACAAGGTCTACAGGTTCTTGAAGCCTCACAAGGAGGACTTCATCCCGCAGCAAGAGCCAGATGTTATAACTAGATCTTGTTCTTAGTTTATCTGTTCTTTTTGTCCTAATTTTCAACCGTTGGTTTAAAACGATTTTACATTTTATGTTGATTTTAAGAACTTTTGACAATCGGTAATTTTTGTTGGATTTAATGCTTTTAATGGTTGAATTATTTCAATAATTTAATTTTAAGGTTTGTCTTTTGGGCTTATTAGTTAATATGTATATCTTTAAGCTTTCAAAAACTTATAATAAAAGTTTACTCCAAGTTTGCTTTATAATCTAACCCTCATTTTTGAGTCCTTTGTCAAATATTTTCACGAGGAGATTCCTGTAGCAACTCTGTTTTTCCTGTTTTTGTCATTATCATTGGGAGCAGATTACGAGGTGATGGAAACGAATTATGGAAAACCAAAAGAGGTTTTTGTTCACAACATATTCATTCACAAAAACCTCTCTCATTTTTGCTCGTTTGAGATATTCAAATTCATCTTTGTGGCCTATTTTCAGGGTTTGAATTATTTAATAATTTCTTGTTTTAGTCACAAATTTTCAGCATGTATTCTGATCATAATAGACTCATTTAAAAAAACCTCTCTCAGTTTTTGCACAAGTGTCCTCGATCGAGAGATATGAAGGCGTCTTTGAGACCCAAATTTTCAGAAATTCGCCAAATTTCCCCAAATTTGATTTGCTATTTTTGGGTTAATTGTCTTTAAATATTTTGAGTTATCATGTAACTAATTGATGTAACTGTTTCAAATTTAAACCTAGAAGGTAGTTATGGAACTACTTTACCTTTGTAATGATAAAAGGAAGACAAACATACAGTTTTGTGGTTCGAATTTTGACTCAAGGAGAGGCTTTTTGAGCTTTGATATCTCAAGCTAGCATTGATAACTCTTATGTAAGTGGATGATTGTTATTGATTATATATAAAATGATAAGCCCTTTTACCTGTCATGTTGTTTCATTTCTGATCTGGTTGATTGCTCAGTTTACAATTTTATTTCTTGTTTAAAGGTTTTATTCATGTAAATGCTTGTATCCTGTGGGTGAAATTAGTATTTCATGTGTAATGTTTATCTCTTATTGGGATGTGTTTGATCCCTAGTTTATCTAACTTGTGCTTGATTTAGTTCTGTATTAGCTTGTGGATGTTTATTACCTCCTTGCTGATGAAGTTTTAAACCAAAACTATAAACCAAAACCCTAAAAGCCAATTTTATTTTATTTTTATTTGAGATTGTGTTGGGTTGTTCTTCTAGTAGTTTGAGAACAATTTCTGGCACTAACACTACCCATACTTGTTGATTAGTAAGAAAAGATATGTGGGCTTGTTGTGGACAAAGCTAGATGTATATGAAAAAATGGATACTAAAGGAATTGAAACAGTACGAAGGGGCAATTGACTATTGGTAAAGAACTTGGCTACATAGTGTCTTCACAAAATACTCATTAATCACGACATACCCATTGCACTGCAATATGTCAAGAACATTATTTTTGACTTGTTAATGAACATAATGGATTTGTCACTTTTGGTGATAACTAATGGTCTGGCAAAGATTGGAGAAAACTACGCAATCAAGGAAGCACATGTGGAACTAGCTGAGCGCATGCGGAAGAGGGATGTTGAAACCGCTCCAACTATGGGTGATTGTATCCCATATGTCATCAGATTCACTCTAGTCCAGGTGTCAGAGCAATCATCCAACAATCATCGAGAATATATAATGGTTCACCTCAAAATCCCTGATTTGAAGGCCATATCCAACATTCTAAATGCATGTGGTAGCATTGAAATTTTCCCAGGTTTCAAGCAGATTTTTAATGGTTCGTGAATATCTTCAAGTAGTATTCGAGCCTTCAAGAATACAAGTGGAGAAGGAACCATGGGGTATTCAAGAACTATGGATATTTGATTTAATTAAGGCATGGTTTAAGGACAACCTGAGGTGATCGTTAACTGTAGATAAGTCACGGTTCCCTGTATCCAACATGAAGTTATCATACACATATTTGAAGGATATTTTATCAGCAGAGACAACTCATCATCTTGGAAGGTTCCAGATTATAGTCAGTGTATTATTACAGTTCCAACTGGATTTTTATGAGGGATCTTAATCTCCTTTCCAGATGTGGGCACAATTCACTTGGTAGATTTATCACTGGAAGTTAAAAAGAGAAGATAAAATTCAATTATTCTAGATTTGGCGGATTCAAATTTTATGAAGATCACAAAATTAAATTAAGGCAGATATAAAAAATACAAGACATGGGTTTTTTGCAGAAGGACCTTATTTAGCTTACATGTGAGTTTTTCGCTAAAAAAGTGAAGGATATGAGAGATTCCGTGGGTTCTTTAAACATGTTTTTCTCAATTGCGGCCAAAGAAGAGATTCAACTTCATTTCTATCTCATTTCATTACTTATTTAATCAGCTGAAGTTCGAGAGATAAGGGGAGAGGTTTCCAGCCCGAGAGGTTGTGTCATTGTAAAGGGTTGAGCTCTTATCAGTCTGCAATTTCTTTGATGTCTCTGTCAATATAATTTAAGATTGGTATGGAGGATGAGAAATAATTTATGAGAATTTTTGTTTTTTAATCAATACAAATATATTTCAAAGTCTTTGATCTAAACTATGTGATGTCTTTTATGAAAGACATCGTTTCTATCCCTAGTTTCACATTACAGAATTTAATATTTGTATTTACTTTTACACATAATTTTTTCCTATTTAGAAGTATTTTATCAATTGTTTATATAATCCATTGTCTGTGGTTATATAGTTGATTCACAATTGGGCTCATACATTCCTATTATTTGTAGTCATATGTTTTCATATCATCCTTGTTTACCTTTTTCTTTCATATGCTTATAGGTCTGTGTTTTAGGCTTAATCAGTCATCCACCCCTTTAATTTCCTCTTTTGTTATTAAAAAAAACAAACCCATTCATATTTTATCAAAGCCTTAGAGCTTAATATGTGTTAAGCTTGGCTCTCTTGCTGAGTCGAGAATTAAATTTAACACAAACATCTTCTGGTGTCGTTTCCAAGGAATGGAAGTGAAGATTATCTTCCCTGGGAAGAAAAACAATGATCAGATCCAACTCTTGATGGTAGACAGGAGCATGACATTAACTTGACTGCAATTTCCTATCGGGAGATTCCACATTCAAAGATTCCACTAAAGGAATAATTTTTCTGACAGAAATATGAAAACACTGAAAGGAAAAACCAGGTATCAACTCATTAGTTTTCTCTATGAGCTTTTGATTTTCTTCATCAGTTCTGTTATCACCCAATGATTTTCCTATGGTTGTGGTAGGAGATCACATGGGTAACCATTTCAAACCAATCTTTAGACTGTACTCTAGCCTTTACAATTAGAGAGGGCTCTCTGTTTGTCATAGGAACATTCACATATACATATAACTTTAAACAAGAATTCAGAAGGCTAGATTTCTAATGGGAATATATTTGTTTGTAAATTTAAAAATTGCGAGACAAACATATATCAAATACCATTGGTCAATGGAGTCATAGTCTGAATAATTCAAGGTTATTGCAACAAATAATGAGCAATGATCTTCCCTTTTGTAATTTGAGGCAAAGTGAGTGTAATATTCAGTCAAATGTCTTCAAGTGGTGGTAGGAGAAAGGAGAAAAATTCCAGTGAAAGGAGAAAAAGTCCAGTGCAACAAGAGGGACATATCTATGGATGAATCTCTTGAAAACACCTTTGGCATAAATAATAATGAGGGTAGTGACAAAAATGGAGCATCTAACAAGGATGAATTCCACAACAATCATTACAGACACATTGCGAATGCTATATCTAATGAAAGGAGCACTTAATAAAACAATTTCCTCACATACAACTAGAAAGCATTAGAAGGAATTTACACATATGAAAATGATGCAAACATGAAACACAAACTAAATATGAACACTGTGATGAATCCTAGAAACTCAGAGAATACATTTTTCATTAACACTTCCAAGAAATTTTACAGAGCTACAATCCGAGCACAAAGGCTTCAAAAATGAAATTTGAACCCTTCTTCCTCCATGGAGGTTACATCTATAGTCTCATGGGATCCCGAGACCAACCTCGAAAAATAGCCAAATTCAATTACAAAAGTTGGGAATCAATCCCGAATCATCATTGCGAATCCTAACAATTTTGAGGTGGCACATTTTCAATGGTTTAAACACAAATTAGGAAATATGGAATAATGCGTATGCTCGATTAAAATGGCAATGCGATATCAGACTCAGGCTCGCTTGATTGAAAACAATGGTTCGAAGCACACCCAATGATTTTACGCTGACTCAACCCTGAATTGTTCCTTATCATGCTTGGGCATGCAGTGTGTATTTGGCCCTTCCAAACCTCTCGACCGCTTTCCATTGATATGTGGTAGGTAATTCCAAAGTGGTAGTTTCCTTTGACAACACCCGCATTTCCACGTGATTCCTATATGAAAATTCTGGCAGTCGTGCACATGTGGCCCTGAAAGTGAACACTATCTCGAAATCATCTACCAGCTTATCAACAATTTCCTTTTCTAACAGATATTTTTGTATGTCTGCGAATTTGAAGTGGTCCGACCTGCATCAAACCAATTGGTCATAGTATTCTTTCTGTGACAACATGCGACCCTTTTCCTGCTAGAAGAATGGTATCCCCATTTTTACCAAAGGTTCAAAAATTTCGATAAACATTTTAATCTCATGTGCCATGATATCAATCTTGTCCTCAACAGTTTCTCAATGATGGTATTGATTTACCACCTTCCTAGACCAAGTGATGATAGAAATATTGTCCCTTATGCTAGCCTTCCTAATCTCCTCTTCTGTTAGCTCATTTAGAAACTCTATAGCATTTTTAGCATAGTCAACATGTTTCTTATTCAAGTTCTCCTTGACTGCTGTAACACTTTGTTTGGATTCCTGTATGACCATTTCTTTGTCCAAAATATAATCCAGGTAGGGTCTCAACTTGGTGGCCTTTGATATGAGGGAATCCCATATTAGGTGCTTTCCCCCCTGGACTGTTGATTTCCCTATGACCCACTGCACCAGTTTCTCATTCTTACTCTGTAGTTTTGGACACTTTGCTTCCCAACTCTTTCTTTCACGTTCTCTTTCCACTACCAAGCCCTCCTGGTTTTTATTCTGGTGCTTCAACCTTGTCAGCTCCAACTCCTTTAGACTTACCTGTGCTAGCGCTTGAATGATGGAGAACTCACCAGGTTCAGTGATGGGAGGAGTGATTGCATTTTCAAGTTCTTTCTCTTTCTCTTGTAACCTTTTCCCTAGATCATATGCTCTGGTCTTGAGAGGCTTCTCACTCTCCACTATGAGGGTCATATCCTTCTGCCATTTCTTCTCTTTTTCTATGAATTTGAGTAGCTGGTCCTGGCAGTCTGTAAGATTACCATTCAAGCTCTCTTTCTCCTTTTCTAGCTCTGATAGCTCTGAAGCTTGGATCAACTGAGTAGCTGGAATTTTCAGCTTTTTCTTCAGCAGCTAAATGGTGTCTTCTTTCTCCTTTAACAACTTTTTTGTGCCATCCCCTTTATCAGCTTGGTTTTTAGCAAACAATAAGTCTGTCTGAATCTTCTTGATCTAAGCTTGGTGGGCCCTATTTTCTACCTTTTCTTGTCTCAGTTGATTTTCAATTCTAATCTTGCTAGTCTGCAATTTGGATATCTTGAGGGTTGACTTCAACAAATCTATATGGATGATGTTCCCTTTCTTCTTGTGGAGGTGGATCATATCTGGTACAGGGATGTCATCCGGATTAATCCTCATCTCGGCCACTTTGTTCCTAGAATCTATGGCCAGATTTAAGGTATTATGCTTGTGATATCTGATAGAAATAAGAGATACCTCCTGAGCACAAGCTTTCCTCACCTTTGCAGATAATGTTAGGGATTCATTCATGGTTATGTCCTTGTTCTCCTTGTATTTTTCCAATAGCTCAGTATTGGACTTATATATGTTTGTTGATCCTTTAGGGGTATGGGAAAATTCATATTCTTGAACCTCAAAGGTAGGGCCTTTGACCTTTACTAGCTACCTGTACTAGCTGCCCTGCATCATCCAAATTCGGCTTCTTTGGTATGTTGGTTTTGTCCTCCTCCTCTATGTCCATGGCATCAGAGAAGTCCCTCTTGTTCGAATACTCGGAGATACTAGCCAAAGGTGTAACCTTCTCTACTACTAGGCCTAGGCTTGATGTGCCAAGTGGAGGTGAGTTGTTTCCTTACATTAGAGAAGTGGGATTCTCTTCCATACTGTCATTCCCTTGCTTCTTCTGCGGGTAGTGTGACCAATTTGCAGCCTCAACCAATCCTGCCACCTCATGGTGTTCAAAGGGATTATTTTTGTTGGCTTGCCTTCTGTTTGATATGATGTGATGGGGGTCGTAATTAATGGTAGCCTCAGTAGGGAACCCCATCCCTCTAATTAGACTTTATACCAGTGGGAGAGAAACCTTGTTTTTTATGAAAAATGGACCTATGGCCCAAGGAAATTTAATATCTGAAGACTTCCTGAAACTCAGGAAGTATTCATTTTCCACTATCAGCCTTTGTCTGATCGGTTCTAAAGTGAAGACCTTGAGAGTAAAAAAGGCAGTAGTCTGTAAGGTTGGTGGACAAATCCATATAGCTTGATTAGTGTACTTTGCTCTAACAAGAACCAATATCCAATCCTCTTGTCAGGGGAGGGTTGCAAGGTTTCCTTTATCTCAGGTAATACCCGGGGTATTTGTTTCTGGAAGAAGGCACCATATACTTTGTCATAAATTTTTTAATGAATTTGGTGTAATCATTGTTGATTTCCTCTGTGATCACCATTTCCAGAAGCCATAGGTTCTCTTTGTTGAAATACATAAACATTCTCAACAATTAGGACTAAAATCTAAAGGTTTTGGTTCTAGGGAAATCCACTAGGTGAGAGTGAATGTTCTTGGCTAGGAACTCGTCAAACTTGAGGCAAGAAACTTGGACTAACTGGTTGAGATCCTCTGAGTCAACTGGGCAGGTGCTCAAGGTGAACAATAAAACCATCATGGACTCTATGACATATTTTTCAGTATCCATCCCTGAAAAATGACTCAAGAGGGTTGTGACACACTGTGTTTCCTTATTGAATTCCTCGGCATCTAAAGGGAAAGGGTAATTTTTTAGCTGAGTATCGGGTTTGAAACAGGCTTTAAAGAATGCCTCTTTCTTTTCCACATCTACCTCTCTAAAACACCGGGCAATGCTTTCTTCATTGAATTCTTTAGATTTATTAACTAACTCTTCAGGGACGGAGAATGTATTTCTAATGACGAGGGGTTTGACCGGGAATATGCTTTTATACCTAGAGGTGTCCATGATTACCTTCTCAGAAGCAGAGTAACCAGCGGCACACCATTCGATGAACTCGAGGCAATTGAGGGTTTGGTCAGTGGAGAAAAGGTGGAAAAAATACCTATAGACACCATGTATATCAGTCCCCTGGTTCGTAAGTAGATTCATCTTGCTCTTTACAGTTTCTATGGGTCCATTCAGTAGTATGGTGTTGAAAACCTCATAATCTCTATCTTCAAATATTTCTTTGATTTTCTCGTATTCCAAGTTTTGGTCAGCTAAATCTTCCACCTTAGCCATCTGATATATGATATGTAAAGGAGAAACATGGCCTACCTGGTCCTTTGACAAGTATATTAACGACATTTGTCCCAGCTGGCCGTTTTCTGCACAGTCCTACTCTCGCTATCCAATGCACAGAATCATACAAGTGACCTAAATTCACATGCACAAATTTCTTATATTATTCTTCTCTGATATATCGCTTGCATCTTCTTTGGAAAAAATAGATCTCATCCGTTCATCCAGTCCTCCTTCATCTTGGTCATCGGATCGTACATCTCTTTGACTCCATCGATATTTTTCTTTGTTATACTGTCCTCCTTATTTTCCTTGCAGCTTCCCTTAGCGAAAAAATACCGTACCGTCGATCTCAGTGCCTCTACATCATGGCCATCAGATTGCGCAGCTCCCACCATATTTTGCTGAACCCGATCATTCTTATCTGTTGTGCACCTTTCATTGGTGGAATCCCTCGTTGCTGTCGATCTAGAATCGGGAGTTGATATTGACCGTCGAAATATGTGCCCCTTAACAGATTCTGCTGATATGAGGGAAAGGTTATCCGCATGCATGTTGCAAGAGTGGAATTAACTTCCGTCGTAGATCACGAGAGGGCGCAGATCTAGGCTGTTGAAAATTGTGGCCCCTACCACATTCCACCGATTTCAAAAATTTGATCGTGGCGCGCAAGTGAAATTGACGGAATCCATCTCCGTCATATATTTGAGACCAGGGTAATCTGGGTTGTTGAAACTTGTGGGGTCTACCCGATTCCACAGAGTTAGGGATTTTTCTTTCTCCGTGCATGTTGGATTTGCAGAATCATTCTCTGCCGTAGATCTAATCTCCGATTAGTTCTCCTCCGTTGAAACATGTATACCTTTAATCCATTTCACAAGTTGGAAAATCTATTTCGTCTGTGCATCTTAGATCAGCGGAATGGATTTTCACCGTTGATCTAATTTAACCATTGATCTGCACTGTTGAAATGTGTGGGCTCCAAGTAATTCCGCATCTTAGAGAAATTTATTTCTCCTCGCATGTTTAAACAACAAAATTCTTTAGGACCATAGATCTATCTGTCTCTACCCATCCAATGGCCTATTCTTCCTGCAAGTTAACCTGTTTCTGCCCTTACCAAAATCTTTTAAGCCTGTGCATATTTCCTTGGAGGAATCATTAACAACCATTGATTTCATTCGTTATGCATCTAAGCCATTTGTTTTCTTTCAACATATAACCTAGAATAGATTTTCTCACTCTCACACATATGCAAGGTCCAAATCTATAATTTTTCTCAATCACTTTGCATTTCCAACCTAGGAATGGCCCCTCAAAATACCCGATGAACCTTATTAACCTCCTTCAAGGTCCTATGATAAGAAATTTTCAGACCTTAATCCTCCTTTCACTGGCCTAATCCCTTGCCAACTACTTAGCCTAAAATACTGCTAACACATCAATAACAATCTTCAAAATTTAGCATAGGTGCTAACAACGGCTCCAACTCAGGGATGCTATCCTCCCTGTGAAGTAGCAAAGAACTCCGTAGACCAAGTTCCTGATCCATTGGGGTGGTCCCAAACTTTCCTAAAATCCTCAAAATTTGTTCTAGTGTCTGCAACTTCAAAATTTCCTAAAAAGAAAAACTAAATGACATCTCCTCTTGGGGACCTGACTGCCTTCACCTCGGGCTTTAAGTCTATCAGAGAGTTGTCCACACATGCAATGTTAAAAAGAAACAGTATATACAATGACATGGAATTGAATTTACTTTACAAAAAATAGTTCTTGAGCAGCCTCCCATTTATAGGAGCTCCAGATACCAGACCACCCTCCATCTCTTCCAATATGTAGGCATTTTTCCCCTGAAAGCTGCAATTTTATAAGGGCCCTTCCACATGTGATCAAATTTTCCATGCTTCCCCTTCTCTTCATGGGGTGAATCCCATTGTAACACTACATCCCCCAGCTAGAAATCATCAGGTTTTGTCCTTCTGTCGAAGATCTCTTTCATCTTGTCCTGAAATTTCTGAGTTCTGTCAAATTGTTTCTCCCTTTGCTGCTGCAGCTTAACCAACCGATACATCCTTCTCTGGGGTGGGTGAGTTTCAACATCTTCTTCTCCCAGCAATCTCATCACTAGAAATCTCAGGGAACTAGGAAAGATAACCTCGAATCCATAGACCAAATGAAATGGTGAAGTGCCAATAGATTTCTTCACATTGATTCTGTCAGCCCACAAAACATGGATCAACTTTGTGTGCCAAGCTTTCTTAAATTTGTAACAAAATTTTGATGATCCTCATAAGACTCTTGTTTGAGGATTTTTCCAACCCATTTCCCTGTGGGTAATAGGTTGTGGAATGCCCCGTCTTTATTTGGTATTTGAAACAAAATGCGACCATATTTTTCGATTTAAATGCAACAGCATTGTCGGTGACTATCTTCCTGGGAACCCCAAATCTTGACAAGACATGCTCCTCCAGAAACTGCATGATCACTGTCTCAGTGGCTTGTCTCGTGGGGATGGCTTCGACCAATTTAGTGGAATAGTCAGTGGTAGCGAGGATCCACCTGTGCTTCCCTGAGGAGGATGGATTTATTTCTCCAATAAAATCTAGCCCCCATTTCTAGAAAGGGGCTTCAACCTATATGGGTTTCAAAGGTAGTGGCAATAGTTTCCTTCTTCCTTAAAAATTCTGACACTTGTGACAGGTGACCACCTCCTTGTGGGTGTCAGAAAAGATAGTAGGCCAATAAAATCCTACCCTCATGATCTTATTTATAGTGGTATTCCAGTAGTGATGCCCACGACATTCCCCTGCATGAAATTATTCAATGAGCTTCTTAGCATCCTGTTCACCTACATAGTTCAATAGGAATCATCCTGGATCTTTCCAGTACAACTTCCCATTTAAAATGCAAAACCTTGTTTCTTTCTGCTTGAGGAATCTATCCCTTGTTCTATCCATACCTTGCAGGGATTGCAGGTTTTGCAACATGAAGACAATGTCAGAATACCATGGGGATGATAGGAAATGCTCAGCCACTGGTGGTTCCAGATGTTCCTTAGGGTTTTGGTCCTCTGTGAACAACTCAACAATCATGTGTAGGCTAAGAGCATCGCAGTTAGATTATGCCATGAGATTGGCTAGTCGCTGTCCTTTAATTAGCTTTGTGGGCTTGATTTCCAAGTCATATTCAAGTAGGACTGCTATCCATTTTCCCCTTCTTCCCACAGGATCTGGTTGGGTTAGGATATCCTTCACAACACTGGTGGGAGCATGGGAAATAATGTGAGAATGCAAGATGTACACTCGAACCTCCTTCAAGTCCTACACTAGAGTATAATCCTACTTATCCATAATGTTATATTTTAGAGGAGCATCTCTCATGGTTTTTCTATAAAAATAAATGGGCTGCTCGTGTCCCACATGGTTCTTCTGTAGCAATACTCCTACCACTGTGTGCTTTGAGGAAAAAGAGAATATGAGAAAGTATTTGGAGAAATCAGGGTTGGCCAACATAGGGGATTCATAAATGGCCTTCTTTATGTCTTCAAAGGATTGTTTGGATTCGGGGGTCCACTTGATCTCTTTGTATTTTCCCATCACATTGGTTATATACCTTACTATTTCAGCAAAGGAAACAATGAATCTTCTCAGAAAATTTACCTTTCCCAGAAAGGACTGAACCTCCCCCTCATTCCGAGGGAGCTCAATTTTACAAATCGACTCAATCCTATTTGGATCTATCTTGATTCCTTCTTGAGAAATTATGTTCCCCAACAGCTTCCCTTCTTTCATAGCAAAGCATGACTTCTTTGGATTCAGAGAGATTCTGGAATTTCTACATTTTCTGAACATTCTCAATAGGTGTGTGACATGTTCTTCATCATATTTCGAAAAGACAGTGATTTCATCCAGATAGATGACCATAATTTTGTCCTTTTCATCAGCGAAACCTATGTCCATGGCCCTTTAGAAGGTTGCCCCTGCATTCATGAGTTCAAATGGCATTTTTGTATACATGAAAGTTGCCCAGGGTGTGGTGAAAGCTGTCTTCTCTTGGTCTTTCGGGTGCACCACGATCTGATTATAGCCTGAGAAGCCATCCAAGGTGGAGATCCTTTGGGAACCCACTACCCTCTGTAATATATGGTCCATTTTAGGAAGGGGTAATGATGCTTCAAAGAAACTCTGTTCAAATTCCTGAAGTCGATGCATATCCTTATCTCCCCATTCTTCTTCCTAACAAGGACCAAGTTTTCCACCTAGTGTGAAAATATGAGGGCCACAATGATTTTGGCCAAAAATAGCTTCTTGATATCCTTTTCCACCAGGGGCAGTAACTTGGGGTTCATCCTTCTCGGATTTTGCTTGAAAGGCATCTCATCCTTTTTTATTGGTATAGTGTGTTGGATTATACTTGTGTCATAATCCTTGAGATCACTATATCTCTAAGCAAAGACATCTGAGTTTTTTTTCATCAATGAGATGTATTTATGCTTGGCCTCTGATGAGAGTGTTCTTGAGATTTTTATGAGCTTGGTATGATCTTCTATCCCAATATTAACATCTTCCACATCTTCAAAACTTGGGACAAGTTGGGGTTCCTTGGAAACATCATTAGGATCAAAAAGCTTTTCTAAAGGAACTAAACCTCTGGAGATAGAGTTACCTTTGAGCTGGAGGATTCCTTGCCACAGAGGTTGTTCACATATTCCTGTTGTCCATCAACATCCTACAACTATGGCTCCCAATCTTCCTCAGTTTTGCAGACCTCAGTAGGATTAGTAGGGATTACAATCTCGACCTACGACATGTCTCTTGAAGTGCAAGCCTGGCTTGATAGGGATTCTTGGGCGAGATTAGACCATTTTGGGAGTGCATTATTTTCGTCAATGTTCAAACCATCAAACTTCCCGGTGAGAGTGAGGAAGTTCTAAATCTGTTTGCCATCTTCAAAAACTTGCCAACTCTTGACATTATTTGAGACAGAAGGCCTGTTCCTAACTTTTACTTCATACTTTCCACTAGGGTGCATGGGGACCTTGAAAACTGCAGCAGAAGTGGCCAGGGAATCAACTATACATTTTTGTAATATGGGGATCAAATTAAAATTGCATTCTTCAAAACTTTCTATGAGGTCCTAGGCAACATTTATGTAGTTTCTCATCTTGGGATGTCTGGCCTGATACTTGCATGTTATTTATTTAATTACTAGCTCAAAATATCCATGTATCACTACCCTCTTGACTTGGAACTCCTTCAAGATTTGAATCGCTAACATCGTAACCTCGTACTCTACCTCATTGTTTGTACAATCGAAGGAAAGTTTGTAAGAGTAATTCAAAGCTCTCCCTCGTGGGGGTTTCACCCACACTCCAACTCCTGCCCCTTCTCGGCATGCTGCCCCATCAAAAATTACATCCCACACCCCTTCTAGCTCCTCATGAGTGGGTACAAAGGCAACTATTTGTGAACTACAATTGTCTTTACCCCCTTCAGTAAATAAAATAGTTGATCCCATCTTAGTGTCCAATGAATATATGGGGTGGTTGTGTGGCCTCTCAGCATTGGTCACCATGTATGCCAAATTTTGCTCTCTAAAGAGCCTTCTCTGTACCCCAAAGATAGGTGGCATATGGCATATCCATTTGGAGGGAACCTATGAGTTTGGATTCCCAATATCTTTACAACAACATTTCAAACTTCAGAGGGATGTTAGCCAGAGCTACATCCATGACAAGGGTTTTGGCAGGGATCTGGGCTAAAGAAATAACCACAGTATTTGATCAATCCCATGCACTTGAATTTATTAGAATCAAAAGAAAAGAGATCTTTGTATGGTCTGGTCACTTCCAATCCCAAGTCATCCATGATTCTCCTGGGAATTAGATTGTGAGAGGCTCCTCAATCAAGCATGGCATCATGTAGGGTGGCATTATGGATGTTCAGATTGACATAGAAATGGGGAACATGTTCCCCAGAAGGCTCATCTACATGGGGTCCAAACAAAATGGTAGGATTATCATCTTGAATGTTCAGGGAATTTGATATTTCAGATATTTCCCCCAGGGGCTTCAATACTGTGGCAATTTTGGAATGATATTCAGATTTTTTCAATAATTCAGTAAGAGGGACAGATATTTTGACCTTAGCAATTTCGGGCTTTAGGCTGAAAGAAGTTTGTCCCTGATCAGAGCTTCTTGGATTATCTTCTCTTCTTTCCTTCCCTTTGGTCTCTGTCACATTTTTGGAGCTATCCTTAGGGGGTGTGTCATTTTTGGATTTAGTTGTATAGGCCTTATTTGCTGCATATTTATTTCTCATGACATGGACATCTCTACTTGTCAGGCCAAACTATCTCTGCACATCAAGGACATCAAGTTGATATCCTCTGTCTCCTCTGGGGGCATCTCTCCCCTTTCAAGAAAAGAATTATCATGTTATTCTTTGGTAAGAAAGGTGGAGGGTGAGTCAGTGTCCAGCTGATGGATCTCATCCTTAGCTTTATTTTCACCATCCTGTTCCACATAATTTTCTTGAAATGGAGGCCTGGCAGGTATATCGAGAGGGTTTTGCTGGTCTCTCTGCATGTTCTGGAGAATTTGTGGCCTTCTAGCATTCTAGTTTCTATTCTGTTGCTCTTGATTCTCCCTGGGTGGTGGTCTGTTATCCACAGAGAGTCTCTCCATCAACCTTTCCATGGCCCTCATCATTGTACCCATTCTGGCCTCTTGTGAGTTAGAGGTCGAGTGTTGTTCTAGTTCTGTATCATTTATTCTTTCTCCTCTTTCCCCTCATCTCTTCTCCATTCTCCCTCATCCCTCTTCTTCTTTTTGGCAGCAGACATGTTCACCTCTACCTCTATGGCATCCTTTATCATATCGACCAAGGAGGATGATCTTCTTTCACTCAACAATAGGGTGAAGTCACTATCAAAATATTCAGCATATTGGAGCAGGGCAGAACCAGGGGACATTTTAAACTAAGCAGGGATATCATTATAGGTCTTCATAAACCTGTCAGAAAAGTCTTGTATAGATTCACTATCCCTCCTCCTCATGGAATGGTATTGGGAGAGATATTGCGTAGGATTTTTCTTTTCTTCCCATTTATCCTTGAAAGAATATTCAAAGGCTTGGTAGTTCAGAATGGAGTTTTCTGGGAGATTTTTGTACCATTTTCTTGCTTCTCCAGCCAAAATTTGGGAAAACAGTATGACCTTAACATCATCATAGTCCACCTCCTCCAGGTCTATCCAATATAAAAACCATCCGAAGTGTTCCTCAGCTGAATACCCCCTCTCCCCATTGAATTATTTGAGCCTTTGGGAGTATCCCAAAGGGAGGTAGTGAATGGAAGAATAAAGGAGAATAGGGGCGAATCTATTTTCCATCCTTGGAGGTATAACAAGATTTCCAAGGGGGATTAAGATTGGTGTGATAGATATTGGTATGCTCTAAGGAGCTGTAGGAATGTGGGGAGTTGTGAAGCTAGAAGATGAATGTTGATTTTGTTTTGGAGCAGTGGGAGACAAATATGTGGCAGCAGACTGCCTTACGGTAGTGAAATTTAATAGGGCTAACTTAGAGGTAAGTATGGGGCACTCTTGGTCAGACAAGGATCGAAAATTCCCACCTAGATACTCTGAGATCTCAGGCAACAAGCATGTACAGGAGAATTCGAATGAGGAGGGGTCCAAGATTACTTCAGATAGGTTGGACTCAGACTTAGTCCTGGGAATAAATAGCTCCAATTCTTCACCACAATGCTCAAATATATCATTAATGGAAACAACACAGTTAGGAGGTAAAGATAAAGTTATGTCTAACCTCTACAACTTATTGGCTTTCCAAATCAGGCTCTCTGGATCGAAAATTTCTTGAAACGACTCAGTAGTAGGGTTGCTCCTCGTATTAGTTCTTCTGGTCGCCAGTATTTCTAGTGGAGTCACCTTCTAAAAATTTTGAGTGGAGTCTCCAGAGCATACACAACCAATTGTGTGTCTAATACTGGCTGCTCAACCAGGTCGTAGAGCTAGGACAATGTCATTTTCCCAAGGAGATAATAGTTATTATTCCCGGCAATGGCGCCAAGATGTTATCACTCAATTATTTTCCTATGGTTGTGGTAGGAGATCACTGGGGTAACCATTTCAAACCAATATTTATATTGTATTTTATCCTTTATAGTCAGAGAGGGCTCTGTCTTTGTCACAGGAACATTCACATATACATATAGCTTTAAAAAAGAATTCATAAGGCTAGATTTCTGATGGGAACAGATTTGTTTGTAAATTTAAAAATTGTAAGACAGACATATATCAAATACCATTGGGCAATGGAGTCATAGTCTTGATCATTCAAGGATATTACATCAAATAATGAGCAATGATCTTCCCTTTTGTAATCTGAGGAAAAGTGAGTGTAATATTCAGTAAAATATCGTCAAGTGGTGGTAGGAGAAAGGATAAAAACTCAAGTGCAACAAGAGGCACCTATCTACGGATGACTCTCTTGAAAACACCTTTGGAAGAAACAACAATGAGGGTAGTGACAGAAATGGAGCATCTAACAAGGATGAATTCCACAACAATCATTACAGACACATTATGAATGATATATCTGATGAAAGGAGGGCTTAATAAAATGAATTCCTCACATACAACTAGAAAGCACCAGCAGGAATTTACACATATGAAAATGATGCAAACAAGAAACACAAACTGTATATGAACACTGTGATGAATCTCAGAAACTCAGAGAATACACTTTTCAATAACACTTCCAAGAAAGTTTATAGAGCTACAATCCTAGAACAAAGGCTTCAAAAATGAAAGTCGAACCCTTCTTCCTTTGTGGAGGTTACATTATGGGCTTCCAAGACCAACCTCGAAACAGAGCCAAATTCAGTTACAAAAATTGGGAATCAATCCCGAATCATCATTGCAAATCCTAACAACTTTGAGGTGGCACATTTTCCATGGTTTAAACACAAATAAGGAAATATGGAATCACGCATATGCTCGATTAAAATGGAAATGCGATGTCGGACTCAGGCTCGCTTGATTGAAAACAATGGTTCAAAGCTAACCCAACGGTTTTACGTTGACTCGACCCTAATGGTTCCTCGTCATGCTTGGGAGTGGAGTGTGTATTTTGTCCTTCCAAACTTCTCGACTGATTTCCACTGATCTGTGGTAGGTAATTCCATAGTGGACGTTTCCTTCGACAACACCCACATTTCCACATGATCCCTATATGAAAATTTCGACAGCCGTGCACACATGGAACTGAAAGTGAACACTATCTCAAAATCATCTGCCATCTTATCAACAATTACCTTTCCTGACAGAGATTGTTTGATGTCTATGAATTTGGAGTGGTCCAACCTGCATCGAACCAACTGGTCATAGTATTCTTTCTGTGACAACATGCCACCCTTTTCCTGCCAGGAGAATGGTAGCCCCATTTTTACCAAAGATTCAAACATTTCGATAAACATTTTAATCTCATGTGCCATGATATCAATCTTGGATCGACAGTTTCTAAATGATGGTACTGATTTACCACCTTCCTGGACCAAGTGATGATAGAAATCCCGTCCCTTATGCCAGCCTTCCTGATATCCTCTTCTGTCAGCCCATTTAGAAACTCTATAGCATTTTTAGCATAGTCAACATGTTTCTTATTTAGCTTCTCCTTGACTACTGTAACACTTTGTTTGGTTTCCTGTATGACCCTTTCTTTGACCAAAATGTAATCCAAGTAGGGTCTCAACTTGGTGGCCTCTGATATGAGGGCATCCCATATTAGGTTCTTTCCCCCCTGGACTGTTGATTCTCTTGTGACCTGCTGCACTAGTTTCTCATTCTTACTCTGTAGTTCTGCACACTTTGATTCCCATCTCTTTCCTTCACATTCTCTTTCCATTATCAATCCCTCCTGGTTTTTATTCTGGTGCTTCAACACTGTCAGATCCAACTTCTTCATACTTACCTGTCACATACCCCAATTTTGTAAAATAATGTTAATTGTTTTAATTATATTCCTGAGACATTATGTTAAATATAATGCTATGTAGGAACTGATGACTCAGCAGAGTCAACAGAAGTGGAATATAATTCAGAATATTTTATTATTAATAAAGAAATTGTGGAGACAACAGCATGGGAGAGCTGTTAAAAAGAGGTTACTGGTCAAACTGGTGGAGGGAAAAAGACAAGTGGCAGCGTCCCCAAACACTTCCTAAGTTGCAGGTGGCAACTTCCCTATATTTGGGGTCATGATCCCCCAAGAAAGTGGGATCAGAGCAGGTGGCTCATTAAATGACAACTAACCCAAAAAGACCTAGGAAATCTTTTAAAAGTACTCAATGAAGAGAGCTGAGGCTGCTCAGATATTTTCCAGAGAGAATTCATTCAGGTGAATGTTATTCAGGAAATTCATTGAGGAAAGAGGGAAAAACAGTAAGGAAGTTGTTTGAGAGTATTGCTGTAGTAACTTGGTTTATTACAGCTTTTTAGCTGGGAGAACTTACTGATAAGTTCTGAATTAATACTGAGTTTGAAGACTGGTATTTGACTTTGCTGCACCTAGTTCCAGCTAGGGAGACCAGAGCAAGCTCGGGGGTCTTGAGGAGTCGCTGTTTGAGCGCTCTCTAGGAGTTGGTAGGGAGGAACGGCCTCCCATTGCTGTTGTTGTCCAAAGCTTAAGCAGGTTCTGTCACCTAACCGTGAATAGATGAATGTGATTGATTATGATATAAAAATTTTACTGGTTTAATGAAGTAGATGTTATTAGTTTATCAGTAATAGGATTTGCAAATGAAAAATAATGACCACTGTGTTTTTCCACATCTGGGTTTTACCAGACCGTACTCCAGCACAGGGGTAAAAATTATACAGATGATATGATGATAATATAAAATTAATATGAATGGAGTTTCAGAATATTTCTTTGTATGGTTTTAAAAAATAAATACCTTTTAGTATGAACATGTATGAAGACTGTTAAGTCATTTAGAAACAGAGAAATAAATATTATTATTCACCGCTAGTAGTATGTTCAAGAAGAGAAAATAGTCTTTGATTTTATAGTACTCATTTAATGTTATTTGATATTTGAATAGCAAAGAAGGTTATAGTAGTACTCTAAAGTTGAGTTAAGTTAGAAAAGATTGCTATACAGATAACTTATTTACATATTAAATCACTACAAGTATATTGTTAGTGAAAGAAAGAATAGCTAGAACCTTTATTTATCCTTACAGGTGGTTAGCTACTAACAGAATTATTTTGGAAAGAAAAATAATTTCCTATTTTATTTCTGTTCTACTTAGTCAAGTTTAAACCAGATATTAAAGGAACAAAGTGAGAATACCTACAAAGTATACAGAACTGTAAGTATAATAACATTATGTTAAAAAAAAATATACTAAGTTATCTGGGTTATAAATAAACATAGAATAAGGGTAGCAGTATTTTAATAACACTTACTATTCTTTTATGAAAAATAAACTAAAAAGCCGTAGCACTTCCAGGTAAGACAATAGTCTTATATTATCTCCTCTCTATTATATTATATCATTTCTTTTATATGCTGTACAGACTCAACATGCAGGGTATGTACTAATAGTATCATTTTATATTCAGTAATATTAAATAACTTACAATTTGTTTTTATATTTTAAAGGAAGAGAAATAACTGTTAGATACTTAAGTACCTTGTATAGGGCTTTAAGTGTTTTATATTATTTTAGTAAATTATGTATATAAGTTGATAGATTTTATAGAATGACTGAAAATAAATTTAAGTATATTAATACACCTTATGATGTAAATGTATTTATGCATTCTTAAACATAAGTTGTTGATTTTACAGTATTGTTATTTTATACTTTACTTAGAAGTAACTTTATTTAAGATATTTTGACACTGACATCTATGATGGATATAGAACAGTTCAAAATCTTTACAAAATATAAATCTATCTCTACTAGAATGAAGATTAGATAGTGGATTTACCTCAACAAGCATCGATATGTGCTTAGCTACTAATGTCTTACTAGACTTTGATTTGCAAACAAACTTGTACATAAAGACTTTAGAATTTTTTACTTGCAGCAGCCAATCTTCTTGCCTGTAATCTGTAAGAACAAAAGGAACTTTCTGCATTAGCTCGAAAGCTAAGTAAGCCCAGTTTTCATGACCGCCCCACCTTACGTTCGCAAAAAGAGACAAGTCAATAAACTGAAAAGATTGTTCTATCACTCTATGCAAATAACAGATGAATTTGAATAATAAGCTGATAACCTTTAACTAATTAAATGATTTGTTAATGGTAGTTATGTTAATATCATGTAAATTAAAAAATTTAAATTTTTCGGAAAATTTGGGGTTTTGAAATGTGGTATCAGAGCATGGTTCAAATACTAGGCCTTGATGTGGCCCAACTAGTTTCCACAGAACAGTAGAAATAATGTACTAACTTGTATATTTTGTTTTATGTGAAAAGAACATAAAATCTCTTTTTCTGAATCTAACAAGCAGGCAGGTATGGAGAAGCTAGGAGAATATGCCGAGGAAGAGTCTCCAAACACCGAGACAAGATAGATGTCTAGAGAACCTGTGTTAGAAGAGGTAACTGCTCACTCTTCAGAGCTGATGCAGACTATAGAGGATTTAAAGACTGAAATGGAATCAATCAAGAAGGACAATGAAAGGATTCTGAAAACTCAAGAGGAGTTAAACCAAATTTTGATGGAAAACTTTCAGACAGAAGGGAGAAGCAAAAGATCTGAATATGAGGAAGCTAGCCATCAGAAAGGATCTAAAAAGATGAAACTGGCTAAAGCTGAAAGCAATTCATCATCTGAAGGTCTCAGGGAACAACAAAGCTACTACACTATTAGTGACAGTAGTGAGGCTGAGTTGTATAACAGCAAGAAAAAGTACAGGCCATACGAAGAGATTTCCGAGGAGTTCAAAAAAATAAAGCCACCAACTTTCAATGGAGAGACTGAAAAAGGGGAAGAGGCGGAGTCCTGGTTATCCGGGATGAGGAAATATTTTCAGATATACAACTATTCAAATCAGCTAAAGGCAAGAATGGTGATTTATAATCTCTCTGGAAAAGCAGACATATGGTGGCAAGATCTAAAGAGAGTTAAGGGTATCAAGGAAAAAGAGGTTAATCGAAGTACCTTTAAAAGGTACTTCAAGAAGAAATTTATGTCCGAACAATACTATGAAGAGAGAGCTAAATAATTTTACGAGTTAAAGTTAGGATCCATGACTATGAAGGACTTAAACAATAAATTTTTAAGTTTATTGAGGTATGTACCTTATTTGGTGGATGAGAAACCTAAAGTATAGCGGTTTCTCAGCTGTCTGCCATATCACGTCAAGGACAGAATTGAGTATGATAACCCAAAAAATCTGGAAGAAGCCATGAGGAAGGCAAATTTCTGTTTTGAACAGAACAAAAAGAAAGAAGGTATAGCCAATTGGAAGGCTAAAAAGAACAGTAATCAGCTTAGATTTTATTACTGGATTACCTAGAAATCAGAATCAGAATGACTCAATTATGGTGGTAGTAGATAAATTAAGTAAAGCAGCACATTTTATTCCTGTTAAAACCACTTACAAGGCTGCAAATATAGCTGACATATTCTTAAAGCAGATTTTTCGGCTACATGGTGTACCGAAGGTTATCATTTCAGACAGGGATCCTAAATTCACAGGGAATTTTTGGAAATCCTTGTTTAAAGGATTGAATACAACACTGAATTTCAGCACCTCTTTCCATCCTCAAACAGATGGGCAGACAGAAAGAGTGAATCAGGTGCTGGAAGATTTGTTAAGAATGTATGTTAAGGATCAGCCAGGTAAGTGGGAGGACTACTTGCATTTAGCAGAATTTGCATACAATAACAACTATCAGTCATCAGCTAAGTTCAGTCCTTTTGAAATTCTGTATGGGCGTAAATGTAACACTCATATCTCCTGGAGTAATCCAGTAGATAGATTAGTGTTAGGACCAGAATTATTAAAGGAAATGGAACAGATTGTGAAACAAGTGCAGGAGAATTTGAAGGTTGCACGGGATTGGCAAAAGAGCCAAGCAGATTTGAAAAGAACTCCTAAAGAGTTTCAGGTGGGTGAGCACGTGTTTATAAAGGTAAGACCAAAGAAAATATCCCTAAGACTGGGGAGTTGTGCAAAACTAGCACCACGTTACTGTGGTCCGTTTGAAATTTTATCCAGAATTGGTCAAGTTGCATATCAGCTAGCGTTACCACCTAACTTGAAAGTGCATAATGTTTTTCATGTTTCTGTTCTGAAAAAGTATGTTCATGATGCTACTCATGTGATTGATTGGAATGTTGTACAGGTGGAACCAGAAGGAGAAATCCTAGTGGAACCGGACTATATCCTCGGGAGGAGGGAAATTACTTTGCGGAACCGCACAATTGGACAGGTGAAGGTGCAATGGAAGCACCTTAGTCCTGAAGAAGCTACCTGGGTACTGGAAAGTAAGATGCAGGAAGTATACCTGAATCTGTTCCAAGAGGTTGTAGAGGATGAAGAATAAGTAACATCGAGGACGATGTTACATTTTAAGGGGGTGTGTATGTCACATACCCCAATTTTGTAAAATAATGTTAATTGTTTTAATTATATTCTTGAGACATTATGTTAAATATAATGCTATGTAGGAACTGATGACTCAGCAGAGTCAACAGAAGTGGAATATAATTCAGAATATTTTATTATTAATAAATAAATTGTGGAGACAACAGCATGGGAGAGCTGTTAAAAAGAGGTTACTGGTCAAACTGGTGGATGGAACTAGGTGGAGGGAAAAAGACAAGTGGCAGCATCCTCAAACACTTCCTAAGTTGCAGGTGGCAACTTCCCTATATTTGGGGTCATGATCCCCCAAGAAAGTGGGATCAGAGCAGGTGGCTCATTAAATGACAACTAACCCAAAAAGACCTAGGCAATCTTTTAAAAGTACTCAATGAAGAGAGCTGAGGCTGCTCAGATATTTTCCAGAGAGAATTCATTCAGGTGAATGTTATTCAGGAAATTCATTGAGGAAAGAGGGAAAAACAGTAAGGAAGTTTTTTGAGAGTATTGCTGCAGTAACTTGGTTTATTACAGCTTTTTAGCTGGGAGAACTTATTGATAAGTTCTGAATTAAAACTGAGTTTGAAGACTGGTATTTGACTTTGCTGCACCTAGTTCCAGCCAGGGAGACCAGAGAAAGCTCGGGGGTCCTGAGGAGTTGTTGTTTGAGTGCTCTCCAATAGTTGGTAGGGAGGAACGGCCTCCCATTGCTGTTGTTGTCCAAAGCTTAAGCAGGTTCTGTCACCTAACTGTTTTTGTTTAGTAACTGTGAATAAATGAATGTGATTAATTATGATATAAAAGTTTTACTGGTTTAATGAAGTAGATGTTATTAGTTTATTAGTAATAGAATTTGCAAATGAAAAATAATGACCACTGTGTTTTTCCACATCTGGGTTTTACCAGACCGTACTCCAGCACAGGGGTAAAAATTATATAGATGATATGATGATAATATAAAATGAATATGAATGGAGTTTCAGAATATTTCTTTGTATGGTTTTAAAAAAGAAATACCTTTTAGTATGAACATGTATGAAGACTGTTAAGTCATTTAGAAACAGAGAAATAAATATTATTATTCACCGCTAGTAGTATGTTCAAGAAGAGAAAATAGTCTTTGATTTTATAGTACTCATTTAATGTTATTTGATATTTGAATAGCAAAGAAGGTTATAGTAGTACTCTAAAGTAGAGTTAAGTTAGAAAAGATTGCTATACAGATAACTTATTTACATATTAAATCACTGCAAGTATATTGTTGGTGAAAGAAAGAATAGCTAGAACCTTTATTTATCCTTATAGGTGGTTAGCTACTAGCAGAATTATTTTGGAAAGAAAAATAATTTCCTATTTTATTTCTGTTCTACTTAGTCAAGTTTAAACCAGATATTAAAGGAACAAAGTGAGAATACCTACAAAGTATACAGAACTGTAAGTATAATAACATTATGTTAAAAAATATATATATACTAAGTTATCTGGGTTATAAATAAACATAGAATAAGGGTAGCGGTATTTTAATAACACTTACTATTCTTTTATGAAAAATAAACTAAAAAGCCGTAGCACTTCCAGGTAAGACAATAGTCTTATATTATCTCCTCTCTATTATATTATATCATTTCTTTTATATGCTGTACAGACTCAGCATGCAGGGTATGTACTAATAGTATCATTTTATATTCAGTAATATTAAATAACTTACAATTTGTTTTTATATTTTAAAGGAAGAGAAATAACTGTTAGATACTTAAGTACCTTTTATAGGGCTTTAAGTGTTTTATATTATTTTAGTAAATTATGTATATAACTTGATAGATTTTATAGAATGACTAAAAATAAATTTAAATATATTAATACACCTTATGATGTAAATGTATTTATGCATTCTTAAACATAAGTTGTTGATTTTACAGTATTGTTATTTGATACTTTACTTAGAAGTAACTTTATTTAAGATCTTTTGACACTGACATCTATGATGGATATAGAACAATTCAAAATCTTTACAAAATATAAATCTTCTCTACTAGAATGAAGATTAGATAGTGGATTTACCTCAACAAGCATTGATATGTGCTTAGCTACTAATGTCTTACTGAACTTTGATTTGCAAACAAACTTGTACATAAAGACTTTAGAATTTTTTACTTGCAGTAGCCAATATTCTTACCTGTAATCTGTAAGAACAGAAGGAACTTTCTGCATTAGCTTGAAAGCTAAGTAAGCCCAGTTTTCATGACCACCCCACCTTACGTTCGCAAAAAGAGACAAGTCAATAAACTGAAAAGATTGTTCTATCACTCTATGCAAATAACAGATGAATTTGAATAATAAGCTGATAAACTTTAACTAATTAAATGATTTGTTAACGGTAGTTATGTTAATATCATGTAAATTAAAAATTTTAAATTTTTCGGAAAATTTGGTGTTTTGAAATTACCTATGCTAGCGCTTGAACGATGGAGAACTCACCAGGTTTAGTTATGGTAGGAGTGACTTCCTTTTCGAGTTCTTTCTCTTTCTCTTGTAACCTTTTCTCTAGATCATCTGCTTTGGTCTTGAGAGCCTTCTCACTCTCCACTATGAGGGTCATATACTTATGCCATTGCTTCTCTTTTTCTATGAATTTGAGTAGCTAGGCCCGGCATTTTGTAAGCTTACCATTCAAGCTCTCTTTCTCCTTTTCTATCTTTGATAGATCTAAATCTTGGATCAACTGAGTAGTTGGAATATTCATCTTTTTCTTCAGTAACTGAATGGTGTCTTCTTTCTCCTTTAACAACTTTTTTGTGCCAGCCTCTTTATCAACTTGGTTTTAGCCAGCAACAATTCTATCTGAAGCTTCTTGATCTGAGCCTGGTGGGCCCTATTTTCTAACTTTTCTTGTCTTATTTGATTTTCAATTCTACTCTTCATGGTCTGCAGATTGGATATCTTGAGGGTTGACTTCAACAAATACATATGGATGATGTCCATTGTCTGCTTATGGAGGTGGATCATATCTGGTACAGGTATGTCATCCAAATTAATCCTCATCTCATCCACTTTGTTCCTAGAAGCTATGGCCATAATTAAAGTATTATGCTTGTGATCTTTGACATAAACAAGAGATACCTCCTGACCAGAAGCTTTCCTCACCTTTGCAGATAATTTTAGGGATTCATTCATGGTGATGTCCTTGTTCTCCTTGCATTTTTCCAATAGATCAGTCTTGGACTTATATCTATTTGTTGATCCTTTAGGTGTCTAGGAAAATTCATATTCTTGAACCTCAAAGGCAGGGCCTTTGGCCTTTACTTGCTTCTTCTTGTCTTTCCCACCAGCTACCTGTACCAGCTGCCCTGCATCATACAACTTCTGCTTCTTTGGTGTGTTGGTTGTGTCCTCCTCCTTTGTGTCCATGGCATCAGAGAAGTCCCTCTTGTTCGAATGCTTAGAGATACTGGCCAAAGGTGTAACCTTCTCTGCTACTGGGCCCAAGCTTAAAGTGCTAGGTGGAGGTGAGTTTTTTCTCTACATTAGAGAAGTGGGGTCCTCTTCCATACTATCATTCCCATGCTTCCTTTGGGGTTAGTCTGACCAATTTGCATCCTCAAGCAATCCTGCCACCTCATGGTGTTCAAAGGGATTATTTTGTTGGATTGCCTTCTATTTGATATGATGTGATGGGGGTCGTAATTGATGGAAGCCTCAGTAGGGAACCCCATCCATCTTATTAGAATTTCTACCAGTGGGAGAGAAACCTTGTTTTTTTATGAAAAATGGGCCTATGGCCCAAGGAAACTTAATCTCTGAAGACTTCCAGAAACTCAGGAACTGTTCATTTTCCACTATCAGCCTCTGTCAAATCAGTTCTAAAGAAAAGAACCTAAGAGTAAAAAAGGCAGGCAGTCTGTAAGGTTGGTGCAAAAATCCATATAGCCTGATTACTGTACTTTGCTTTGACAAGAACCAATATCCAATCCTATTGTCAGGGGAGGGTTGCAAGGTTTGCTTCATCTCAGGTAACACCCTGGGTAGTTCTTCCTGGAAGAAGGCACCATATACTCCTATCAAAACAAATTTCATGAATTTGGTATAATCATTGTTTATTTCCTCTATGATCACCATTTCTAGAAGCTGGAGGTTCTCTTCGCTAAAAGATAGAAACATTCTCAATAGGTAGGACTAAAATCTAAAGGTTTTGCTCCTATTGAAATCCACTAGCTGGGAGTGAATGTTCACGGCTAGGAACTCGTCAAACTTGAATCAAGAAACTTGGAATGACTGGATGGGCTCCTCTGAGTCAACTAGGCAGGTGCTTAGGGTGAACAGTGAACTCATCATGGACTCTCTGACGTATTTGTCGGTATCCATCCCTAAATACTGACTCAGGAGGGTTGTGACGCACTGTGTTTCCTCATTGAATTCCTTGGCATATAAAGGGTAAGGGTAATTTTTTAGCTGAGTATCAGTTTTGAAACATAATTTAAAGAATGCCTCTTTCTTTTCCACAACTGCCTCTCTAAAACACCGAACAATTATTTCTTCACTGTATTCTTTAGCTTTCCAACTGACCTCTTCAAGGACAAAGAATGTGTTTCTAATGATGAGGGGGCTGACTGGCTAGAGTATTTTATACCTAGAGGTGTCCATGATTACCTTCTCGAAAGCAGAGTAACCAGCGGTGCACTAGTTGATGATCTCAGGGAAATTGAGGGTTTGGTTAGTGGAGAAAATGTGGAAAAAAGACCTATACACACCATGCATATCAGTCCCCTGGTCCCTAAGTAGCTTCAGCTTTCTCTTTACAGTTTCTATGGGTCCATTAAGTAGTATGGTGTCAAAAATATCATAATCTATGTCTTCAAATAATTCTTCAATTTTATCGTATTCCAGGTTTTGGTTGTCACGTCCCCACCCCTCTACCAAAGAGAGGACACGACATTACTTCTAGCAAATATCGCCAATCTATCCCCATAATGTAATATAAGATGTATTGAAGTTAAAAACATACACAGACGTATAAAACATGCAATATACATTAGAAGTAATTGCATTTTTATTCAACAAATTCATGTTGTTCATAACTCATAAAAGAAGCAACATTCATCCTGTTCAAGCATTCAACGTGTTCAGGATAATTTATGAAGCAAATACAATTTTAGAGTTAAATACAAGAATATTTATCTTGAGAAGAAGCTTCCCCGTAACTAGCTATGTCGCTGCAAAGTTCCACCGAACCATAGGCCAGTGTACTCCTCAATCTCCTAGCACCACTGCCACCCCCGAGCTAGGCATGATTTCCACAAGGAACTAGGGAACACAGATTCACACATAGCAAGACCATACATCCATAATCAAGCCAATAATGTCATCCCAACACAGTCATCCCACTCACAAATGTATTCCTGGACTTACTTAGCCAAGCCAACATAGGGATGCGCTACACAACAAAATACAAGTTTTGGGTATGGACAAGAACACCCTGAAACCCAAAATCGAAAATGAAAAATGGGAAAAAACGACCCAAGTGATCAAATCGATTCAGGAAATGTTCAATGGCTTCACAGAGGGATAAATGACCTCCATTCATACCCAAAATGTAGATCTATCTTCCCAAATACTGGTATTTACAAAAAAAACAAGTTTCCAGCTTGGATAATAATGAAGAAAACATAGAAATTTGGGAGGGAAACGATCAACAAATCCCAACTGCGTGAGGAAAGGGAAAACCACCCTCTCAAACCCCCAAAACGTAAATCTCTGCTACATCTTCACTTAGAAACACCAAAAATGGGTTTTCCCAGCTGCACATACACTCAGCAACCCCAAAAATGACTTCCCAGCTGCACATACATTCACCAAGACCCAAAACGAATTTCCAACCATGGGAAAAATGGAGAAATCAACCAAAATAATGAAGGGAAATGCACAGGAGCTCCCACTGCGTGAGAGAGAGAAAATGATGGATGAATAATGGGATGGGAAAGCATTTCCAAGCATTTACTTTCCCAAGAAGTCAAAAACACATTTTCCCAAAAATGGGTGGCTTCCTAATTCGAATTTCACTCCCATACTCTACCCATCCCCATGCATTAACTAACTCAACCACTTTTCGATGACTGGGCACAAAGGAAAAAATGGGTAGTTGATAGTTTTATGGGTTTTCCCTTTGACATTTGGATTTTCCCCATTCTCTCAAGGGTTTGAATATCCCCCCCTATTCCTTGTGAAATCATTCCCCCATCTCTTTAATGTTGCATTGCATAGCTAGTTGTGGGTATTTTATTAATTGCATATTTACATGATGTCCAAATTATATGGTGCCATTGGCTAGCATGATAACCATTAGCATCAATTTTTAATTGCCAAAATGTAGAACACTAAATCTATGGCGGGGCCTTTTCCTTGATCCCACACCATGATTTATGAACGCTATTTACATCATATATAATTCAATGCAATTGGGGTTGAAACCGGGGTATTACATTGGTCACCTAACTCTTCCACCTCAACCATCTTATATACAATATGTAAAGGAGAAATGTGGCCTACCTGGTCCTTTGACAAGTATCTTGATGGGGTTTGTCCCAGCTGGTCGTTTTCTGCACAATCATGCTCTCGCTAGCCAATGCATAGAATCATACAAGTGACCTAAATTCATGTGCATGAATTTCTTATATTATTCTTCTCTAATATATAGCTTGCATATTCTTTGGAAAAAACAAATCTCATCCATTCATCCAGTCCTCCTTCACCTTGGTCATCGGATCACGCAGCTCTTTGACTCCATCGGTATTTTTCTTTGTTATATTGTCCTCCTTATTTTCCTTGTAGCTTCTGTTAGCGGAAAACGCCTCCACCGTCGATCTCAACGTCTCTACATCGTGGCCATCAGATTGCGTAGCTCCCACCATATTTCATTGAACCCGATCATTCTTATCTGTTGTGCACCTTGCATCGATGGAATCCCTCATTTTCGTCGATATGGAATTGGGAGCTGATCCTGATTGTCAAAACCCGCGCCCCTTAACAGATTCCACCGATCTGAGGGAAAGGTTATCCACGTGCATGTTGCGGGAGCGGAATTAACCTCTGTTGTAGATCACAAGAGGGCACAGATCCGGACCATTGAAAAATGCGTCCCATACCACATTCCACTGATTTCAAAAAGTTGATCAGGGTGCCCAAGTATGACCTGCGGAATCCATCTCTGTCGTAGATCTAAGACCAGGGTAATTTGGGTCGTTAAAACTTGTGGCCTCTACCCAATTCCGCAGAGTTGGGGATTTCGCTTTCTCCATGCATGTTGTATTTGCGGAATCATTATCTGTCATAGATCTAATCTTTGATTAGATCTCCTTCATTGAAACATGTATACCTTTAAGCCATTCAACAAGTTGGAAAATCTATTTCTTCCGTGCAACTTAGATCAGTGGAATGGATTTCCACTATTGATCAAATTTAACCTTTGATTTGCACCGTTGAAATGTGTGGGCTCCAAGTAATTCTGCAGCTCAGAAAAATTTATTTCTCCCCTCATGTTTAAACAATAAAATTATTTAGGATCATAGATCTATCTGTCTATACCCATCCAATGGCCTGTTCTGCCCGCAGGTTAACCCGTTTCCGCCCTTACCAAAATATTTTAAGCCTGTGCATCTTTCCTTCATGGAAGCATTAACAACCATTGATTTCATTCGTTATGCATCTAAGTCATTTGTTTTCTTTCACCATATAACCTGGAACAAATTTTCTCACTTTCACACATATGCAAGGTCCAAATCTATAAATTTTCCCAATCACTTTGCATTTCCAACCTAGGAATGACCCCTCAAAATACCTACAGAAACTTATTAACCTCCTTCAAGGTCCTATGATAAGAATTTTTCTGACCTTAATCCTCCTTTCACTGGCCTAAATCCTTGCCAAATACTTAGCCCAAAATAGTGCTAACACATCAGTAACAATCTTCAAAATTTAGCACGTGTTAACAAGTTCATTCCTGTATTTCCCTTCACATATAAAGAGGATTATCCTTTTCTTTGTTTACATTGAAGACCATCAACATTCATTTGTATGCCCCTCGTTGAAAGAAGAAGATCTGCATTATGCCAATGTTATAGATGTTAATCATGTCTCCTCACCTCAACCTATTCAGAAGGTTGATGTATGTATTCAAGTCCTTCTTGAATCTGATTAGCCTTGTAACTGTGAGGATGATGAAACTGATTTATCTCCTTTTCAGATTTTATCACCTATTATCATCACTGTAGAACTTTGTAATCACCTTATTGAAGCTCGCTTTCAGCCCACTGAATTTCAGTCTAAAATTAGAGAAATTTTGTAAACCTCTCAGGCTATCATCTCACTTACATTCTTATCCTCCCAACTTTGTTGAATATCTCCCTCTGTTTACTGGAGAAGACCATGTCACAGCAGAAAAGCATTTGGAAGCTTTTCACAATTTCATTGACAATTTTGAGATTGTACACGAGGATATTTTCCAAGTCCTTAGCTGGAGATGATGGGTTCTAGTTTCGAAATTTAAAAGCTAATTCAATTGGATCATGGGGAGATTTACATGATGTCTTCTTCAAGCACTGGGGTAAAAATAAATCTTATGATCATTTTCTTTCCAAATTTTATGGTTTGAAAAGGGAGAATGATGAGCCTATTACAGGATTTAATTGGAGGTTTCAAAGCTTTTATGCCAGCATGCCTACATAGATCATACCTTCAGAAAAAGTTGCCATGATGTATTATATATCAGCTCATCAACATCCTAAGTTAACCCTCCATCTAAAAGAGAGGAAGTCATCTTCCTTGCATCAAATTTTTTCAGATGCCAAAGAGGTTGAAGATAATTTACAAGCCTGTGGAAATCTTGTAGCTCAAAATAGAGATGAAGATTCGAAACACGAACAAGTTTATGGACATAAAAAAGTAGATTTGCATGCATAGGAGCATGAGAAAGAATGTGAGCAAAATTCAGATTTGTGACTGTTAGATTATAATCCGTTAGGGTTATATATTGTAAATAAATAAATAAAGAATAGGAAGCTGAACAGTTACGTAGGAATATGGATAGGCCGGTCGAAATCTCAACCACTGCCTGAAATGTATAAATATATGCATTGGCATTGGAATAAGATAGAATCGGGAGTTATACCTAACAAGTGGTATCAGAGCGGGTTCCTGCCATAACTCCTGCTGTTAAATTTCAGTTCTGGCATCCTGTATGCTTGCCAGTGCATTTCCAGACCTCCAGTCTGCCCTCTGCTCTTCCCTCTTTCCAGTGCATTCATTGTATGCGTTATTCTCATTCTCATGAGACTACTACTGTGTTGAAGACTCTGGAAGTGTAACCCTAATCCCTTGAACGTGGTGAATGAGTATTCTTCTGTGTGAGACCATATTATTCTGCGATCTCCTCCTTCTGCTACATGAGTTTGAGTATATCAGAGCTGCGATTATCCTTTCACCATTTCCACCAGAGATTGGTGAATCTGGTCTGTAGTGTCTCCGAAATTCTCCACACAATCTTTGAGTGCCGCCTTTTCTCATCGTAGCTCTTCTGAATTTAAGGCCCGCGGCATAGACAGACACGTTGTGGACATACTCCATGAAGAACAGCGTGGAGACCTGCGTGAGACTTCTTGTTTCCATTATACTTCTGAATAAGGTATGCTGTGAATTGTGCGTGGAGATGTTCTGAAGATTGCGTTGGGTCTGAGTTCTTTGTGACTATCAAAAACCCTAATTTGAAGCTGTGAGCTAGATAAGAGGCGAGATGTAAGTTTATGCTGCGTGCTACGATCTATTACTGCTGCGTTGAGTATATCTGCTGGTTGGAGACTGATATATCACATATCTACTGTGTTGAAGACCGCATGGTATAATGTATGTTGAAGACTGCTGCGAGCTAAAGATTGCGTGAAGGAGACATATATTGCTGCAACTTGAAGACTGCGTTGATATCACACATATACTACATGGAGCTGTGAATGCTGTGCGTGAAGGCCCAAACATACTCGTATGCAGAATTACCCCTTCACAAATTTCTTTTGATTCTACTGTTTTATCGCCTTAGATAAAATCTTGGGTCGTGGCCTTAACAACTTTTGCTGCAAAAGTTTTTACAGTTATATATATGTGCCCAGCGCTCTATTTATCTACGTTCCAAGCAGTAGATAGACAAAGATTATATATGCATCTGTTGTTTTTCAATTGTCTCATTGGAAAAGATTTTTCCCCTCGAGAGAATTAGCAATCTCCTTTTGAATTAATTCCATTTCTTTATTGTGACGAGTTGCGCACTATATTCTCTGTTGTGTGCCAATTAAAATGGTGCCCGCGAGTTCTTATGCCAGGAGGAATGTTGTGAATGTTGTGAGGTGTATGTTTTCCACGGTGTTGATATTCCCAGATCTCATACAGGCGAGCGTTTTCTCTGTTCTGCCCTCAGGCGAGAGTTTTGAACATTTTCTCAGTTCGGTGTAAAAATATTGAGAACTCAGTTGTGTGAGTGCTACTACAAGTCTGTTACAAGAGACTTTGTTGTGAAGATTATTGCTGAATGATATAATAGCTGCGTGGAGAGTAGTATATTGTATGCTGCGTGGTTTATGATGAAGAATAATAGCTGCGTGGAGTACTAATCCAAGGAGAATGAACATGCTGCGTGTTTGGTGCACTTTGGATATATAAGACCGAACCTGTGGAGCTGCCTACGAATTCAAGCGAGCCTGTGTAATTCTGAATACTGAGACTGATATATTGCATTGTGATACTGAGACTAATATATTACTACTGACTGGTATATTTTGTATTGAAGAATCCTGTGTATGCTATAAACTTGCATTGTATTCACCTTGGCAGAGACTGTAGACCTGCAAGGCTATTATTTTTTAGTTCTCTTTGTAAATTACACTAACAATTGTAAAAATGCATTCTATAGCATCTAGGGTTAGTGCCACTCTCTCTGGAAAAGATCATTCCAAGGGAGATTGCAGCAAGAGAGGACGAGGAAGAAGAAACTTCAGAGGAAGAGGGGGCAGAAACAAAAGATCAGATTTGCAGTGCAAGCATTGTGAAAAGACCTGGCACACATCAGATCAGTGTTGGGCTTCGTGGGACTCCATCAAAGACAAGAACAACCAGAAGAAAGATGACCAAGATGCTAGTAAATCTTCTGATTCTTGTATTGTTGCACATTGTAATCTTGGAATTAATGAAATGACTTCACTTTCATCTTACAAAGATTGTTGGCTGCTTGATACTGGTGCAACATCACACATGACATTTAGAAAAGATTGTTTTGAAGAACTTAATGAAACAATAGATGGCATAGTGTACTTTGCAGATAAGTCAAGTATTAAACCAAAGGGAATGGGCACCATTCGACTGAAGATGCCTAGATTCCCTGATTTCTTGTTGAAGAACGTTCTCTATCTTCCAGAGTTGCAGAGAAACCTGTTGTCCATGGTGGAAATTCGACAGCAAGGCCATTCCATCCACATGTTTGATGGAATCATTGAAATAAGAAAGTCCTCTGACAACCAAGTCATCATTACTGGATACGAAGATGGAAAGCTGCTGAAGCTCAAGGGTTCATCCGCAAGATTTCAGAACTATGCCTACCTCTCTCAGCATGGAGAAGGTAATATGTCATCTAGTTCATTGTGGCATGCAAGATTTGGTCATCTAAATTATAACAGTCTTCGTTTGTTGAGAAAGAATGGTGTATTTGGTTTTCCCACCATTCCCAAAGAGAAGAACAAATGTGATGCATGTATATTAGGGAAACATAATAAGCTGCCATTCCATGAATCTAATTTCAGAGCAAGTAGGAAATTAGAACTAGTGCATTCTGATTTATGTGGCCCAATGCCAACTCCTTCTACTCATGGGAATAAGTATTTTATGACATTTGTTGATGACTACTCAAGAATGTGTTGTATTTACTGTTTGAAGACAAAAGCAGAAGCATTTCAAACATTCAAAGACTTTCATGCATTAATAGAAAAACAAGCACAATAAAAAATTGGTACACTTCGTACTGATAATGGAAAAGAATACACTTCAAATGCTTTTGAAAATTATCTTCACCAACATGGAATTGCACATCATACTACAGTTCCCTACAATCCTCAACAAAACGGTGTAGCAGAGAGAATGAATAGAACCATAATGAATATGGTTCGCTCAATGATGTTTTTCAAGAATGTAAAACTAATGTTTTGGGGTGATGCAGTAAAATGTGCAGCCTATTTGAGAAATAGAAGTCCCTCAAATGCTCTTGATAACAAGACTCCACATGAAATGTGGTTTGGCCATCTCCCTTCAGTCAGACATCTCAGAGTTTTTGGTTCCACCTGTTATGCCTTGATTCCAAAGGAGCAAAGAAACAAGCTAGGTGCTCGAAGCAGAAAATGCATTTTCCTGGGGTACGAAGAATACTCCAAGGCATACCGTCTATATGATGAGGTAAACAAGAAATTTGTTATTTCCAGA